>JANAVB010040216.1:8649255-8731944 GCA_029216955.1 Iris pallida | reverse complement strand
TAATTATATATATATAGATAATTATAATAACACACACACCACAGTTAAACCTTTATACATGCACATACGTACATATAATATTTATTTATATATATATACACACTACACATATAGTAGATTTTTATATATTCTACACACGTTTTATATATATATATATATAAAGTTATTATATTATATCTATATATATATATATATATATATAGATATATATATAATATATATTATATATATATAATATATATATATATATATATTTATATATATATATATAGATTTTTTTATTTTTTTTATTTATTATAATATATTATATATATATATATATATATATATATATATATATATATATATATATATAAATAAAAAAAAAAAAAAAATTAAATATATAATTATATATATATATATATATAATATATATATATATATATATATATTTGAAAAAAAGGAACTTTATTGAATGAAAGGAAGCAAAGGCAGCAAAGGCCGACACACACACACACACACACACACACACACACATATATATATATATATATATATATATATATAAATATTACTTATTTGACAATCTGCATAAATTCCAAATACCTCAATACTTTTTACCAACTAGTGTAGGGCCCCCCTACATAAATATGAACACTTATACTATAATTTATTTGACAAATAATATGACCAATAATAAAATAATATTATTTAGTAATATCCTCAATATATTGATAATAAAATAATAATAATAATAATACTAGTAATAACGAAATTCAATAAACCAGTAGGGGTGTAAATACTATTACTACAGTCTAATAACTCTGAAATGTACAATGACCCATTTTATACAAATGTCATTGAATATCAAAATAATATTTATAATTTAATTAACGAATATTTAGAAAATATTCGTTAAATCTTTAAAATGAAATACAACACAATCATACCAAAATACAGCAACACGAATGTCGCTGGACGTACCACGACTACATGGGCTTGGGCTTGTTTGGGTCCAATCCGGACTAGTTCGATACAACCAGGTTCCCTAAAACTCAATAATATAATTAATAAGTAAGGGTTAAGTCGCAACTTTGCCTGGTTTTCCTAGTTGGACGTCACTATGGCTCAGCCTTCCCTGGCATAGCTAATACACTAGTCCAGGCACGCCACTGCACTTTCTGTGCCACAATTTCTAGTCACCTTGTACTCTAATTCCTAACCAAGACTAAAATCATCTACCATAATAATTAATTAAATAATTATTTAAAAAAATCTACACGTCACCATTTAAATCAAATAAATAAAAAAATATTTCAAAATTCCGGGAAGGGAGCTTCAGAATTGAAAGCTTTTGATCGATTGAAAACACTTATTGAATAGAGAAGAGAAGACGAAGAATGAATGAGTTGAATGAATTGAAATAAAAACTCTCTCCTATTTATTGGTGTTTTCTGGGACCGAACTCGGGCAGAGTTCTGGCAGTGTTCTGATGCAAATATTTTGCATATGTACGTTGTATGCAGATTTGGAGGCAATGGACATTTGAATTCAAACTGACCAAACTCGGGCAGAGTTCGGACCGAACTCGGGCCGAACTCGGTTTTGAGTTCTGTCTAGTAGAATTTCAAAATATTTGTCAAATTCTGTTGCAAAAATAATTTTAAACATTTTGTAAAGATGAAATGGAAATAGGTAGGCTTTTTTGAAATGTGGACTGAGATTAACCTAAGCCAGTATTACCTAGTCGATCTTACAATTTAAATCCTAGACTCAATAAAGGTAAAATACATAATATTGTAAAATGACTCGAACTGGATCCCATTGAACGTAATCTTTAGATTGATGATATATAGGCTTGATGATACAGTACGACGCTCGTTGATATGATTTCATATGTCCTGAAATGATTAGCAACAGTTCGTATATTTTGTGTATTGACTTAAGTTCATGTCAATTATTAAAATCGGGTGTGAACATGGAATGGGCCAACAATCTCCCCCATTTTGATAATTGACAAACTTGAGTCTATACCAAAATATATCTAAAAAATAGAACAAAATAAAAATGTACCTGAACATTGTCAATATAAAATGACTTTGTCCCCCCGTAATGTGTGAAGCCAACAATTTTTAATATCATGCATAACAATGTCTCACTCGATACTTACGCTGGTCGACAGGTTTGCCACTTTCATCAGAATCAAGCTTTGTGGATGTAGCCATTGGAGTTCCGAATGGCTTTATATTATCGAAGTCGTACTTTTTCAGTATGTCCTTCGTATACTTGGCTTGGTTTGAATGTTCCCTTTGAGTGTTGTTTGATCTGAAGTCCTAGGAAGAAGTTTAGCTCTCCCATCATACTCATCTCAAATTCACTCTGCATACACTTAGCAAAATCTTAACATATTTTTCATTAGTAGAACCGAATATAATGTCATCTACATATATTTGCACAAGGAGAATATCATCATTTAAAGATTTAATAAACAAAGTTGTATCAACTCTTCCTTTTGAAAAACCATTATCAAGTAAGAAGGTACTTAGATGTTCATACCAAGCACGAGGTATCTGTTTGAGTCCATAGAGTGCTTTCTTAAGCTTGAAGACGTGATCAGGTTTTTGAAAATCTTCAAAACCAGGGGGTTGTTTTACAAAAACTTCCTCTTTTAAAAATCCGTTCAGAAATACACTTTTCACGTCTATTTGAAGTAATTTAAAATCATTAAAATATGCAAATACACAAAATATGCGGATGGCTTCTAGTCTAGCAACATGAGGATATGTCTCATCATAATCAATACCTTCTTCTTGATTATAACCTTGTGCCACTAGACGTGATTTATTGCGTAGAACTTGTCCATCTTCACTAAGTTTATTTCGGAACACACATTTGGTACCAATTATTAATTGACCAATAGGTTTAGGAACGAGTTTTCAAACTTGGTTTCTCTCAATTGATTTAGTTCCTCTTGCATGGCATCAATCCAAAACTCATTAGAAAAGGTATCATCTATATTCTTAGGTTCTATTTGAGAAATAAAAGCTATATTTGCTGCTATTTCAGAATCCCTAAGAAAAGAGCGTGTACTTACACCTTTTGATACATTACCTATAATGAGTGTCTCTGGATGATCTGGTAAGAACTTTAATTAATCAAATTTTTGAGTCAGATCTTCCACAGGACACTTTTCAGTTTTTGTTTGTACATCTTCATCATCATTGTCGCTAGATAGCGTTAATGGATTTAAATGTAGACCTATGTGCTTTATTCTTTTCATAGTCAGCACATACCATATCTCTCTTGAATAGAATCTCGGGGAGTCCTTTTACCAACTTCTTAGTGCTTAGTCATGAGATAGTATCTATATTTGCATGTCCTAGTCTCATGTGTCATAGCCAGCTTTCATCTAGATTAGCTACTAGGTATCTTCCTGCATTATTAGTACTCTCCAAAAATAAAACATAAATGTTGTCTTCTCTAATCCCTTTATATACGGGATCACCAGATGACATATCATATATGGTACATTTATCTTTCACAAAATTGATACCATAACCATTATCAGCCAAATGACTTATGCTCAGTAGGTTATGTTTCAATTCTGTTACTAGACAAACATCCTTTATTACTGGATAAGGAGAAATACCGACAGTGCCATTACCAATAATATCACCTCTTAAATTATTTCCGAAGGAGACGTATCCTTCTTTCTTCATCGATAGCGTGGCGAACAAAGATGCATCACCAGTCATATGTTGCGAACATCCGCTATCGAGCATCCATTTGCTTTTAGCATGAGAGGGTTGAGGGTCCACCTACAAAACAAGTAGATGAATTCTTTGGTACCCATTTACTGAAGGGTCCATATTGATTAGTTTTAGGTCTCCAGAATAAAGTGTGATTGTCAACAAGTTTCCCTGCTAAGTCATACTGTGATATGTGTCCATGTGTACCACAATATGTGCAAGTTAGTCTAGAACGAGTGGTGGTTGAAACTGTGTTGACATGCTTGTTTGGTTTCTTGGAAAACCTATAAGTGAAAGCACGGTGATAGTCGTATTTCTTCCGTGCTTTCTGATTTTTAGTACTCTTAGGTGTATGCTTAGCATTAGGACTAAACTTAGGCTGTGTTACAGGTATTGCCTGTTTGCCTAACTTGATTTCTAACTTTTTAGAAATCGCAACAGACTCTTCATATCTAGCAGTCATATATGAGAGTCTTTGTTCTGTGACTAAGTGCTTCTTCTTTTCTATGTCATATAACTCTTGTATCTTGACATAGTCTCTTTCTATCTTTTCAATCTTGAGGATAGCCTCATGATAGTCTACCTTGAGTTTGGCTATCTCTTCCGTGTTACCGGTAGTAGACGTCTCTTTAATATCTTCAATAAGATTGGACAGTCTAGCTATCTCGGTTGTGTATACCTTAATCTCTTTTCGAGATTGCTTATACTTGTTAAGCACAGTTTTGTGATCTTCAAGTAATTCGCTAAAGGCATTTTCTAATTCATCGAAAGTAAAATCATCATATAGAGGGTTTGAGGATACCTTATCAAATGCCATAAGACAAACATCGGCATTTTCGCAGGGTCTGTCTTCTTCCTCTGTATCACTGACATCACTTTCATGCCAGATGCTTGTGTTAGCATACTTTCGACTGGTTGTTGCTTTTCTGCTTAATCTTGATCTGTCATATGGACTGTTTTTCTTGGAAGTTGGGCAGTCCTTCTTCATGTGCCTTGACTTCTTGCATCCAAAGTATATGGTTTCATCTTCATTGCTTTCTTGGATATCTCTCTTCTTTCTGTTTGCTTTCTCAAACTTTAGGAGTTTCCTGAAGTTCTTCACTAGTAGGGCTTGTTCATCACCACTTGATGATTCTTCATCAGAATTATTGCATATAGATTTTTTGGCTTGAGCTTTGAAGGCAATAGATTTTTCTTTTGGAGTTGCTTCTTCAAATTCTTGCAGATCAAGCTCATGGGTCATGAGCTTGCCCATCAGTGTTTCCAGCGACATGGTGGTGAGATCGTTTCCTTCAATGATTGCTGTTGCCTTCGGTTTCCAGTTTTTGGTTAGAGCCTGCAGCACTTTTCTGATCTTCTCATGATTGCTGTAATCCTAACCAAGGGATTGCAAAGGATTAGTAATATCAAGGAAACGTGTGAACATCTGTGTAGACTCACCGGATTTTATCTTGAAAGATTCATACTTCTGTGTTAGTCTACTAATTTTGGATTCCTTTACTTGGGAAGTACCTTCATGAGTTACCTCAAGAAGTTTCCAAATTTTGTGAGATGTTTTACAGATTGAAACTCTGTTGAACTCCGTTTTGTCAATTGCACAGAACAGTGCATTGATGGTACGAGCATCTAGACTAGCCTTAGCTTTTTCAGCTTATGTATATTTATCATGAAGCTTGTCTACAAGCTGGCCATCAACCACTGTAGGTATCGGCTTCTTATAACCGTCAATCACTATAGACCAAAGATCAAAGTCAAAAGACTTTAAGAAAAAAGTCTGTATTTTCCAATAGGTATAGTTTGTACCATCAAATAGTAGGGGTCTATTTGTGGATTGCCCTTCACCATTGAATATTGATTTTACGGCTGCCATATATACTCTCTGAGGTTTATTATATTAGGATATAACCTGCTCTGATATCAATTTAAGGAATAATTGGGATCAGAATATAATGCCTCTAGATGGAGCACTTGTAATAATATCTCTATAAGGAGAACCTGCTCTGATACCAATTATAGGACCGTTGAGCACCTCTAGAGGGGGGTGGGGGTGAATAGAGTGTGTGTGTGTGTGTGTGCAGCAAAAAATAATCACCAATTTAAAAATTTAAAGTTATTACTATGGCAGTAAATAAGAGACAGTAAATAAATACAAGAGATAGAGAGATCAAACTCGGTGACACAGCGATGTATACTGGTATCCCTCTGAGAGGACTAATCCAGTCTCGAGTACTCTTGCTCGATGTTAATCCACTAAGGCACAAGCTAAATGAGAGCTTGCAGTCTCTTACAATACCGTGCTTGGTGACAAGTACACAACCAACTTTACGACACCTTGCTTGGTGACGAGCGCACGACCGACTCCACAACAAAGATAATTGCTGTACATGGAACAACCTCTTTACAACTCTTGAACACCAAAAGACTCTAGATCGAAGTAGATAATACTGGCTTTTGGCTAAGAGAAGTATAGGTGTGATTTGAAAGATTTAGATCGATTGAAAACACTTATTGAATAGAGAAGAGAAGATGAAGAATGAATGAGTTGAATGAATTGAAATGAAACTCTCTCTCCTATTTACAGGTGTTTTCTGGGACCGAACTCGGGCAGAGTTCTGGCAGAGTTCTGATGCAAATATTTCGCATATGTACGTTGCATGTTGATTTGGAGGCAACGGATATTTGAATTCAAACTGACCGAACTCGGGCCGAACTCGGTTTTGAGTTCTGTCTAGGAGAATTTCGAAATATTTGTCAAATTCTATTGCAAAAATAATTTTGAACATATGGTAAAGATGAAATGGGAATATGTAGGCTTTTTAGAAATGTGGATTGAGATTAACCTAAGCCAGTATTACCTAGTCGATCTTACAATTTAAATTCTAAACTCAATAAAGATAAAATACATAATAAATTATAAAATGACTAGGACTGCATCCTATTGAAAGTAATCTTCAGATTGATGATATATAGGCTTGATGATACAGTACGACGCTCGTTGATATTGATTTCATATGTCCTGAAATGATTAGCAGCAGTTCGTATATTTTGTGTATTGACTTAAGTTCATGTCGATTATTAAAATTGGGTGTCACCATGGAATGGGCCAACAACAGCTTCCGTCGGCAGTGGGGTCGGACGAGCTCTTCTGCTCGTGTATGAGAGAGAGAAAAAGAGGACTCGTTGAAGAGAGGGGAGAGAAGAGAGGAGTCGGTGAAAGAGAGAGAGAGAGAGAGAGAGAGAGAGAGAGAGGAAATGGAGTGGGGGTGGGGTGGTGTATGGTGGTGGGGCCCGCCAGTAGAGTGGAAACCTGTTTCTGGAAAACAGTTTTTTATTGCTCCCGGAAATCTAAGTTATAAAGTAGGTTTTAGAAAAAAAATTTTAAAGCAACATTTGGAGTGGAGGCAACCAAACGACGTGTGCATTGTTTTTTGAGCTTAAAAGCAAGAAAGTGATTTATAAAGAGGAACCAAACGGGCCCTTAGTCTTTTCAAGATTACCGTATGTAACCCCTGTTTCTTAATTTTTATTTTATTTTATTTTATTGTGTTTGAAGGTAATTTATTTTTGAAACTTCGTAAAAGATATTTAATATTTTTTCTGCATTTCAAAATATAGTTTGTAATTAACGGTTTGAAAGTACTATTTAGCTTTAATAAATATTTGTTCTTGAAATTTTATTATTGAAATTATAAAGTTATTTATTATTATGTTTGGATTTCAAAAAAAAATATCGGTTTCGAAAATAGTTTGAAAATCATGATTATTTTTGGAGCAATAAAAAGATTTAGTAACTTATTTTGAATAAGATTTAGATTTATAAATATATTTTACCTTATTTGATAACATCAAACATTATTTAAAATACTTATGGTTACTAATTGTGGCATTAAGAATTATCTAATATAGATTTGAAATATTATTTGATTTAACGATTTATCTATTATATGATTTAAATTGCTTTGATAAACATTAAATTTATCTTAAAGTTATTATGTTGAATTTGATTTGGATTTAGATTTGGATTTGAATTCATATGATTTGAATTTAAATAAATTATTTGATTTAAATTTATGGAGAGACTTGTGTTAGAAATCCTAATCCTATTTGAATCATATCTAGTATTAGATAGATTATTTCTTATTTGAACTAATCATATTCCTATCCAAATTAGTTGGTAATCCTAATTCATTAATTGCTTTCTCTTATCTATATATATTGAACCTATAAAATAAAATCATCTCTCAAACATTCTTTTCCAAAATTTCTCTCTTTTTTTGTCATAATTATCCCAAATTTGTCATAAATTCAGCCTTCCTTTTCAAATGTTTTACCAACTTCAAAAGGCCATAACTTTCAACTCCGGACTCCGTTTGACCTCCAGTTTTTTTGTTGAAACCGTCTCGAGGTATATTTTCTGAATATAAAGTTTATTTTCAAATAATTTTAACCTAATTTTCTGGAAAATTTGTGGAGTGTCAGTTGTCCGAAATTTGACACGTTTCGGTATTTTCGAGATTCCGGGAGAACCATGAATCGGAATCACGATCCGTTTAAAGATTCGAAACGCTGATGAAAAAATACACATCATATATTTTTTTCAACAATTTTCCAAAATATTTTATTTTTTTGTTTTTATTTTAGAGGCCCGTCTCATCAATTGAAATCATCTTGCGTAGTTTGACTTCTGAGACTATTTTCGTGCCCATATGATCATATCACACCAGTCAACTTCAAATCAAACCGAGGCAAGTACTTGTTGACGCTTTCATGTGTATTTACTTTATATTATTATATTTCACTTATACATGCTATTTTCCGTGTCTTGACTGTTTACACACACGAGATTGAGTCATTGACTAATGTTTTCTAATTGTTATCGTGATTGTTATCGTGACCGTATTTTTATGATTATGAGCTATGGATATTAGAGGGGTACAATTATTAGGCACGTGGACAAAGCCCAGATTGTATTGTTGGCAACTCTTCCGTTTACGGGGGCGGGCCTTATAACCTCATCGTTCGCCCAAGCCGTCCATGTGTAGGAACATTGTACTTCTCACGACACGTGCACTACGAGTGTTTATATGAGTCTCTTTACTTTTCATGCTTGTTACTTTCCTTACCAGTTTCTTCCATCCTATGATTTCTTGTTCATATTGTTCATTGTTTCCATTGATCATTGTTTCACATGTTTAGTGTTATATTGCTTTATATTGTACTTATATCATGTTGGTTTAGACTTGTACTTGTTCCAATCCTGACTGGATAACCATTTTTCAGTTGACAGATTCTTGATGACTATTCTCGATGACTTCTCTCTTGTTTTGGGTTCCTTCGGATGGAGTTAGAGCTATCTTGGAGGCCAACCATAGATTCTAGTTAGAATAGTCACATGTAGCAAATTTGTATCGAAAAGCAATTTGTATGTATTATTGGAATTGTAATTTAAATAATTGTTGTGAATGAGCAAATAGATAAATTTTGTTGTATTTGAGACTTATATTGGAGTATAGACAGCGTACTACCGCCGATGCTGCGGCGTAGGCTGGACTTGGCCACGTACTCGTATCCTAAAAAGCGGGAGCGGGTCGTGACACCGTAGCATACTAACTTGCTTGTCAAGTTAGGATTTTAAACAGAGCAGAGAGATAAATATGAAATATGATTAAAATAATTGTTGCAATCCATTGAAATATGACTTAACCAA
The DNA here is from genome assembly GCA_029216955.1 of Iris pallida. Classification (NCBI taxonomy): domain Eukaryota; kingdom Viridiplantae; phylum Streptophyta; class Magnoliopsida; order Asparagales; family Iridaceae; genus Iris; species Iris pallida. The sequence goes on along the minus strand of JANAVB010040216.1, from coordinate 8,722,509 downwards.
CACATTATTTGTTCGGGTACGGACCAAATACAGATTGTATCCCATTACTACAAGAAAATTACCGTGTTATAATGCTTGAAAAGAAGCTATTATAATGGTTCATATATAAACGTTACAGAATTTCAGTAACACCACATAATATGACAGTTTTGAAGAATTTTTGACCTATTATAACGATTTATAGCGCAAAACGTTATATATTATTCACACTTTTGTGACATTGTTATATATAATTGTTATAAAAAATGGTAAAATAAATTATAATCCCGCCTCGAACGCCCGCTCAAACTCGACCATTGAATCAAAAGCCACGATCCTTTTTTTTTACTCTCTCTTTTATTTTTCCTTCTCAGCTCGAGAGCTCTCTCCCTCATCGCACTCTCCTCATCTCCTCTTTCCCTCTCCCTTCAAACCCTAACCCTAACCTTAAACTCCTCCTCATCTCCTCTTCCCCTTTTCCTACAAACCCTAACCTTAAACTCCTCTGCCCCCTTCACCGTTGGAGTCGCTCTGAAACACTAACCCTCTCCTCCTCTCGCACTCTATCACTACCCTCCTTCATCTTTGACCAAGACCATCTTCTCGTCGATGACCAGCACCGACAGCCCGATAGAGCTGCTACAGTCGAAATCAACATGAATGGAGGAGTGTCATCTTTGGATCTAGAAGCACAAAATTCGTCTACACTCTCAAATGTAAGAAGCCCTAACCCTAATTCTTTTGTCATCATCGACATCGCATGGTTTCTTTCGATAAACAACAATTCCAGATCGAACCCTGAATGAGAGATCAAGCTCGATTAATACTGCTGTCATAATCCGCTACATAAATTGTTAAGCCGGGCCGAGTCATGTCCAGCCTACGCTTGGGATAAAACGTAGTAAGCTGTTCTAAAGATAACAAGATAAGACTAAAGTGAGCTAACAGTTCTATATGTAATAAAGAGTCAGAAATGTTCCAAACACAAAAGTCATCTCGTATATAAGTAAGTTCCAAGTACAAGTCCAAAATATAAAACTGGATACAAGTCCAGTTACAAAATACGTAGTCTAAAACATGACTACTCTCAAAAGTCCTAAGTAAATAAACAAAGCAGATGAGTTTTCCCGTAGGTACATCCTCGTAAATTATAGCCTGGTCCTCGGCAGCAACTCCATAATAGAAATCACAAAGCAACTCCTCCTCAGTAAGTATACCTACAACGTTATCCTGTCAGGACGAGAGCAAGTAATGATTCTAGCAAACTAAATATACGAAACATGAAATGAACATGAGTGTAATAAAAAGGAATCATGTTATATCATAATCTATCATGGCAAGGAATACAAATGTCATTGAGACAGATGTATATGTAATGTTTAAAACTGTAGCAAGTACGTAATCGTCAATAGGTGTACAATGTGCAGGGGCACATAATGAAATATACTTCCGTACAAGTGATACGGCGATAGATGTACATACGTATAAATTCGCTTTAAGATAAAGGCCCACAGTGCAGTAACATATAAAATAAAACCATGCTCGGTACATACATACGGAGAAGGGGACATGATTACGTACTCAACTATCAGTTCCCCTAACCCATATTCTAACATGTGAGTGATACGAGAACAGTATAAAGCATGGTGGATACTAATAGCAGTATAAGCATGGTAGGTACTACAAATAATGTAATATGTGAAGATTTAACTTGCTATCCCAAGGATCAGCATTTAACATGGTTGGATCACAGTTCATTGATGTAACAGTATATAAAATTTGTAGAGGTACTTGCCTTTAGCAAAGCAAAGTAGTGATAGAAATGCTATAGATACCTGGTGATTTGTCACTGTAGAAATACTACATAAACTTAGTTTTCATACTAAGTTAAACACTAAGACACTAGTTGTACGACACGACTTTCTGACTGGACACCTAGCCAAATGATGACTTTAGCATAAAAGACCAATGTGGGGTGACACAATACCCAAACTAACTTTCTAAGGCCTTTACACTAGTGTAGGGTGAGGTCTAATACTACAATAACTCAAATCAACACAAAACATTGTAAGTCGTAACTATTCAATAAATAAATCAAACTGTACACTTTGTTCGAACAATTTTTGAGATAGACAAAAAGGTCAATTTTATATAAAATAAAGTACCAAGATGATCTTTGTTAATTATAGAAATTTATACTAATTTTTTTGGAATTTATAAACCTACACAGATATTTATTAAAAATTAACAAACATATGTATCCTGAAAATGAGTTCTATTTTCCTATTTTTATAAAATACCAAAGTTACTTATTAAATGCTAGAAAAATTACTTTAAATTAGATAAATTAACATAGTATTTAAATACATTTTTTCCAGATTTTTACAGTAATTAAAATATATTTAAAAATTCAAAAACAGCAAGTAAAATTTTTTGGAAAATAATTAATTAACTATTTAATATTTTGTCCACGTATTCGAAATTGAACCGAAGTCCAGATACGGGACCCAAAGCCATGAATCAAGTCCAATATGTCTTTTACAGACTCTGAATGTATTAGACACATTTGGGCCCAAAAACCCATGCTAGGTTTGGACTTCAAATGACCATGATTAATAAAATACAGGAATTCACATATATATATAAATATATTTTAAAGTGGTAAAATATACAAGTCACAAAATTATATAACAAAATAACTTGTGAATTTACGCATAATGATATTTTGCACAAAATTGAATTTCAAATATATATATATACATATACAACAGTATATTTATATATACATAAATATATAGATATTTATATATTTATATAATGGATATATATATAATAAATATACATATAAAAATACTAAATATAATATATATATATATATATATATATATATATATATATATATATATATATATATATATATATATATATATATATACACATACAATATATATATATACATAACAGTATATATATAATATATATATATATATATATATATATATATATATATATATATATATATTATATATATATATATATATATATATATATATATATATATATATATATATAAAAATATATATATATATATATATATATAAATATAAATATAATAATAATAATAATAATAATAATAATAATAATAATAATAATAATAATAATAATAATAATAATAATAATAAAACAAAATAAAAAATAAAAAGATAAACGAAAGGGGGGCTCGAACTCGAGCTGGGGAACAGGGGGTTTAACATGGCTCGGGCTGGCCAAGGAGTCAGCTCAGGTTGTGTGATAGGGATAGGATTAGGGTTAGTTTTATTATGGTTTAGGTTAATGGGTTTTAGACCCGATAGCAGTCTAGTAAACCCGTTAACCCTTAGTCCTGTGTCTTCGTGTTCTGACAGTTTGGGACACGAAGACACACGAGTCCAGTGTCCTGGGTTTGCACGACTCATATGACACGAGTTTTTCGTGTCCGAGTCCACCATCACACTCACCGACACGGGTTGACCCTTCCTACATGAAAACGCGACACAGTGGCGAAGTAAAAACGAAAGGACACGTACGTGTCCGACGCGAGGAGGCTGTCGGGGGTGCTAGCGGCGGCCGTAGACGTCTGGGTCAGCAGCGAAGGGTGGCGCTGGCCTCTGCTCGTCGAGGCGAGCAAGTTGGCAGTAGTTAGGGCGATCGACGTGGGCTGTAGGCATCGGGCTCGGCCAAGGGAAACTCCGGCGAGGTTGGTCGGAGAAGAATAGGCCGTGGCGGTAGTTAGGGCGGTCGTAGGGAAGTCTAGGGTTAGGATTTGGGGTCGGAGGGCTTTATAGGGAAAGAAGTCGGTCGGATTAGGGCTAGGGTTAGGGAAATTAGGGTTTAGGGTTAGGGTTTTGGCTGTGGTTAGCCGAAGAAGGCGACAGGGAGAGGCGGTGGTCGGGTTAGGGTTTTACAGAAAACCCCCTCAAAGATTAGTTAATTACAAACAAGCCCACCGCCTTAGGAAATATAAAATCTAATTTGCATATATGCCCCTGCTGTGGTTCTGTGCAAAATTTAATTTGCACAGACAAATTGAATATTGCAAACACTATTTAAAACAATTGCAAATTGATATTAAAATAATTTAAATAATTACAAAATGATATATTTTGCTTTAAAAATTATTTAAAAATCATTTAAAAATTCTAGGAAAATTTCTAATAATTATAATAATTTATTTTAAAGATATAAATGCTATTTAAAATTATAAAAATACTATTTTAAAATCTAGGGGCTTATAAATCTTCCCTTCTTGAAAAATTTTGTCCTCAAAATTCACAAGGATAGAAGACTCTACAAACATTCTAACATAGCAAGCAATGCAACAAATGACTAAGGCTACTATTAAGACTAACCTCTAAGGTATCAAGCGGGAAAAGGTGGTTCCCTCGCGGTTGTTGGGTCGAACAAGTAAGGATATCTCTCCCTCATGTCCGACTCCCTCTCCCAAGTAGATTCATCCGGAGAGTGACGGCTCCAAGCTACTCGTATTAAGGGTATAACTTTATTCCTCAGCCTCTTCTCCCTCCTGTCCAATATCTCCACTGGTTGCTCAGTAAATGCAAGGCTCGGTCCGATCTCCAACTCTGAATGATCGAGCACATGGCTTGGGTCTGGAACGTATCTCCTCAGCTGAGACACATGAAAGACATCGTGATCTCCTGCTAGGTTGGGTGAAAGTGTAACCCTGTAAGCTACCTCTCCGATTCTGCCAAGTATCTCAAGTGGCCCGATGTATCTGGGGCTCAACTTGCCTCCTCATCCGAACCGGATCGTCCCTTTAGTAGGTGATATCTTTACCAGTACCATATCTCCGTCGGCGAACTCCATCAGTCTGCGACTAGCATCGGCCCAGTATTTCTGCCTGTCCTGAGCGACTCTGAGCATGTCTCTGATCATCCCCACCTTCTCTGCTGCATCCGTGATCATCTCTGGCCCAGGCATAACTCTATCCCCAACATTATCCCAAAAGAGTGGTGTACGACATCATCGTCCATATAGTGCCTGGAAAGGAGACATACTGATGCTAGCTTGGTAGCTGTTGTTGTATGAAACTCTACCAAGTGCAGATGGCTCTCCTATGATCCGCCAAAGTCCAGCACACAAGTCCTCAGCATATCATCCAGTGTCTGTATCGTCATCTCGGACTGTCCATCTGTCTGCGGGTGGTACGCTGTACTGAACTTGAGCCGACTGCCCAACTTTTTCTGCAAGTTCCTCCAGTAGTGGGACGTGAATATGCTATCTCGGTCCGATACGATACTCACAGGTACTCCGTGTAAACGGACTATCTGCTGCATGTATGGCTCTGCCAACTTCTCGGTGGAAAGCCCCACCTTGAAGGGTATGAAGTGCGCACACTTCGTCAGCCTGTCTACGATGACCCAAATGGCATCCTTCCCTCCTTGGGAACGAGGAAGCCCTGAAACAAAGTCCATCGTAATGTGTTTCCACTTCCACTCGAGAATGGATAACGGCTGCAATAGACCAGCTGGCCTATGACGCTCCGCCTTGACCTACTGGCAAACTAGGCATCTCGAAATGAAACGTGATACATCTCTCTTCATTCCGTGCCACCAAAGATGGTCCCGCAAGTCACGGTACATCTTGTTGGCACTAGGGTGAATAGAATATCGCGATTGGTGTGCCTCCTGCAAGACTGCCTTTATCAGCTCTCTCTTCGGCACATACAACGGGCTGCCATGCCTCAAGGATCCATCCTCTGCTATGGTGAAGTCATCTAGCAATCCAGATAAAGCCTGGACTCGAAGTCTGCGAAGGCTCTTATCTGTAGACTGTGCCTCCTTGATCTGCTCCATCAAGCCTGACTGAATGTCTAGCGCCATCATCTGTATCACTGATCCTGGCCGAACTATCTCGATACTGAGCTTCTCCAGATCTTCCCGTAAATGCCGATATATCATCAGATACCATGCCATCGAATGCGTGCTCAGCGCATCCGCCACCATATTTACCTTTTCGGGGTGATACTGTAAATCGATGTCGAAGTCCTTCACCAACTCCAACCATCGTCTTTGCCTTATGTTCAGCTCTTTCTGCGTTAACACATACTTCAAGCTCTTATGGTCAGTAAAGATTTCCACACGCTCTCCATATAAGTAGTGTTTCTACAACTTGGGTGCAAAGATCACCGCAGCTAACTCTAGGTCATGGTTAGGATAGTTTCGCTCATGAGTCCGTAATTGCCTAGATGCATAAGCAATCACTTTCCCATGCTGCTGTAGGATACATCCTAGCCCCTTTTTCGAAGCATCACTGTATATAGTGAAACCTCCAGACCCTGAAGGTAATATCAGAACTTGAGCGGTCGCCAGCCTCCTCTTCAGCTCCTCAAATACTGCCTGGCAGTCCTCTGACCAGATGTACTCTGCATCCTTTTGCGTCAGTTTCGTCATGGGTTCATCTATCTGAAAACACAGGTGTAGGCAACTCTAGAGGGGGGTGAATAGAGTTTGTGTCGATAATCACCAAATAAAAAATTAACTCTATATCACCTCCACAAACAACTATTAAGATAGTAAATAAATCAGAGAGAAATACGGAAGTAAATAAAGATCAAGAAGAGCATACGCAAACACAGCAGTTTTAACCTGGTTACCCTCGTGGAGGACTAGTCCAGGCCTGAGAACTCTAGCTCAGGATTCAAATCCACTATTTGTGAAATAGTAGTTTACAATCCGTGCCTTTTCTTCAGAAGAGTACGTCAACTTCTTACAGAGGATCGCAGTGGCGATTTGCTTGGATTTTTCCAAGCGACTTGGAATTGTCCAAGTGACTTTTCTTTTCAACTCTTGCACAAAAAACTTCTAGCTGAATCGCACTTGAGCACCTTGGGGCTTAGGAAGTTTTGTGGCTAGTAGATTGGAAGAGTAAGGCTCTTGACTATATAGGCTATGTAAGAGAAGAAGAATAGAAGAGTGGATGATTTCAAATGAGAGAAACCAAGGCCTATTTATAGGGTTCGAGACAAGCAGAATTCGGCCAGAATTCGGTATGGATAATTCAAATTTTTTGCCGTTGGACAGCTTGTAGCAAGCAGGCCCTAAAAATCAGGGTGCTGGAAATCAGGGGACAGAGTTCGGCCCGAACTCCGTGTGGAGGCAGAGTTCGGCCCGAACTCTGTCTCCAGCAGACAGAATTGGTCCATTGGGCTTTTGGACTTTGTGGAGCTTGGGCTTGGTTCAGGAATTGGTCTGTTTGTATGGTAGATCTTGGAGAGATATGGGTTGAGATGACTCAGTGCGACTCAACGTACACATTCTCCTAGACTCAATAAATTGAAGATTACAGACTTGGAACAAATAGAAAAACCAAGTGCCCTTTTGATGAAGCCTTTCTTCTGATATTTGAGCAGCCCTGAAGACATCTTTTTCCCTGACAGCAGTCGTCCGAAGATAAACAGATCTGAAAATCTGAATACCTTTCGGGGGCTTCGCCCCCGAACCTCTGACGGAGGGCGCTGCCCCCTCGACCCCTGTCCGCTGACCGGGCAGCGGAACCCCCGATGCGAGGCCCCGGATAGGTCGCTAGGCGGTTCGGAGAAATCTTTTTATATGATGCCGTCTTCGCTCCATCATTAATTCTTCATTGCCTATGTCCTGTTTGATCATGTTTGATCATGCTTACTGCATGTCTACAAATACATGTTAGGCCAGCAAAATATGTTGCAGTACGATACAAGCATAGCAATATGATATAGGACAATTAGGACAATGCTAAGCAAAATATGTTGCAGTACGATACAAGCATAGCAATATAATATAGGACAAGTAGGACAATGCTAAGTTTAAGTAGCAACATGATAGTGAGTATATGAGTATTAGTGACATCATTTTGCTAAACTTAACTGATTAGCCATATTCAAAAATACGATGTAATTATTGGGCCAACACTATACTAGCAAAGTCCTGGACGAACTTCCTATAATAGCCTGCTAAACCCAAAAAGCTCCTGATCTCTGAAACTGACGTCGGAGCCTTCCATGTCTCAACGGCAGCAATCTTTCTGGGATCCACTGAGATCCCCTCTCCAGTAACTACATGACCGAGAAACTCCACTCGGTCCAAAAAGAACTCGCACTTCGACAATTTGGCATACAACCTCTCCTGCCTCAGAATTCCCAAAACTGTTCGTAAGTGCTCTGCGTGCTCCTCCGACGTCTTCGAGTATATTAGGATGTCGTCAATAAATACTACGACGAACTTATCCAGATACTGGTGAAATGTCTTATTCATCAAGTTCATAAAGACAGCTGGCGCATTTGTGAGACCAAATGGCATCACCAAAAACTCGTATTGCCCGTACTTCGTATTGAACGCCATCTTCTGGATGTTTGTAGCCCTGACTTTCACTTGGTGGTAACCGGATCTCAAATCTATCCTGGAAAGCACCTTTGTCCCACTCAACTGGTCGAACAAATCATCTATCCTGGGCAGAGGATATTTGTTCTTAATAGTGATAGTATTCAATACCCGGTAGTCAATGCACAACCGGACTGTACCATCCGTCTTCGGCACAAAAAGAACTGGCGCTCCCCATGAAGAAGCACTAGATCGAATGAAACCCTTTTTCAACAGGTCATCAATCTGCTCCTTCATCTCTACGGCCTCCTTGGGGTTCACTCTATAGCAAGCCCGGGATATTGGTGATGAACCCGGTACTAAATCTATAGTGAACTCCACATCTCTGTCAGGTAGAAGTCCTAGAAGATCCTCTGGGAATATATCCATAAACTTCCTAATGATAGGGTGTGGCGGTGCTAACTCCCCAACTGTCGCACAACAGTTCGGCTCTAGGCTGATCTCCGGCCCTGTCCTCCTGACACTGAATGGTGCCGTGCCCGGGGGACTGAACAAAATACTACCCTCATGACAGTCTATAGCTTCGTGAGCATAGCTAAGCCAATCCATCCCCAATATGATATCATACCCGGGGAGTGGCATCACAAAGAATCGTCCCCTAAACTCTCTTCCGGCTATAGTAATAGAGCATCTATAGATAGCCCTAATAGGCACTGGTCCCTTCCCATCATTACTCTACTCATCTCCTCGGTAGGTGTAGCTACTAAGTGGTGTTTATGCATAAACTCTAATGACAGGAAGCTATGTGATGCACCGGAATCAAACAAGCATATAGCTAGAAAAGTATATAAATAAACATGACCTGTGATGACGTCAGCCAAATAATCTGGCTCCGAAACCTGCTCCGGCTCCGCCTCAAGAGCCAGACTATAAGCCTTCCCCTAGGGTCCCTTCTGCTGCTGCAGATGTTGCCTAAACCTCTGCTGCTGAGTCGGAAGTGGCGGTCCTCTAGATGGTGGTCCGGCACCTGGTACTCTCGCTATTGGGCACTCCCGAAGCTGGTGGGTGGCAGACCCGCAAGCTAAGAACTGCTTCAACCTCTTTCTGCAGACGGAGTAATCATGCCCTGGCCTTCGACAAAATGTACACAGAGCTCTCTTCTGCGACTGAGGTCCCGGGGCTCGAACTGGTAGGGTTGGGTGATGTAGTATGGGAGAATGGTAAGTCTGCGGGTACGACATCGGTGCTCTCGGCTGGAAAGCCTGACGCTTGGAAGGTCCCTAGTGGTGTACAGGAGTTGGCCTCTTGCAAGACTGAAGAAGCTCCTCTATGCTCCGGGCCAACTCTAGGCTCTGGTAGTAGTCAGTCGTACCGTTTGTCATTATAAGAATGCCAATGTCTGGAACTAGACCATGGAAAAACCTATGCGCCATCTCCTCTGGGTCTGCAACTAGAATAGGAGCGAAACGGCTCAAACGACTAAACCTGCTGTATATTCGTCAACAGAACGATTCCCCTGCTGGATGTTCTGGAATCGTAGCCCCATGGCTACCCTAGCAGTGGTCGAGAAGAATTTCTTCTTGAACTGGGTCTTGAACTGATCCCAAGTGGCATTCCCTCTCGCGAATAGCGGCTCATTCCAGAACCAAACTCCTGCCAAGTCTGTCAGCAGAAATCCCGCTGCCTCGACCTGGAGGTCACTCGGCAACCTAGCTCCAAGGAGCTTCCTCTCTACCGAGTCTAGCCAGTCATCTGCTACTACGATGCCCTCAGTCCCTAAAAACTCCTTGGGGTTTAGACCCATGAAGTCCTTGATTGTTCCCGCTCTCTGCCATGGTTCTACAGGTGGTGGGACCACGATACGCTCCTCAGAATCCTCCATGCTCTGACGGAGTAGGGTGGTCTGCTCCTGATGGGTCGTTAGGAACCCCTGGATCAGAGTGAGCAGTTGGTTCCCGTCGAGAGTGACGGAAGCCTGGACAGGTATATTAACAGGTGGTGGTGGGAGTATCGGGTCCTGCTGGGATTGTGATGTGGAAGGTGGTGGAGGCATATGGGTTGGTAGATTTGTGGAGTGGGGGAGTATAGTAGGTGGAGGTGGAGGTACATCGGTCAACTGGTCAACAGACTGGATAGGGAGTGTGCCATTTTCAGGTATGGCATACTGGGATGAGCAGGTAAGCACCATCTAATAAATAAAAGAACTTATAAGGACTCTCTTAAGTAAATAATCATAAACAAGAAAATCCAATTGTAATAGCGAGTACATGATGTAATGCATTTCCTATGTTGCAATCCTAGTAATCCTCTAGGTGTGCTAAGCGTCATTCCTAGTGTTGTCTAGTTACCTTAAGTTCCTAATTACAGGCATGCTTAGTACAATAACGTAACCAAACAATTTAGTCAGGACCTGCATGGGCCACCAATAAATACATGTTACGATCCGCTATCTAAATCGTTAGGTCGGGCTGAGTCATGTCCAGCCTACGCTTGGGATAAAACGTAATAAGCTGTTCTAAAGATAACAAGATAAGACTAAAGTGAGCTAACAGTTCTATATGTAATAAAGAGTCAGAAATGTTCCAAACACAAAAGTCATCTCGTATATAAGTAAGTTCCAAGTACAAGTCCAAAATATAAAACTGGATACAAGTCCAGTTACAAAATACGTAGTCTAAAACATGACTATTCTCAAAAGTCCTAAGTAAATAAACAAAGTAGACAAATTTCCCCGTAGGTACATCCTCATAAATTATAGCCTGGTCCTCGGCGGCAACTCCATAATAGGAATCATAAAGCAACTCCTCCTCAGTAAGTATACCTACAACGTTATCCTGTCAGGACGGGAGCAAGTACTGATTCTAGCAAACTAAATATACGAAACATGAAATGAACATGAGTGTAATAAACAGGAATCATGTCATATCATAATCTATCATAGCAAGGAATACATATGTCATTGCGACAGATGTATATGTAATGTTTAAAACTGTAGCAGGTACATAATCGTCAATAGGTGTACAATGTGCAGGAGCACATAATGAAATGTACTTTCGTACAAGTGATACGGTGATAGATGTACATACGCACAAATCTGCTTTAAGATAAAGGCCTACGGCACGGTAACATATAAAATGAAACCTTGCTCGGTACATACATACGGAGAAGGGGGCATGATTACGTACTCAACTATCAGTTCCCCTAACCCATATTCTAACATGTGAGTGATACGAGAACAGTATAAAGCATGGTGGATACTAATAGCAGTATAAGCATGGTAGGTACTACAAATAATATAACATATGAAGATTTAACTTGCTATCCCAAGGATCAGCATTTAACATGGTTGGATCACAGTTCATTGATGTAACAGTATGTAAAGTTTGTAGAGGTACTTACCTTTAGCAAAGAAATATAGTGATGGAAATGCTATAGATGCCTGGTGATTCGTCACTGTAGAAATACTACATAAACTTAATTTTCATACTAAGTTAAACACTAAGACACTAGTTGTACGACACGACTTTCTGACTGGACACCTAGCCAAATGATGACTTTAGCATAGAAGACCAATATGGGGTGACACAATACCCAAAATAACATTCTAAGACCTTTACACTAGTGTAGGGTGAGGTCTAATACTATAATAACTCAAATCAACACAAAACATTGTAAGTCGTAACTATTCAATAAATAAATCAAACTGTACACTTTGTTCCAACAATTATTGAGATATACAGAAAGATCAATTTTACATAAAATAAAGTACCAAGATGATCTTTGTTAATTATAGAAATTTATACTAATTTTTTTGGAATTTATAAACCTTCATAGATATTTATTAAAAATTAACAAACATATATTTCCAAAAAATGAGTTATATTTTCCTATTTTTATATAATACCAAAATTAATTATTAAATGCTAGAACAATTATGTTAAATTATCTAAATTAACATAGTATTTAAATATAATTTTTTCTAGATTTTTACAAAAACTAAATTATATATAAAAATTCAAAAACAACAAGTAATAATTTCTGGAAAATAATTAATTAACTATTTAATATTTTGTCTACGTATTCGAAATTAAACCGAAGTCCAGATACGGGACCTAAAGCCATGAATCAAGTCCAATATGACTTGTACAGATTCTGAATGTATTAGACACATTTGGGCCCAAAAACCCATGCTAGTCCAAAAACAATTTAAATAATTACGAAATAATATATTTTGCTTTAAAAATTATTTAAAAATCATTTAAATTTCTAGAAAAATTTCTAATAATGATAATAATTTATTTTAAAGATATAAATGCTATTTAAAATTATAAAAATACTATTTTAAAATCTAGGGGCTTACAACTGCTCTTATGTCTCAATTAGAGGTCTCTGTCGTCGTTAGACTAGATTTTGATTTAAATTTGGGTTCGATGATCATTTTTTCCTTCTTTTTGGATCAAATTCAATGGAGGAGGATTTGTACAATGAGATCTACCCTTCTGTACTGGCACTTTCTTGATGGTCCCAAGAGTTGGGGAACTCGTCTTCTACTACTTTCCACAAGGTTTGTGTTGTAGGTACGAATAAATTCGTGTAACCTGTTTGAATTAATTCTCGAATGAGGTTGTGAGAGATTTTTTTTTGGTAAATCTCGTCTTAATATGGGAGCTCGTGATTAGTTTTATGATTTTATATTTTCACGAATTGGGTTGTGAGTGATTTCATGATTAGTTTTATGGTATTTAGTTTATACTGTTTAAATCATTTGAATGTGGTGTATCTGGATGGTGACTAAGTTGATTTTAGATGTAATATTTGATCGTATCTGATTTTGGGTGTTCTGAAGGTGTATGATAAATTTTAGAGTTCTGCTTTAGTTATTTTTTATGCTTCAAGTTTTTACTGGGATTCAAACCTTCAGGTTGTAAGTGGTTGTGCTTTCCATGCACTCTTTATTTGGTAGTTAAAATTCCTTTGTTGTGAGCTTATTTATTATAAGTTGTTTCAATATATCATGTGATTTGTCAAAAAAACCAAGATAAGTTGTACTAACACCAGTAAAGAAAGGCCATATTGAACAATTACGTGATATGATCAGTGATCATCTTGGATTTCTAATGGATTGACCAAAATGATAGGATCATTATATTATTAATTTATTCTATGTTGAATTGTTCATAGCTGCTGCGATTATTCTGGATTATGTTGAACTTGTTATCTTTTAATCTACAATTACAGATAACACATATTATTATGTTTGATCGCATATGGAATGTGTTAATCCTAATCTTCAATTAGTCTTTGTCTATCATTGTTTATGATGTCACAAAGGAATATGAATGATACACCTAAAGATGTCCCGCTCTGTGGTGATTGGAACTTTTTGGAGTAGCAACATCTAGGCTGTCACTTAGTTCTGCTAGTCCAACTACATCTAGCTCTAGCCTATAAACTGGTTGTTCGTCCTCATCCAAGCATCCTATCCTCAACTAGTTCTAGTTGGTGGTTTTGCTTACCTGAATAAATTATAGGAGATGGAGGTGGCAGTCAAGCACCATATTTCCGTGAATGAAAAAAATATATTATGGGATACAAAGTCACAGTCTTTGGAACACGATTTTATTCATATTATTGACAGAAAGTATGTGGGCAGGCACTTTGTATAAACTATCTGCTATATGCCACCTCCAGTTTGAGGTCATGTCATAACTCTATTTATTATTCGTTTTTGTTTCATTTTAAAATGTTGATACTAGTGATTTCGGAACACTACTAAAATCTGTCCAATTGGCGACGTAAATTTAGCGACGTTCACAGAACGTCGCTAAATTGCTGACATTAGCTGTTAGCCCAATGATTATATCATGTTTTTGAATATGGCTAATTAATTAAGTTTATCATATTGATATCACTAATATTCATGTAATCACTATCATGTTGCTACTTAAACTTAGCATTGTCCTAATATCAATATTGCTATGCTTGTATCATATTGGTTTTGTTTGTCTAACATGTATTTGTTGACATGCTGTAAGCATGATCAAGATTTTTCAAACCAGGACATATACAATAGAGAATTATTGATGGGCCAAAGACGGCGTTATACAAAAAGATTTTTCTGAACCGCCTAACGACCTATTCGGGGCCTCGCATCGGGGATCCGCTACCCGGTCAGCGGACAGGAGTCGAGGGGGCATCGCCCCCCGTCAGGGGTTCGGGGGCGAAGCCCCCGAAAGGTATTCAGATTTCCAAATCTATTTATCTTTGGCCGACCGCCGTCAAGTGAAAAAGGCGTCTTCATGTTTGTTCAAATATCTGAAGAAATACGTCATCAAAGGGTTATTGGTTTTTCTATTTTATCAATATAATTTTTTATATTTATTGTGTCTAGGAATACGATATACACTGCATTGTACTGGCAAATAGGCTACCTAAGAAACATTTTCAAAACACCCTTTCATTTTGAATACAAGCCCACTTACAAAAGCCCAAACTACTTCCTAACTGTTTGCTTTTCAAAAAACCCAAAAACCAATTTGCAAAACCCTAACAGAACCCTAGCAGAATTCGGCCCGAATTCGGCCAGAGTTCGATTAGTGAACATTGCTTTTTGAACTTGGTCTTCCCTGCAGTTACGGATCCCAACGAGATTTTCTCATAGAGTTCTGCCCGAATTCTGTCCAAATTCTGTCAGAATTCTGCCTTTGGAAAAACTATAAATAGAGAAGGATTTCGATCATTTCAATTCACTCATACACCAATTCACTTTCATATCTCTTCTCTATAAGCCTACTACTTCTTCCAAAGTGTTCTAAGCTATTTATTTTTAAATCCCAAGCCAATTACACTCTTCTAGTCAATTTGCCAGTGCGATACGGTCTAGAAGTTTTAGAGTGATTGTAATCAGAGGCTTGATTGAAGGTAGACACTTCACAATTGAAGTTGGTCGAGTACTTTGGATCAAAGCTCGCATTGTAGAAGTTGCAAAAACTTCAGATGAAAACTTGTGATGGTTTTCCATAGTGGATTCTATTGAAAGCTAGAGTTCTTCCGATTGGACTAGTCCTCACAAGAGGAAAACCAGTATACATTCTTGTGTTTGCGTTTGCTCTCTACTCTCTACTTTTTATTTACATATCTGTGATATATTATCTGTGATCTTGTTGCTAACACTTTTTTTAATAGTTAATTTCTGCTGCCTACTCTATTCACCCTCCCTCTAGAGTATTATGCTTTACAACTTGTTCCTACAATCGGTCCTACAATTGGTATCAGAGCCAGTGCTGTATCTAGAGGTATTATATTCTGATCCCAATTGTTCCTACAATTGGTATCAGAGCCAGTACTGCAACTAGAGGTAATATATTCTGATCCCAATTATTCCTACAATTGGTATCAGAACGGGTTCTCTTTATATATGTATTATTATCATACCAATTGTTTCTACAATTGGTATCAGAGCGGGTGCTTGGTATATAGATATTGCTACTCATATCAATTGCTCCTATAATTGGTAACAGAACGGGTTATACAGGTAAAGCGAGGTGACATTGCTATTATATTCTTATTTATTACAGCTGTTACATAGATCAGAATATCATATATGGCAAGTATGTACTTCACAACTGAAGAGCAATCCTCAAATAGATTTCCACTATTTGATGGAACAAACTATAGTTATTGGAAGACACAAATGATCTTCTACCTGAAGTCTTTAAATTTTGACTTATGGTCAATTGTTGTCACCGGCTATAAGAAGCCTACTATCACTTCTATTCTCACATCCTCTATAATCAATAAGCCTTATTATAGTTACACGGAGGAAGAGAAGAAGTTAGCTAGCCTTGATGCAAAAGCTATACATATCTTTTATTTTGCTGTAGACACAAATGTATTTAATCTTATAAATACTTGCACAACATCTCATAAAATTTGGAAAGTTCTTGAAGCTACTTATGAGTGCAGGTATGCAAGCAAAGCTAGGAACTCCAGAGAGAAGGATAGTCTTCATAATGATGCAAATATATATATGATGGAATTAGAATTTAAGGTACAACACAATCCTTTATACGAAGAAGAGCTTGTATGTGACAACTGCAAGAAGATAGGCCACATCCAAGAAGATTGTACTACTACTAGAAAGGAGAGTCACTATGAACAATCAAATGAAGGAAGATCATCAAGCTGCAAATTTATGCTCAATGGCATTATCTAACGAGGTACAAAATAAGTTTTTTTTCTGAAGAGAGTAAATTTTCTCATGATGAGTTATCTGATGCTTTCAGTGATCTGTTAGAAGAACACAAGAAAGTTTTAGATAAGTATAAGCAAGCTAGAAAGGATATTCTATCCTATAAGCGGGAGAATGAAAAGCTTACTTGCTTATTGAATGATGCTAGAAATAGTTCTCCTTCTGATAATTCTACTGAGATTTTCACACTGAAGTTTAGATTGCATGAGGCACTTGATTGCATTGAGAAAAGCACTCAAGAAAATGCTAAACTTAAGGAGGAATTAAAATCAGAAAAGAAGAAGTATTCTATTGCTTTATGTAGAATTGATGCTCTTTCTGCTAAGTATGATGAGATCTGTGCTAACTCTAAAAAGTTAGAGATTAGACTGGGAAAGCAGGTAGTACAACCTATGACTCAGTCTAACACAAGACACTTAGCACATCACAAAGTCACACACGTCAGATCTTTTACAAAGGAAGCAAGGAAAGCTAAAGCTTCACACAACCATGCTTTCTATTACAAGTATCCACGCACATCATATCACACTACTGTACGTTCTCATACTGCTACACATAGTACTAATGTTAATTCTTTCTGTCATTATTGTGGTTTGAATGGACACGTTTCTAATCGTTGTCAGATTAGAAAACTAGTTGATATAAACTTGTGCAAATGGGTTCCCAAAGCTAACAAATATGGATCCAAGTATTGGATACCAAAGTCTTCACCTAATATTGTAGGTGAAGCTTCTCATATCAAATAGAACCATGGAACATGGTGGTGATTGCAAAGCTACAAAGGTCATCTTCCATGCAATTGCACCAACAGAAGTGTGGTCACTAGAACCACTTCGGTAACATGCTTACTAAATAGTTTCTAATATCTAGCATGTTCTTATTGATTTCTTACTATTAGCTTTCATTTATATCTTTTAATTTGTTTATTGTTTGAATCAATATGAGATATAATCCTAGCTTGACTAGTTGTTTAGCTTAAATGATTAGTTTACACTATATAGCATGTTATTTTCTACTAGTGTGACACATTTATGTATGCTCTTTATTTTAGTTTTATCCTTGAAGCATGCATACCACTCTAGTCTATAGGAGCTTTTGTTTTTAGTTTATGCTTTAGGCTCTTCGCCTTTAATATTTTTAATGGTTAATTCTTACTGATTTGTCTTTAACATGTCGTATTTACTTTGATCAGTATTTTGTGAGTATGTATGTTTAGCACAAGTCTCTTGTTTACTTGAAAAGTATATACATACATTTTTATGATAATCTTGTGCTTGCATAATGTACTTCAATATTGATTCGCATATTTTATTTTGATTAACTTCTTATGAATCAATTACATCTTTGTCTGATAAAGTTTATTTATGCATATTTTTGATCTTGTGATATTTTTTTATGCTTATTAAGGATACATAAATAATTCATTTTTATTTATATATTGCTCATGTTTCTTATATTTTTGTATAAATATCTTTATGAGGATATATGAGTTAAGTTCAAGTTCCATATTATTTTAAAAAGTAGTTTTTAAACTTGTGCTTATCTCATACTTAAGTTATTGATTTCTTTGAACAAATTTATGGTCTTCTCTTGTTAGCTTCTTCCTTAAAGCCTCTTTTTCTTGGCTTTTTGATTGACATTTTGGATACATGATATTTTTAATATCTTGATCTTGATAAACCATTCCTTGGGTATTTACTTTTAAGAATTCTGGATTTCGACGATGTTCGATGATACTGCATATATTCCTTTGAATCTAAGTTCTTAAGAGTAGAAATCATTTTGGGAATAAGCCGAAAGGGTCCTTCTGTCATACATGTGTAAATAGCCTGAAGCGACACGGTGTACTAGTCTTAGGACTACCGCTAGCTAGGAACCGGCCCCTACAGCTAACCCAAAGTGATAAATACTTTATATACTTAAGATTTATTAAGGTCTAAATGCAACTATCGTCTAGTTCTGGATCAAAGGTACTGAACCCAGTCGCCTAGGTTCCAGAATACATCAGCATAATTAGGTCCTATATTTGATTTACAAATGTTTTATATTTTATTGTTACCAAATAATTTTGTAGCACATATGGATAAATGTAATTCATACGTCTTATACCATATGCTACATTGTTCTAAGATTTTTTTAAGTCCATAGAATATAATTTATTTCATATTGCACTAATTCTTCTTAAATCTTCGGTTATTAAATAAGAGATTTATTTTGGGTACAAGCCTACAAAGGGTCTGTCTGTCACCACGATTATGCTCGAAGCGAAGCGGTACTTAAGTGTTTCCCGGTGAACCTCCGTTAGCTGGGACAGTATCTCTACAGCTAATCCAAGATTGATCAACGCTTTATAAACTAAAAATTTATTGAGATCTAGAGGCAATTGTTATCTGATGGATTTTGAATTTTAGATTTGATGGATAATATTCTCTCTTTATATTTTTACAAAAGGTAGCATATGTTGATCTATCTTATCGATTGTGAGATTCTATAGCATAGATCAATTTATGTCATCTTTTGACTTATACGATTATTCATCATGCTAATTTGAAATATCTTTTGATTGTTTTATTCTTAAATGTTCATTTAATGGATATTTCTTCTTTTGTCTAAAGAAGATTGTTTTTCGTATTCGTGACTACTCATTGAATATTATGGTATTGTGATTTCATCTTTAGCTTGTGTAATATTCATAATATTTATGATTTTGAGCTTTATATTATTATCTTTTTATTCAAGTTACTTACTGTCTACAACAATAATTCTTTGCTGGGGAGAAGTCATGCATATTGAATTGAATCTCTCTCTCAAAGCATTTTTTTTTTAACCTTACGGGTGTCAGGTGGACACCGTGCTAAGGCTTTAAAAGGAAAGAAATGAACTTTGATAAGAAGACATAATATTTTTTTAATTAGTTTCCTACTTTCGAAAATATGTCTCTGAAATTCTTAAATTTTATCTATACTATAATTTTTTTTGGATATAACCATGTAAAGGTGGAGCAGTTAATTGTTTCAAGTCAATTATCCCCTTGACATGCAATATATCTAGAATACACTTTTTTTTGGACATTTATCTAGTTATGTTTATTTGTTCAAATGTATTTATTTATGATTTATGGATTCTCTTATTGAAATTATTTCTGTGATTCGAATCGATAGCTTTCAGTCTAAGGACTAAATGGACGCATTCAAACATTTATTAAGAAAGTTTTTCATAATAAATTCCATATTTTTTGAAAAGCCTTTTTGATTTCTTTTTGATTTATTGAATCTGTCCGGTACTCAAATTTTATTATTAAAGACAGTTTTTAAAATCTTTTAATGTCTTGAAATATTTCTTTTATATGTATATTGAAGATATATTTTGTTTGTTCATCTTTAAGCATTTATTTATTGGATATATTTTTTTTGCCTAAAGATGACATTTGTTTTGAGTTTGGAATTTTATATGCATTTGATCAAAGGAAAGAAAAGATGTATATCTTGGATATCCCTTAGATATTGTGATTATTTATTTATCTACTTTATGTATATAAATTATTTTTGAACTATATACGCATATTTTAAGGGAGAGAAAATTAATTGTTTCAATGCCCTTAATATGTGGTATACCTAGTTCACCATGGACTTATATTGTCTTAGTTAAATATCTTATTGAGTTGTTCATGATATTGGTTTTATGAAAGAATATATGATTATTATTATTTTTAATTATCTCATTTTTGAGTTTCTAAAAGTTATCCTACCAAATTTAATTTAATTTATTGATAATCCTTTTGAGTTTAAACTGATTTGGCATTTCTTATTAAGATTTTATCTCAGAGTTCATGATTATCTATATTTAGACTGATCATACTTTACGGGGGAGCATTCAAGTCGACTGAATTTCTTCTTCTCAAGTATTTTGTCTTCATTACCTTCATGTTTATCTAATGGATATTCATATATCATGCCATGGTAATTGAATTCAAATGCATGGACTTTGATATTGATTTTGTATAGATTCTAGTATAGGTATTTTTTATTTCTTTTTCGATGATTATACTCTTTATTGATGTGGTTCACTAATTTGTATAGGCAAATTATGAATCATATTTTTTGTGATCATTGTTAAAAATCTTATTTTTGATTTTTTTATATATATACTAGATCTGCGTATTGCTATTTCTCAAGATTTATTTATGACTAATGATTGATTTCTACTATGTTGTTATATTTTTATTTTGGTCTATTTCCAAACACAATATGATGAACAAAATATGTTTTGAATGTCCTTTTTGCATTTCTAGTTGGTATACTATTTATTGTGTTATTGATTGATTTATTGATTGATTTCTGTGTTGACAAAGTTTTTATTCTTTAGTTATGCAATTTTCTAAAACTTGTTGTTATACTTTTCTCCTAATCCTTGATCATGATTATTTTTGCTTTCCTCATTTACTTATGCTTGAGTTCATTTTAGCTCTAATTACGGGGGAACTTATTTTCGATCATGTCAAAGGGAGAGAAATAAGTTTAAGTCAGCACACAATATTCTAGTATTATGTGTTTATTTGTGATACATGCATCTATTGTATATATATTAAACTTAAAGGATTTGCCGTAATAAAAAAAGGGGAGATTGTTAGCCCAATGATTATATCATGTTTTTGAATATGGCTAATTAATTAAGTTTATCATATTCATGTAATCACTATCATGTTGCTACTTAAACTTAGCATTGTCCTAATATCAATATTTCTATGCTTGTATCATATTGGTTTTGTTTGTCTAACATTTATTTGTAGACATACCGTAAGCATGATCAAGCTTTGTCAAACCAGGACATATGCAATAGAGAATTATTGATAGGCCAAAGACGGTGGTATACAAAAAGATTTCTCTGAACTGCCTAACGACCTATCCGGGGCCTCACATCGGGGGTTCCGCTTCCCGGTCAGCGGACAGGGGTCGAGGGGGCAGCGCCCTCCGTCAGGGGTTCGGGGGCGAAGCCCCCGAAAGTTTTTTAGATTTCCAGATCTGTTTATCTTTGGACGACCGCCGTCAAGTGAAAAAGGCGTCTTCATGTTTGCTCAAATATCTGAAGAAATGCGTCATCAAAGGGTTCTTGGTTTTCCTATTTTATCAATGTAATTTTTTATATTTATTGAGTCTAGAAATACTATGTACACTGCATCGTACTGGCAAGTAAGCTAACTAAGAAACGTTTTCAAAATACCCTTTCATTTTGAAAACAAGCCCACTTACAAAGCCCAAACTACTTCCTAACTGTTTGACTTTTCAAAAAGCCCAAAAACTAATTTGCAAAACCCTAACAGAACCCTAGCAGAACTCAGCCCGAATTCGGCCAGAGTTCGGCCAGAGTTCGGTTAGTGAACGTTGCTTTTTGAACTTGGTCTTCCCTGCAGTTACGGATCCCAACGAGATTTTCTCATAGAGTTCTGCCCGAATTCTGCCCGAATTCTGTCAGAATTCTGCCTTTGGAAAAACTATAAATAGAGAAGGATTTCGATCATTTCAATTCACTCATACACCAATTCATTTTCATATCTCTTCTCTATAAGCCTACTACTTCTTCCAAAGTGTTCTGAGCTATTCATTTTAAAATCCTAAGCCAATTACAATCCTCTAGTTAATTTGCCAGTACGGTACGGTCTTGAAGTTTCAGAGTGATTGTAATCAGAGGCTTGATTGAAGGTAGACACTTCACATTTGAAGTTGGTCGAGTACTTCGGATCAAAGCTCGCATTGTAGAAGTTGCAAGAACTTCGGATGAAAACTTGTGGTGATTTTTCATAGTGGATTCAACTGGAAGCTAGAGTTCTTCCGACTGGACTAGTCCTCACAAGAGGGAAACTAGTATACATCCTTGTGTTTGCGTTTGCTCTCTACTCTCTACTTTTTATTTACATATCTGCGATATATTATCTGTGATCTTGTTGCTAACACTTTTTTAAATAGTTAATTTCCGTTGACTACTCTATTCACCCCCCTAGAATATTACGCTTTACAACTCGTTCCTACAATCGGTCCTATATTAGCGATGTATAACTGAAACGTCGCTAACCGTTGCTACTAGCGACAAAAATAGCGACGTGACAACTGTTTGCCATTGATTGTAAAATTATAGAACAATTATCGGAGGACTGAACTTAGACTCACAATACAAACTCGCTCGTACAAAGAAAGCCTAGGGACAAAAACCTAGGTACAGCAGTCTAAGTACGATTGTTTATTTTAGATTCTGGGGGGTGACAATAGAGGCTCGGGAAAGCGACGGCCGCTCTGCCTTACTCCTTGGACGATCGGTACGCAGCCTTGACTCGGGGAAGATCTGCTTGGTCGTTGACGAAGAAATGCCTTCTTGCTCTCTCTTTGATTGCTCTCCGGGCTTCTCTCTCTCTGTGTATATTCTCTCTCTGACTATGGGGGAAGTCTCTCTGTGTATACGTATTCTTCTCTGGCTTCTTTTTTTGTATATCTCTCTATATCTCACAAGGGAATGGCACCTTACTATTTATAATAGTGGGATGTGATCGCTAGGGTTGCCAATGATTAGCTCTTGAAGATGGCGGCGGCCTGGGGATTGATCAATCTAGGCCGTTCGTTTCTGATTGTGACGAATCAGAACCATTAAGGGTAGATTACACCAAATCCCCATTAGCAATTAATGCTGATTGGCATAAATCTTCCTTATAATGATTCTCTCATATCTGCGAATAAATCAAATTTATTCTCCTGCCACGTGCCCCAGATCATTGGGATTCGACCCGATCTTGGATTGCCATAAATCTGGGAGATTGATCGGCTGAGGATACGTGTCCTGAGAGCCAATGGTGAGACTGGAACCGCATGCAGATTGGGCCGCATGAGATTTGGGCCGCATGAATTTTGGGCCGCATAAGACTTGGGACACGTGTCAGGACTGTCTGGGCAGTGGCCCCCTCCTTCAGACTTCTGAACCATATGATGAGCCGTATGAACCGCATAATGGTGTGTCTGCTTGAGCCGCATGGGCATGATCTTCTTGAGCCGTATAGGGATGATTCCACTCGAGCCGCATGGGACAGCTTCACTCTGAACCGCATGGAAAGTCTTCACTTCGAGCCGCATAAGCACACCCACGTGGCAGGGCCACGTGGCATTTTGTTGTTCTCGGGGGATCGTGTCAGAGATTTCTTTCTCTTCCCTAGAGATTCATCATCATGACAGAGTCATAATTACCTGCTTTGGTGTCAGGTCTGTCAACTTTTCAGAGGGGTCAGCCGTCAAAGCAATTAATGCAGCATGGATCGGAGGGGGGCACTGTCACGCCACGTGTCTTCTGAGCCGCATGGAATGCCTCCGGCCGCATAGCTCCTTATGCCGCATGACTCCCTGAGCCGCATGCATTTTCTGAGCCGCATTGGTCTTTCTTGGCCGTATGAGTCAATTTCTTTAGTATTTTCCATGCTTCTACAGGACCCCCTTCAAAGTTTTCAATTTATAAAATTGAAATACTTTGAATAAGAAGCAAGGTCGTGCTCTTCTAACCGCATATGAAACCCTGATCGCATAGAGATCTTGGCCGCATAGATTGTTCAGCCGCCTAGCTTCTCGCCACGCCATTATGTCATGCATGCAAACCTTTTTGGGGCAGGATCCTAGGAGTTTCTGACCTCTAATTAACTAGTCAGTATCGATAGCCGAAGAGTCGACTACTTTGTACGAAGCGTCGGTCTTGGTCCTCCTTTCTCTATAAATGGAAGGGTATTTAGAAGGATTTCTCTCTTAGACTCTTTCTGATTAAGATTTCTGTCTTGCTTTTTTCTTCCAACTGACAAACCACGATGGCACCTAGGGCTTCCAAGACAGTGAAGAAGGTTGTGGCTAGGAGCAGGAAGTCGGCTTTGTCTTCAATTGCCGCACCCCCCGTTCGTCTTGATGTTCATGTTGTCGTCGAAGGTAAGGACTGTACGGAAGATTGGGTGCTCTGAAACCCTAAAAGATGCTGCTCTGCTGTATTGCTTCGTGTATAATCATTTTGATGCGAGCTTTTTAGATTACGTGGTCTGCATACACATACTATGAGCCGCATGGAATATATTCCATGCCCAAGCCGCATAAGAGTTGTCTTTAAACGAGCCGCATGAACACTTCTGAATATCTTTTGACTGTTTTCATCATTTCTCATCACTTTTTTCTGTCTTTTGGTTCTTATAGTGTCTCCACCGAGTGCCGATAATGCAGTGGTAGAGGATCCGTCGCTCCCTGGCGTCAATCAGGGGCCTTCCTCTGTTAAGAAGGAGACAAATGAAAGAAGAATCGGAGCCTGAGAGGGACGACGTCCTTCCCACTGTCGAGATTGCTGAGGGTGACACCACTGGGAATCCTGATTCTCCCATTCTGGACGAGGATCTTCCTCAGTTGCACCCTTCATACAATGTGGTTGAAGGAGTTGTATACGTATTTTTGTAACTAGGGGTTTGAGGTGTCTTGTCTGTAATGAAGAACTTTCCTGTAATCGTGTGGATGTAACTGATTTCTGACTGAATGGAATATATATTTGCTTCACTCTTTTGCTTTGTAATAATCCTTTTATCGGGTCATTTTGCGTGGACCCATTGTCCCTAACATACCCTGGTTTTGGATACGGACAATAAGTTTAAAAGAAAGGAACCAATCATACTGACTCAGAGGTGCTGAGGACATGGTGAGCATGAGGGTCTCTTTGACAGGGGGGTACATAGAACAACTCAGAGGTAATAAGGACATAGAAGTTCTATGTAGGGGTGATTTGTTTTTGGCGGAAGTGGAACGACTCAGAGGTAATGAGGACATGGCCGTTTTGGAAATTTGTGGATCGATTACCCTTTTTGTGCACTGGGAGTGTGGGTATTAGATCATGAGGGAGGATCTCCTTGGGGAAGGAGGTTCAGAGGAATGATCATACATAACTTCCTACCTGAAAGAGTGACCGGGATGTGAGTTCAGAGGCACCATCGGGTACATGACTCGAGAATCTGGAGAATGGTGAGTGTGAGTTCAGCGGTACCAGCGGGTACATGACTCGAAAATCTGAAAAACTATGAGGGTGAGTTCAGTGGTATCAGCGGATACATGACTCGAAAATCTGTGAATGTTGGAATCAAAGTGTAAGTTCAGAGGTACCAGCAGGTACATGACTTGGGAATTTGGGATATCTTTATGGAAGAAGGGCATGAGTTCAGCGGTACACGCGGGTACATGACTCGAAAATCTGTGAATGTTGGAATCAAAGTGTAAGTTCAGAGGTACCAGCAGGTACATGACTTGGGAATTTGGGATATGAGTTCAGCGGTACAAGAGGGTACGTGACTCAATAAGTTGGAAAATTAGGGGGTTGAGTTCAGTGGTACCAGCGGGCACATAACTCGAAACTCTGGAAAATGTTGTTTAAACATAGTATTTCTTCAGGAACTTGCCGTTGACGGGCAACATGAGCAGGTCTCCGTTCTGCTTGGCGAGGCGGTAAGCACCATTGGAGAACACGGCCTCGATGATAAATGGGCCTTCCTATTTTGGCTGGAACTTGCCGGTGGTCTTGTGAGTCATGACCATTGGCCTCCTGACTGCCAAAACAAGATCGCCTACTAGGAATGTTCTAACTTTGACCTTTTTGTTGAAGGCTCCTGAGATGCGTGCTTGGTATAATTCGATCCTTTGCTGAGCTAGGAGGCATTTTTCATCTAAGGCCTCTAACTCTTGTAGTCGACGTCGGTAGTTATCATCCGTTGTCAATTGATAAGTGAGGGCGACTCGGAGTGAGGGAATCTGATTCTCTAATGGGAGAACTGCCTCACTCCCGTACACTAGAGAGAATGGTGTATTCCCGGTGGCTGTTCGAACTGTGGTGCGATAAGCCCATAAGCACTCGCCGAGCTTCTCGTTCCAGTCGCATTTGTTGGAGGAGACAAATTTCTTGAGGAGTTTGATGATTGTTTTGTTGAATGCCTCTGCTAACCCGTTTGCTGTCGGGTTGTATGGTGTCGAAGCGACATTCTGAATGCGGTGTTTGTCGCAGAATCGGTAGAATGCATGGCTTATAAACTGCGGACAATTATCATGGATGATCCTTCGGGGCAGTCCAAAGCGGTAGATGACGTGGTGCTTCAGGAAGCTGATTACGTTGGAAGTCTTGACTTCGGCGAGTGGGACAGCTTCTGCCCACTTTGAGAAGTAATCAGTTATCGCAAGTATGAAGCGATGTCCTCGGGAGGAAGGTGGGGTGATTGGACCAATGATATCCATTCCCCATGCTTCAAATGGCCAGGATGCCACTGTCGGATGTAGAAATTCGGATGGTTGGTGAATGAAGTCTGCGTGGACTTGGCAGGCCTTGTATTTTCGGGCATAATCTATTACATCAGCCACCATCTTGGGCCAGTAGTAGCCCATCCGGCGAAGGCGGTCTTGCAGCTTAGGGCCAGGCTGATGGGCCCCGCAGACACCGTCATGAGCCTCTCGTACGGCTTCTTTAGCTTCTGCGTTCGACAAGCATCAAAGTTGTAATCCATCGTAGGAGCGGCGATACAGCATTTTCGTCTCTGTATCGTAGAAGAATCTGAGAGAACGCCGTCTGATAGAAGTAGCCTCCTTCGGGTTCTCGGGCAGGATGTCGTAGACCACGAAGTCTATGAATGGTTGTCTCCAGTCTGGCGCTTCGTCGATCATCTGAGCAGAATAACTCGCCATGGCTTGAACGTTGTTCTTGGGGTAGACCAGCTCATGGCCGATTACATCGACCGAATGATGAGAATGGTTTGGCACTGCTAGGGAAGCAGCCAGGCCTGCTAGGGCATCAGCTTCGATATTTTGGAGTCTGGGGACGTGTTCGATAAAGAATCCCTCGAATGATGAGATAATGTTAATCGCTATTTGGTGGTAGGGGATCATGTCTTCATGGCGGACTTCGTACGTCCCCCGAATCTGGTTGACGATTAATTGCGAATCGCCGTATGCTTCAAGGTATTCTACCCCCAGTTCTCTTGCGAGTTGGAGGCCAATGACCAAAGCGTTGTACTCGGCCACATTGTTAGAGCAGGGTTCCGTGAGAGAGTAGGCGCGATTGATCACTAGCCCGGTAGGAGAGACCAATACTACTCCGACTCCGACGACGATATTTCCCTTGGGTCCGGTTCTTGAAGCGCCATCGAAGAACATCCGCCATATGTTATCGTGGGTGGTTGTATTTGAATCGGTGACCTCATCTGGAATTTCTTCGTATATTCTGGATGATTCCGATCCTGGATGGGCTGCCAAAAAGTCTGCCAGGGCTTGACCTTTGACAGCCTTCTGCGGAACGAAGATCATATGATAGGGGGATAGCAATATCGCCCATGTAGCGAGGCGGGAGCTGAGTGCCCCTGGTTTGGTCATGAGGACCCTGAGAGGGTTGATTCGTGAGATCACATGTATGGTTTGCCCCGTGACATAGTGCCGCGTCTTTTGAATGGCGAATACCAGGGCGAGGCATTCTTTCTCCACAGCGGTGTATCGGTGTTCGAGCCCGACCATCATTCGACTGAGATAGTAAATGGCCTGCTCGTGGCCTGCGTCGTTGTTTTGTGCCAGCAGGGCACCGAGGGAGTGTTCCATTGCTCGTACATAGAGCAGAAATGGTTTTCCAGGGACCGGGGCCACCAGGACTGGAGGATTTGATAAATATTCTTTGATGTCATCTAAAGCGCGCTGGCATTCCTCGTCCCATACGAATGAGACTCCCTTCTTCATGAGGTGGGTGAACGGTCGGCATCGCCCGGAGAGGTTGGAAATGAACCTCCTGATATAAGCTAGCCTCCCTTGGAGGCCTCTAAGTTTACGGAGATTTCTCGGGGGACACATCTCCATGATTGCCCTCGTTTTCTCGGGGTCTACATGGATACCCCGTGCAGTGATGATGAAGCCCAAGAACTTCCCGCTGGATACGCCCAAGAACGATTTTGTAGGGTTCATCTTCCGATTGTGGGCTCGTATTAAGTTGAACACCGTTCTCAGGTCTTGCAGATGATCTTCCTTACGGCGACTCTTGACGGCGATGTCGTCGACATAGCATTCCACTGTATTACGCAAATGTTCTCTGAAAATGATACTCATGGCTCGCTGATATGTAGTGCCAGCATTCTTTAGACCGAATGGCATGACTGTGTAGCAGTATGTGCCAATCGGAGTTCGGAATAAAGTGTGCTTTTCGTCGTCGAAAGACATCTTGATTTGATTGTACCCCGAGAATCCATCCATGAATGACATACGTTCAAAGCCGCATGTATTGTCGATCATGATGTCTGTGATAGGAAGGGGAAATTCATCTTTGGGGCATGCCTCGTTCAGGTTGCGGAAGTCGATGCAGATTCGAATCTTCCCATTCTTCTTGAGGACGGGTACTATATTGGTGACCCAATCAGGATGTTGCTCTTCACGAATGAAGCCGCTGGCTATTAGCTTGTTGACTTCGGCTTCGATCGCGTCCATGACGCCTGGACGGAAGCGTCGTTGTTGCTGCTTGACTGGCTTTGCATCTGGCCGTATATTGAGTTTGTGGAGAGCGATATCAGGATTTAACCCCGGCATGTCTTCATAGCTCCAGGCGAACACATCAATGTATTCTCTGACAAGTTCTAACAGCGACTCTCGTTCTTCGTCAGTTAGGCTTTTACTGATAAAGATCGGTTTTGGAGAAGATTTGCTGCCGAGATCCACTTGTATGACCTCATCTTCAGTAGGAGGTTCTCTCAGTTCGAACCGCTTTTCCTATTGTACGTCTAATTGCTGGGCCTATGGCTCTAGCTCAAGGATTTCGGGGATGTCTTCGTCTTCCTCGTAAGCGTCGGTGAATGCCATGTTGACTGACATGACTTGTCTGAACACATCTCCGATGCTGGTATCTGAGTCGGAAGTCGGTGATCCGGTTGAATGTGACTGCCAGTCGCATTCTTCATCTGAGCTTTCAGGGGTCGTAGTAGGCGTTACATACCCTAAACCGCATCGTGTTTTGTTATAGTAGTTCCGTAGTTTGCCCGTCGGGGCTGGCGTCTTCAAAGGTAATCGTCGTCCAGTGCCGTAGTTCAGTCCTGGCGTCGTCTCTAGATCATACCCCTGTTTCTGCATGAGATATTTGGATTGAGGGCTATAGAGATACAGAGGCAGTCTTCCAGCATCTGACCCGAAGTCGACTTCTTCCATGGCGAGGGGATGCGGGTTGTTCGTCCGGCCGATGATGATTGGGTGGTCCCCTCCCTCGATTATTCGGTAAGCATCTTCTACTGGAGTAAGTTGGATAGCGGTGTACACATTTGTCACCTGTGTATGTAGGTGAGTGCCTATACCGTGTTCCATAGCATACATTGTACATAGCTTATTGAGCTCGGTGTAGTTCAAAGATAACCCTTTATTGATGAAGTAAGGTATCTTTTCTAGAGGGATTACATCATCTACGGAGGGAGCGTCAGTGTGGGCAGCCACATACTTGGCTAGCTCTGGTTCCTCTTCGGCTACCCCCTGTGTGAATGAAGATTGAGAGGGCGTCCTAGTTAGCTTGATCTTCAGAGGCTCAACTGACGGAGCGGAGCGTGGGGTTGTCGGTAGACTAGCAACCCCGAGTCTGGCACTTGATGTGGAGCGAGGGGTGGCTGGTTCGCTTGAAGTGTCAGACCTCGCATCGGGGTGACGACCTTTCTTAGGCAGGCGTATCGTCAGAGGTCTATCGGAGGGATTGAGCTTCTCTGTTTGGGATTGACCGACTTTCGGCAATCTGATGGTAAGTGGCCCTGTCGTGGGTCTCGGTACCTGGCCGGACCTTGGCAGCCGGGTTCTCAACTGCTCTTCCAGTGCCGAGAGGCTGATCGCGTCCTTACGCAGCGTGGCCGTAAGGGGTGCGGAATTGCCTGGTTTGCGAGCCTGGAGGTGGATTGTCAGAGGTTCTTCTGATCCCGTGGTTGCTTCAACATCAGTTTGTTTATTTCCTCCTTCAAGGTGCCTCTTCGACTTTTCGTATAGGCAGGAGTCCGAGTAATAAGATTCGACCCCTTTGAAGGGATCGATGTCAGCAAATTCTGTCCTCACGAAGCCGTGCTTGTCGACATATTTGAAGCATTGGTGTAGCGTGAAAGGCACGATCATGTAATCGTGTATCCAAGGGCACCCCAAAAGGATGTTGTATGAAGTGTCGGCATCTATGACGTAGCAAGTGACTTCTGATTGGAGATCGCCAATCTGACATTTCAGACGGATCTTTCCGATTGGGTAGCTCCTGCCCGAATTGAACCCGCTGATGGCGGTGTTTGTAGGGGTCAGGCGATGCATCGGGATGCGAAGATGATGCAGTAGCCCTTTTGGAATGATGCTTATGGAAGACCCAGGGTCAATGTGCATCCGGTCCACCTTTACATCGTCGATGTAGCCTGTGTAGTATAATGGGCGATCGTGTAGATTAGTCTTGATGAGCATGTCTTGTGGAGTGAAGACGATGTTGGGCATTGCTCCCGTACAGGCACTGTCTTGGAGGTCTGCGGGCTGATTTTCTCCCGTGAGGTTGACCTGAGCCAGGTACACGTCGGCATTTTGAAGTGCATCGCTCAAGGCTGTGCGGACATCCTTCGAGAGCCTCAGGAGTTCATATAAGGACAATTTGGCCAGTGTATTGGCCAATTGCGCCAAGATGTTGAAGTTGTAGGGTCTCTCCAGCCCCTGAGATGTTTCCTTTCGGAGGGATTTGTCGAAGCGAGTCTCCTTCGGCCTAGGCTTGTCGGTCGTCGAAGGCTGAGCCGGTCCCGGAGCATCCGTGGTAGTGGGCGGATGATCATCAGTCGAGTTTTCAGCCACAGGTTGAGATTGTGCTCCGGATCGAGTAACAACGGCCGTGACTTCCTCTTCATCTGCTGAGGTGGTACGGCAGGATCTGACTTTTTCACTTTTCTTTTTAGAAGATGGAGTGGACTGAGTTACCTCGTGGACTAGGTCCGAATGGACCCACATGATTTCCCCTCGTGATGTGGTGAGGGGTACTAGACCAGCAGCTTGAGCATGCGGGAGTTTAGCAATCTCTATCGTTGCCAGAGGGATGGGTATAACCCCGTCCTGGGTCTCTGTTGGAGGGAAGCTGCCGAATTGTACGGACACCATGTTGGCTGCCACGGTTACCTCCTCGAAATCAATGGCCAGAGCGTTCGAATCGATGAGGTTCTGGATATATCGTTTCAGTTGGTAGCAGTCGTGCGTAGCATGGTGGACGTAGCGGTGGTAATGGTAGAACTTTGGGTTCTCCAGATCAGCCGGCCGAGGCTCCCGTCTTGGTGGAGGAAGCTGAATCCTATCTCCTTGTATGAGCATGTCCAAGATAGGCTTGACGTGACCGTCTTCAAAAGAGTAAGTGATTTGAGGCCATTGTTTGTCCGCAGGTTGCGACTCAGGCTTCTGGGCTGTATCGGCCACCATAGCCTGCTTGCCTCTGTTGTCCCGGTTGTTGGAAGGGCTACCCCCATTGTCGTTGGTGGTGCTGGAACGCTTGCTCTTGTTCTCTCCCTCTGAGATATGTAATCCCAGTTGGCGAGCCTTCTTTAATCGTTCTTCGGCACTTGTAGCACTAATGATAAAAGCCTTCCAGTCCTTGAATTGACTCTCGCCCATCCAGAGACTGATAGTTGGGAGTAGTCTCTTTTGGCAAATTTCGATCAAGGAAGAGTCCGGGTTGCCAGATGGTAACTTCATTGCGGTTTGACGAAACCGTTCAATGTAATTCCTCGTCAGCTCTTTCTCTCCTTGAATGACGTCCATGAGGGTAGACATCGTGACGTCCTGCCCTACCTCATAGAACCTCTCCAAGAACAGGCGTTTGAAGCCAGCGAAGGAATGGATGCAATTGTCCGGCAGGTTGCGGTACCAATCGAAGGCGACTCCTTCCAATGCCCCAATGAATAACCGCGTGAGGATAGCGTCATCATGGGACAGATGGTCGGTAGTGACCTCGAAGTAAGTGATGTACCGACTTGCTGAGGTCTTGCCATCATAGGGGTTAATATTGAACGGCTTATATCTTGGTGGAAATGGAACATCCCTCCATTCAGCAGGATATGGTTGCCGTATTCTGAAGTCTTGAGAGTTTTCTCTGGCGTGGAACATGACTCGGAGCTCTTGAACTTCTCTCCTTACTTCTCGGGTCTCATCTGTCGCAGTCGGAGCCGTTACTTCGGGAGGATTATTGCCCGGGTTCGGTGCCGCCGAATTTGAATCTACGTTGATTGTGGGACCCGTGCTTGTCTGGCCAGGTGTCACCCCCTGCAGATTAGGAAGCGCCGCTTTGATCTCATCTACAGACTTGACCAAGGCGTGCAATATGGCCTCCAAAGTGTCGATGCGCTGGCGATCACCGGAACTGCCTTGATTGCTGTCTGTCATGAACACCGTCTTCACATGAGGAGTGACGGAAGGAGTGGTGGAGGATGTACCCTCCGAGTCGTACCCGTGCGTCAAGAAATCATCAGGATATGTGGGGATGTTCTCTTCAGGTTCAGACTCGGAAGGAGCACTACCCCCGGCTTCGGAGCTTGCTTCGTCTAGGATGTCCTTGGGGACGTCGGTATCTGTTGTATCCGTCGGAGGATTTTCTTCCTCCAGTCCGTATTCCTGGAATGTCGGATTGTCGTGGATGTTTGGAGGAGTGCTACCCCCAGTTCCGACGACCCCAAATGTTGCAGACGACGAACTTCCTACTGCAGCAGTTTTCGTCTTCGAACGGGTCTGTTGAAATACTCCAGTGGAGGATAACCCTTTAGACGACGGTTTTTTAGCTGTAGTAGTTGATACCTTTGGGCTGGAGATGCTCGTTTTCTTCCCTCTTCCCTTGGCGAGAACTTTCTGTGCGGACTTGCAGGAGACAACAGGAGGTGCCTCGTCTTCTGAGCTCGGGTGATGTAGTCTTTGGAAGACGGATGGCCGGTCTTCCGTCACCGCCGCGTTGCTGCAACAGCAGTTGACGATGATCTGGGTGCATTGATGTCCGTGTGAGGGCTCTTTACACCCCAAAGCTCCTTCTCTTTCCTTGCGTTTGTGGAGGATAACCTCACGCAGGTCAGAGGAACCACTTTGTCTGTTTGCCGTCGGGGGCTAGACTTGAGTGGTTTTATACAACTTCCCATCAGAGGCCCGCGTGATAATCAGCGGGATGCCCCGATAGTCAGAGGTTGGGGCAGTCGTCTGGACTTGATGAGCCGGCGCTGCCCTAGACTTCCTCCTTTTAGCACTTGTGGGTGCGTAATAGGAGGAGTCTAAGTCGAATACCACAGAGTCTGGATTATCATCCATAGAATGATCAGAGTCAGGACCGCATGAGAGCTCATCGAAGACTGATCGAGAGAAGCGTGGGACGGATGCTATGCGGCTAGTATTGGGTACCGTGCAGGCTGTCTGCATGCGGCTGTCTTTTATTGTAGGATGAGTCTTTATGCGGTTAGGAGTCACGACCGTGCAGGCTGACCGCATGCGGTTGGCATCTGTGGCCGCATGGGTTTTCTGCAAGCGATTGACTTTAATAGCCGTATGAGTCTCATCCGTGCGGTTGGCAACTGTAGCCGCATAAGTTATGCGGCTGACAGATGTGGCCGCATGAGTTTTCTTTATGCGGTCGGCGGTTGTAGCCGCATGGGTTTTCTCCCTGCGGTTAATACTCTTCTGCAGCTCGGATCGCGTAGAGTTCCTCTTTGCCCCTGTAAGTCCAGCATCATAGTATTTTCTTCTGCCGGACTTGGGGACAGCAGAGTTGTCTACGGTCTGAAGTGGGACTGCAGGGGAGTCTTTCTCGCCACCTTGAGCAATAGAGAGCACCCCATCAAGGGCTTGCGGAGGAGCAAATGATTTTGGCCTCCACTCTTTGCGAGCCTTTATGGCGCGGGTGCGCTTCTGGACCGGGCCAGTGCTACCTTCAGAGAGCATTTCTTCGAACGCCTGTTGGTCGAAGCGTACGACCATCTTCTGTTGTATAGAGCCAAGTTTGGCTGCGTCCGATTGCGTCACCAACTTCTCAACCGTGGTGAAGTTAGTCCCCAGCAGAGTCGCCATCGTGTTTGCCATTGATTGTAAAAGTACAGAACAATTATCGGAGGACTGAACTTAGACTCACAATACAAACTCGCTCGTACAAAGAAAGCCTAGGGACGAAAACCTAGGTACAGCAGTCTAAGTACGATTGTTTATTTTAGATTCTGGGGGGTGACGATAGAGGCTCGGGAAAGCGACTGCCGCTCTGCCTTACTCCTTGGACGATCGGTACGCAGCCTTGACTCGGGGAAGATCTGCTTGGTCGTTGACGAAGAAATGCCTTCTTGCTCTCTCTCTGATTGCTCTCCGGGCTTCTCTCTCTCTGTGTATATTCTCTTTCTGACTATGGGGGAAGTCTCTCTGTGTATACGTATTCTTCTCTGGCTTCTTTTTTTGTATATCTTTCTATATCTCACAAGGGAATGGCACCTTGCTATTTATAATAGTGGGATGTAATCGCTAGGGTTGCCAATGATTAGCTCTTGGAGATGGCGGCGGCCTAGGGATTGATCAATCCAGGCCGTTCATTTCTGATTGTGACGAATCAGAACCATTAAGGGTAGATTACACCAAATCTCCATTAGCAATTAATACTGATTGGCATAAATCTTCCTTATAATGATTCTCTCATATCTACGAATAAATCAAATTTATTCTCCTGTCACGTGCCCAAGATCATTGGGATTCGACCCGATCTTGGATTGCCATAAATCTGGGAGATTGATCGGCTGAGGACACGTGTCCTGAGAGCCAATGGTGAGACTGGAACCGCATGCAGATTGGGCCGTATGAGATTTGGGCTGCATGAATTTTGGGCCGCATAAGACTTGGGACACGTGTCAGGACTGTCTGGGCAGTGGCCCCCTCCTTCAGACTTCTGAACTATATGATGAGCCGCATAAACCGCATAATGGTGTGTCTGCTTGAGCCGCATGGGCATGATCTTCTTAAGCCGTATAGGGATGATTCCACTCGAGCCGCATGGGACAGCTTCACTCTGAACCGCATGGGAAGTCTTCACTTTGAGCCGCATAAGCACACCCACGTGGCAGGGCCATGTGGCATTTTATTGTTCTCGGGGGATCGTGTCAGAGATTTCTTTCTCTTCCCTAGAGATTCATCATCATGACAGAGTCATAATTACCTGCTTTGGTGTCAGGTCTGTCAACTTTTCAGAGGGGTCAGCCGTCAAAGCAATTGATGCAGCATGGATCGGAGGGGAGCACTGTCACGCTACGTGTCTTCTGAGCCGCATGGAATGCCTCCGGCCGCATAGCTCCTTATGCCGCATGACTTTCTGAGCCGCATGCGTTTTCTGAGCCGCATGGGTCTTTCTTGGCCGCATGAGTCAATTTCTTTATTATTTTCCATGCTTCTACAACAACGACGTATATTAGTTACATGAGCTAGTCGTCATGAAATGTCGCTATGACGTCGCTAATAGCGACTAAATTAGCGACATTAGTAAGAACATCGCGAAATTCTAATTAAATTAAATTCCTTTCGATTCATTTCCCCCCATCCATTTTACTATCTCACTCTCTCCCTCCGGTACTCTCACTCTCACTCTCTCCGACGCTCTCACTCTCTCCGGTGCTCTCACTCTCTCCGACACTCTCACTCTCTCCGACGACTCTAACTCTCTCCGGCGACTCTCCTCCGGTACGTGACTCCCTCTCTCTCTCTCTCTTTATTTTTGTTGTTGGTGGTTGGGGGGTGCTGGTGGCTCGGGGGGATGGGCAGGGGGGTACGGTGGTTGGAGGTGAGGAATGGTTGGGGGGTGGCTGGGGGGTGCGGCTGGGGGTTGAGGAGGGGGGACTGGTGGGAGGGGTGGGTTAGGGTTCGAGTTAGGGGTGGTTGTGTGGAGGGAGGAGGGGCGGAGGAGTTAGGGCGGCTGGGGGGTGAGGACGGGAGAGGGGGATTGGAGGGAGGGGTGGGGAGGGTTATGGTAAGGGTTCGGGTTAGGGTTAAGGGTGGTTGGTAGGGGAAGAGCAGGAGGGGTGGGGGGGCTGGGAAGGGGAGGGAGGGCTTGTGGGGGAGGGGTTAGGGATAGGGTTCAGGTCAGGGTTAGGGGTGGTGTAGAGGGTGCGGAGGGGGGGACTGCGTCAGGGGCACCGATAGTGCCAAAAAATCTGATAATTTAGTAATAATTATTTGTTTTCCGACACCGAAAAATCTGATACTCCGATTCGAAACTACGTACCGATAGTGTCGATAATTGTAACACGTAGTTTTGTTGGTTGGTTAATGCCGTCGTCTATTTTCTTTGATCCCGATA
Organism: Iris pallida; assembly: GCA_029216955.1. Lineage (NCBI taxonomy): Eukaryota > Viridiplantae > Streptophyta > Magnoliopsida > Asparagales > Iridaceae > Iris > Iris pallida. Next base: position 8,685,597 of record JANAVB010040216.1, on the reverse strand, counting down.
CTGATAGGAATGGTCCGAGTCACGGTCGTACATCGGGTTAGGACCTTCTTGCTTCTCGTGGGGTTGGGGGGTCTGCTGGTCGGGGTGGGGCCCCTAGGGGGCTCACAGTATATATGTATGTATGTAGTATATTCATTTTAGTTTAGAAGTTTATTCATATTTGCAGATATCTAGAAATGGCTATATCCATGTATTTGCTAGACCATTCGTGGATGTACAACCGCATTCAAGATGACAAGTACGGTGTGCGAGATGAATACATCGCCGGAGTAGAACAATTCCTCCAATTCGCGAAGGCGTTTCCTCAATCCATGGACGGCATGGACATTAAGTGCCCGTGTGCAAAATATCGGAACATGAAGTTTCAACCAGAATTGGATGCGATGTATCACTTATACATAAAGGGTTTCCTTCCGAATTACTACCAATGGACCGCACACGGAGAGCTTGTAACTTTAGCATTCCAAGCGGAGCCTTATATGGAGCCTTATGTGGAGCCTTATGTGAAGCCTTATATGAATGTCCACAACCGAACTGGTGTCGACAACGAGTACGTGAACATGGTCTTCGACGCTTCAGGGCCTAGTTTCGATCCATACAATCGTGACGCAACTGAGGAGGCACCGAATGTCGATGCCACGAAGTTTATGGAGTTGCTGGAGAATGCAAGAACTCCTTTGTACCCTGGTTGTGAGGACCATTCACCATTAGAGGTGATCACTCAGCTCTTGAGCATAAAGTCTGACTTTAACATATCGTAAGAATGCTACAATAGAGTGCTCGAGTTGATTACCAATATCTTGCCGGAGGGTGCCAAGTTACCGAAAGACTTCTACCGCTCTAAGAGGATGGTGAGATCCCTCTGGATGGGATATGACAAGATTGATTACTGTCAGAACGTATGCATACTTTACTACAAAGATCACAAGGATGCAGAAGTGTACGGATTCTGTGGTGCTAATCGCTACAAGCCAACTGCTGCAGGCAAGTCTAGAAGACCGACTGCTTCAATGTACTACTTGTCGTTGACGCCGTGGTTGCAGAGGTTATTCATGGTGAAAGAGACTGCCAAAAATATGAGTTGGCACAAACGACAACAGACCGAAGGAGGGTTGGATCACCCATCTGATGGAGAAGCGTGGAAGAACTTCGATCGAGCATATCCTAAGTTTTCTTTTGATGCGCGTAATGTAAGGTTGGGTCTCTGCTCTGATGGTTTCACCTCATTTGGTCTTTCAGGCTCCCAATATTCATGCTGGTCGGTAACCCTCACTCCGTACAACCTACCGCCTTAGATGTGCATGAAGACACCTTACATGTACTTAACTATTATCATTCTCGGTCCGAACAATCCGAAGAGGAACATCGACATGTACTTACAACCATTGTTAGATGAGCTGAAGCAGCTATGGGAAATAGGGGCGTACACGTATGATGCTTCAAAAAAATAAATTTTTTAGATGTAGACAGCACTAATGTGGACAATCAACGACTTTTTGGCTTATGGAATGTTATCTGGATAGAGCACTCATGGTCGGCTTTCATGTCCGTATTGTATGGACCACACTAAGGCTTTTCGTTTGAGACACGGAGGAAAGCCATGCTTCTTTGATTATCATCGACAGTTCTTGTCAAAAGACCATCCGTACAGTAGGAACAGAACTGCTTTTCGTACTGGAGTTATGGAGAAGGGCGATCCACCGCCAATTTGGTCCGGAGAGGACACATAGGAGCAAGTGAAAGAAATACCAAGTGCTATTGAAGATCCTACAACGAGCAGCCGTTGCGAGGGATTTGGCAAAGATAATAACTGGACCAAAAAGAGTATATTCTGGGATCTGCCATATTGGAGCACAAATCTGATTAGACATACCCTTGACGTCATGCATATCGAGAAAAACGTGTTTGATAACATAATTAATACTGTAATGGACGTCAAGGGAAAGATAAAAGACAATCAGAAGGCTAGATTGGACTTAGTCGAAATATGCAGACGCCCTACATTGCACATGATAGACAACGAAAAGGGAAAGCTTTTGCGTCCTAAGGCAATCTACTCGCTGGATAAGGAGGACAAAGTGAGACTTTGTAGATGGATCCAGGACTTGAAATTTTCGGACGGATACGTCTCCAATATAAGAAGATGTGTCGACAAAAAGGAGTGTAAAATGACCGGAATGAAGAGCCACGATTGCCACGTATTCATGGAAAGGTTAATTCCTGGTGGATTTCGGGAATTATTACCGTCGGTATTCTGGGATCCATTAATAGAGCTTAGCATATTCTTCAGAGATCTTTGTTCTTGCAAGTTGCTCGTCTATCGTTTAGAGAAGCAAGAGAAGGACATTATGGTAACACTTTGCAAACTTGAGAGAGTTTTTCCTCCTGCATTCTTCGACTCAATGGAGCATTTGCCGATTTATCTTATCCATGAGGCTCTTGTTGCTGGACCTGTCGGTTATCGTTGGACGTACCCGTTCGAGCGACAGTTGAACCACCTCAAGAGGAAGGTAAAAAATAAGGCACGGGTGGAGGGTTCTATTTGTGAAGCATATGTCCTTGAGGAGATTTTAAACTTCTGTTCCATGTATTTTCAGCCTCATATTGCTATAAACTGAACAAGGGCTCCAAGAAATGACGACGGCTATGAAGTTGGTATTGAGGCAAAGCTGAAAGTATTTACTGCCTACGAAAAACCATCTGGTAAAATAAAAAAAAGATATCTAAATGAAGACGAGGTTAGCGCTACAATGTTATATGTATTGTTCAACTGCGACGAGGAAGAAGTAGACAAGCTAGAGGGGTAAGTAAAATTATTTCGCGTGCTTCGTTGCTTCTGAATATAACTAATATACCTATGCTTCATTGCTTTTCAGCATGTTTAAGGATGAGGTAACGTCCAACAATTCGTACGCAACCGAGGAGGAAGTAGAACAGCAAATGAGACTTTATTTTTCTTTCTTGTTGAGAGCATATGTACGAATATCTTCACAATTTACTTTTTCTGTACTTTTATACTTGCACATAATAATTAAGTTAGCATCATTTATATGGTATTTAGGTTGATCGTCCGGAGGCAATCCTTGAGAATGAGTATATTAAAACTCTAGCCAAGGGACCAATTTATCAAGTAAAGACCTGGCCAAGTTGCTGCGTAAATGGTTTCAGGTTCAAGTCAACAAATGCTCGAATAAGAGACGACTTCTTGGATTTAGATTCTACAAAGAATAGCTATTTGTGAATAAAATCTTCAAACTACAAAGACGTCGACCCAGGCAATGACTTCTTTGGCGTCTTACGGGAGATTGTGGAACTGACATATAATTATGCTATAAAACCTTATAAGATCATCTTGTTCAGATGTGACTGGTTCGATTCGATCCAAGGTCGAGGTTGGAGAGTTGACAAACATGGTCTTGTTGACATAAATTATCGCAGTCGATATCAAGCTTATGAGGCGTTTGTTCTAGCAAGCCAGGCTCAGCTAGTTTACTTTACCAGCTATCCAAAACGAGGAGCCGAGAGATCAGATTGGTGGGCAGTCTGTAAGACTAAAGCTCGGAATACCTTTGATGTCGACGAGATAGCTTATCAGGAAGACGAACTACCTCTTATTACAAATATTGTTGATGTAGACTCAACGAAAGTTTCTCATGACATGTTTCATCAATTGGAAGAGGTAGAAGTATTAGAAGAGAAAGAGAAAGTTGATAGAAGTGAAGAAGAAGAGGAAGAGGAAGAAAAAGAGGAAGAGGAATCAGAACAAGATGAATTTATAGAAGAGGATTGAATATGTTTAATTTTCAGATGTAGTATGGTTTACTTTTGTTTTTTCAGATGTAGTATGGTTTACTTTTGTTTTAGCGACGTTAATAAGCGACGTTTTCAGATGTAGTATCGTTTACTTTTATTTTTTCAGATATAGTATGGTTTACTTAGCGACGTTTTCAGATGTAGTATGGTTTACTTTTATTTTTTTCAGATGTAGTATGGTTTACTTAGCGATGTTTTCAGATGTAGTATGGTTTACTTTTGTTTTTTCCAGATGTAGTATGGTATACTTCTGTATTTTTTCAGATATGGCTCGACGTGGATCCTTTGGTTCCGGTGCTGGTGGAAGTCGACGAGCCCGACTGACTCCATCTACCACTCCTCCTACCGACTCCTCATCCCCTCGCACTCCAGTATACACTAGCGGTCTAGTCGCTGGCAGTGTCTCCATACTCGACACTAGCAGTTTGAGGCTAGGGCCTTCTTTTTTTACACAGCCAGTACCGTCGAGTATTCCAGAGGTCGACCCCACTACTGAGGAGCAGGCCGAGACCGAGGCCCACGTCGAGGTCGAGGGCGATGGCGAGGCCCACGCCGAGGGTAAGGGCGAGGTCGAGGGGCAGGCTGCGGATAGGGGCAGGGGTAGGGGTAGGGGTAGGGGCAGGGGCAGGGGCAGGCTGTAGCTCCCATTTGAGACAGATCCTCCGTGTCGTCCGGAGGGAGATATGAGGTTGGAGATTTGGGCATGTACTCGGACCAGGCGGTAAGTAAAATTATTACATTTAATTTGTTTAAATTTATTATAAACTTGTTTAATAAATTTTAATTTTAATTTTACAGGTATCATCCCTCCTCCGTACACTGGTCGCTGGGTACATTCCTGCGACAGAACTACGGGGGGCCCTGGATCAACTGGAGGGATGTCCCGGCCGATAAGAAGGCCTTCTAGTTTGAGCACTTTTCGGTATGTAAAAGTTTATTTCCTTTTAACATTTAGTATGTTATGTTATAACTTACCTACTTCTATAATTTTTTCAGCGGACTTACTTCTTCCCTCCCCACCGCATCGTTGCTGTCGAGGCTATTTTTTCCAGCGTCGCCAGCAAGCTCATTAGGGACGCGATTCTCGACCAAAAGGATCGCAAGCGCCGGGGAGAGCCTATTCAGGGTTGGATCTCTGTCGCCGACTGGGCGGTAATGAATAGGAGATTCGAGGAGGAAGCCTACAAGGAGAAGTCCGCGAAGTCTAAAGAGCGCGACAGACGGGGTCGCAGTGGTATGGTGGATCATGGTCCATCATGGATTTCTTTACCCATATGGTACGTATCTCGCCATATATCCATAATTAATACTTTATAGTAATATATTTCTTTCAACATAACTGACAAATTATATAATAATTTCATAACAGGTTGAATCGGGAGAAGACCCGAATACGGTGACCTTGTTCTTCGCCACGCACATAAAGGGGGAGCTGTTCGTAGACGACAAGGCCCGGGACTCCTACATAAGTTTTACTTAATGCTAGTTCATTAATATTAATTTTTAGTTACGTAGAAAATTCATATAGATGTTATTTCTAGGCCGAGTTTTAGAAGTTTTACCTAATGCTAGTTCATTAATATTAATTTTTAGCGACCGAGTGAGAATTCATATAGATTTAATTTCTAGGCCGAGTTTTTGAGGCTTAGGGAGTCCGGGCCGACACAGTCAGAAGGAGCTAGTGCTAGCACTTCCCAGCAGCCCCCGGCCGTCGCAGTTCAGTCAGATGACGAGCTATGGATGAGGGCCGTTGGTGGCATGCATAGGGGTACGTACTATGGTACGGGCTTCTATGGTGCCTTTATTGTGTCACAGGCCTCTACGACCGCCACTAGTGTGCCCGACCCCGTACAGACTGAGGAGTCGCTCCGCCACCAGCAGAGTATCGATGTGCAGATCGCAGCTCTATGTGACAAGATCCTGCAGATGATGGGAGGCCGCATACAGATGAATTTGCGCTCATCTCACGCTTCGAGAGGCTTGAGGAGACTAATGAGGTGCTGCAACAGATGACCCACGCTATGCAGCGTTTGGTTGAACAGATGCAGCAGTTCCAGGAGATGGCTACGGAGCGACCGTCTGCTGGTACGCCGGGAGCATCATCTACATCCGGCGGTGCACGGGAGGATATGCTCGTCCACCTGTTGTCACCGGAGGAGTATCAGACGATCCTGGTGTTGCGACGACAGTCATCTGGTGGCGCTCCTCCTCCAGCTCCGGCTCCAGCACCGGGTCCAACTCCAGCTATAGGCGATCAGTAGTTTCATTTTTGCATTTTCGAACTGTACTATATTTTTTACTTTGTACGTATTTGGGGATATTTACTTTGTTCGTGGAGGATATTGACTTTGTACGTATTTGCGGATATTGACTTTGTTCGTTGAGGATATTATATATTGACTTTGTTCGTTACGGATAGTATTTTTTTCTTTATATTTTTTGTATATTCTGGAATGTATTGTGCGTGACGGTGTTGATTGTTCCATCGAGGAGGTCGACGAACCCAGAGATTGGATTCTGTATTTTGGATTATGTATTTTGGCTCAGGCTCCAGCTCTATTTGCATTCTGGATTCTATTTTTTTTATATTTTTTTAACTTAGCGACGTTTTTAGCGACGTTAAGATTCGTTTCTAAACTTTTGTGACGTTAATAAATGTCGCTAAAACCGTCGCTAAAATGCTGACGTGGCAATACGTGGCCCCAAATCTGATGTCAGCACGTCATCGTAAATGTGTCGCTAAACGGCGACCACACAATAACGTCGCAATTTGCATCGCTAATTAGCATCCACGTTAAAACGTCGCAAAGCGACGTTATAAACGTCGCTAGTTAGCGACGTTATAAACGTCGCTAACTAACATTGCCATAGCGACGTTTTGCGATGTTTTCTCGTTTAGCGACATATTTTTTTTGTCGTTTCTGTTATGTCGCTAAAAACGTCGCTAATTTTACTCCACGACGTTTTTGCCGAGTTTAGCGACATTTTGGAACGTCGCTAATCTGACAAATTTTTGTAGTGGAAGTTATGCATGCCCATTTTAACTTTTTAACTAGTGTTTTGTTCTTGGTTCTTTACAGTTCTCTTGGTTTTAAGATTTTTCCACCAATGAGCTGCATTCAAACCAATATTATTACCCCAAATGCAAACATTCGAAGGACTTATTGTCCCTTTACCTTGGTTGTCTCAGCCAAGTCTTAAAGTCGAACATCATAATGCATTTCCAAATCTTGTTCGTAGTTCACCGAGCTACAAAAGGTGTTCTCCAATTTGCTTCCCTGGAGTGAAAGGAAACTCAAAGAGCGAAGATGAGGTAATATATCTTTGTGTCTTTTCCAAATCCTACTTTTTTCAGTTATTCCTAATAATATTTTGATTAATAGAAAGAAGAAGGCACTTTTTAGTGTATGCTAACACTAAGAACAGAAAGAAGAAGGCATTATACTTATCCTCAATCATATAGTTAAAAACTAACTTTCATAATTAGTTTTTTTAGATGTTAGCAGCTGTTTGTACAATGGTGAGGTAATATTTTAGCTGGGACTCTATGAGTGATGTTGCAAGTGCAAGCAGTATTTTCTTAGTTTTTGGATTGAGGAGGTAGTAAAAATATGCCAGTTTGGAAATTGCTTTAACTGAGCTGCATGAAGTAAGACCTGGCACTACACCAAAAACATGATTTTTTGTCGTCAGGGCCGACATTATTGTATCCCTAGAAGGATAATTGACTAACATGTAACATTGATAATCTGTGATTTGTGAATCTGTGAATGATTGATTGTCATTTCATTTTGTTACAAGCAATCATGGTTATATGGCACTTGAACTGTACCATGCAGACAATATATTGTATATTATCAAGGTAATATGTTTTGCTTTATAGAAATTTGTATAAATTAAAAGGTTGGGTACATGACATATAGTTCAATTCCTTATAAATTCAACTTTGTACCTATATTGTTGTGTGATAGTGTGTTTTGGGCTGTACGAGTTGTGTGTGATTCATGTCCGACGGAAAGAAGCCCAAGAATTTTGGTGTCTGATTTCCTACCATGGCGTCCATATAATGTCATCGTATTCATATCCATACAAAATATATTTATGGCTTTCATAAATATTTTCTTAGTTTTAGCTCATTGACTTCTTATGCCAATATTGTTTCAGGTGGATCTTGAGGGTCTAATAATGGCTAGGCAATTAAGTATATTTGTCATAGGTCAGGATGTTCTATAAACAAATAGTGAGGTAATATTTATTCTAATGCTCAAGGTTAGGATGAATATGATTGTTATGTATAATAGTTCTAGTTTGTACATCTAAGTTTTGTTTGTACAATGGTAAGGTAATATTTCAGCTGGAACTCTATGAGTGCTGTTGCAAGTGCAAGCAATGGAGAACCAATTTTTTTTCCAGCAAGGTATTTATTAAAAGCATCAGATGAGATTAAATGTCCACCACATCTAATTTCTTATGGAGGATTGTGTGGCATATGCGGAAAGCTGGTTGAAGCTGAGGTATCAGGGGTTCCATTATGATATATTGATAAGGTACAAGACTGCTATCTTTATTTCATGCCGTGTTTCTTTACTAGAGCTCTCTTCAGAAGAACAATATCGCATACAACAGACAGATTCCTTACATGGTATGCCTTTAGCCTTGATTTCTACTTTATGATAGTGGAACTTTAATTGTAGACTTTGTAAGGCACATTACTTCCTTTCATTTAACCCCTTCTTTTTTATTCGCTCTACTCTTTGTTATTGATTGTCTAAGGTCTGACACTCAGAAAGCAAAATACTGTGGATTGATAGTGTTAATAAGATTTGCAGTTTGTCAATTAGAAAGCAAAATACTTTATGATAGTGAATCTCTACCATCATGTGATGGCGAGGCATGTTCCTGGAGCCATTTGTCGACCTGAGTCTCTTATCAGTCTTCTTTCTTTTGGTTTGTGCTTTGGTGTATTGGGTAAGTACAAGCTATTTTTGGGAATTGGGTTGTATCAGTCACAAATTGGAATATCTTTTTATTCATTCTGATGGAATCTCTTTTTTGCCATTCAGTCAATACTTTTTTATTCTGATGGAGATCTCTTTATTCATTCAGTCATTGTTTTTTTATTCTGATGGAATCTCTCTTTATTCTTTATAGAATTTCTGAGTGAATTTCTCTACCTCCTGTGATGGCGAGGCATATTCCCGAATCTGTGATTTGGTGTATTGGATCATGGGTAAGTGCCTTGCATTTGTAGGCAATAATCTTTATACGATAATAGTTTTCTGATGTGCATCTGTAAAGGGTTCATTTTGTGGGTAACACTCTTATCTGCAGCCAATGTACAGTTTGACAGGTATCTGTAGAGAGGTTTTCTAAAGTTTGTCTTATTTGTTTGAAAAACCGATAATTTTGTTTGTACTACCGTTATTTGTAGGGTATAGTGTTGACTTTTGAAGGGATATACAATGTTGGCTTTTGAAGAGATGTCACAATTTGGTGTTGGTGAATGATGTTTCAATGTTTTGAGTCCGACTGCCCTAAAAGGAAAAGATGTATATATTTTTGGATTTTAAAATGTAATGGTGATATGTTGGTGAAATAAAAGTTGGAAAAAGTGTGATATATTTTGAAATGTAATTAAGATGATATGATATTTGGATATTTTTAATAAAATGTTTCAAATGTTAGTTAAATTTTATATTTCTGTTGTCTCAGGAAATTAATATGCTTTTTATAATGTATTGAATTATGAGCATTGACAGGTGATATACATGTGTGTGAATGACAAGAACATAACGTCACAAAGTGTTATGTATAAGTTATTTTTATAACGTTTAATGAACGCTTTCTGAATAGTTTCAAAACTAGATCATTTTAGTAAGCATTATGTATATATAACCTATTAATGTCATTTTTAAATTTAGTGTTATATATAATTGACTTAATTATATCATTTTTAATAAAAAAATGTCATATAAGTGTAAGTCATATATAATGGTTTTTCTAAATTTTTATAACACCCGTGTTCATGACGGTTGCCTGCTTCAAAAAAACCGTCATAAATTGTCATATATGATGGTTTTTACCCGTCATAAAATAGTATTTTTCTTATAGTGCATGAAGAAGTTTAGTAGTCTCGAGCCTAGGCCTTCGGGCTTATCCCTCAGCATATATGTTGGAAAATGCATTATTGACCCAGAAAGCATGCATACTCCCAAAGCATACTAGTCTATTTGCCAACCCGAACAACCCGAAAGAAAAAGTTTTCTTGAATAGCCTACCTGAAGTTGGGGGCTCGAGAGAGTACAACAATCTCTTATGCTCGTATGCCAGCTGGTCATGGGTTTTGAGGAGCTCTTCTTCAGATGTTATATGCTTTAATTTCTTGCCCCCTTGCGAGAATTGGAACATGAGACATTGCGACTTTAGGCGAAAACCCTACCTGGTAGTCATAGAAAAGTGCGTACCTTATTCAGATGATATCGGAGCAATTTATCACTACAAAAATACTTCTTATCAGCGATGTACCATCGACGTTTTCCTCCATCTGTCATCACTTAGCGGCGCACAAACATCGGTCGGATGACCAACGGTAGATATCTCATATATTAATTACCAGGGCATCGCTAATTTCTCGGCTACGTGTCACTATGTTACAAAGTTAACTATGGAAACACCGCGGGAAAACTATGTGACAATCTAGCGACACCCCTATGCTACATCATTTTACTTGGCGACGCTCATGTCAATGCTTAGCCATCATCCAGTTACGTATCCTAGTTTAAACAAAAAAAAGAACAGACGACCATTTAAATTTCTCACTCTCTATCTCTCCCTCTCTCTCTACTCTCTCTCTATTCTCTCTCACCTTTGTATCTCTCTTTCTATTGTCTTTCTCTCATCTCGCCCTCTTTAGTATCAATCTTTCGATGATGTTCCCTTCTCTCAGCGACATGGTCTCTCTCGGTGGCAGTGCCCGCTTCAGTTGTCCTCTACTGAGGGTATATTCTAACCATATCTCAATTATACCCAACTCCGACGAGGCAGGGCTTCTGCAATCAATGTTGGATCATGATTTTTTTATCTTGTGGCATCACAGTCAGGAAATTGGTATTATATATAGGAAGAGAGAGGAAATCGAAAAGTCGAAGTACACCTTAAGTGTGTCATGTGTCTACAATGGCCACACCTAGTTGTGACTCTTATTATTGATCAAATTATATACAGATTCAATATATTATTCCTATAGGACTGTGTATTTGTCCCTCAAGACTAGTATTTCATCCATAAGCTAGTAATTATTGAGAGTGGCAATTTGTAAATCTTTTCTCATTATGTTCCATATGTTTCTAGTGTATTCACAATGTTTCTAGTGTATTCACACAGGAAGAATAGATGATCTTGTTTCCTTTTATCTGTGACACAATTTACACTTACCATCAGTTGTGATTCCATATCCAAACAACTTTGCCTTGGTTGATAGTTCATCATTTAACCCTAAACTAAACCATACACACCCATTTTGGTTTTGCAAACTGACCCCGGATGAACTTGTATGATTTGAATTACTAGACAGTACAATGATCCCATTTTTCATCTAAAGTGGATAATAGATGAACTCATATAGTACAAAACTAATTCCTATAACATTATAAATCAATATAGAGAATGAAGAGAAACATATAGTAATTCACTTCATGGCACAAACAACAACCAGTTTATTGTATGCAGTTGCTCATAAAAAATATATAAAACTTCACTAAATAGTACAACCAGAAGTTTTTATTCCCTTTCATCCTTGCACTTATCACAAAGGAAGTCTAGGAACTTCAACGTAATGACGCTCTCCTGTTTTTTATAGACATCTACAATGTTTTATCTGTCTGAAGGGCTTGGATATGGGTTATTTGTTTTAGGGCATCGTGAACACTAGTCTTGCTCGTCACACATTAGATCTAGAGTTCCAGGGGACATTAGCCTTCTGCCTTTCAAGGCATCACCATATCCTAATCCATGTTACTCTGTTCTTATCTTGTCAGCATGGACTCTATATGATACCCTTTGAGCATTTTGCTCCTTGTTTTCATTCCTTCGATGGCTCATTGAAGGGAGTGTGCATTCTGCATGTTCTTCTCTCTTTACTATTCTTTCTTGAAGTTTCGTCCCAGAGATGTTCAGTATTGCATTCAATATTATGTATGTGTTATCCTTTACAAGGTTGGTAGCTTGAACAATAGTTTAAAAACTAATAAGTTGATGGAATCCTCTTAAGCTAGGGAGCATGGACACTTTAATACTTATGTTGTGTTCTTGTCATATCCATATTAGACATATGCTGGATATAAGGATACACCAAAATAAGTGCACCAAAAGACGTCTATTGTCTCATAGATACTTATTCATCTGATATTTATTTTTGAGCCACCTTGCCCGAAATGAATCCCAAGTGATCAATTTCCATAGCCTCCTAAGTTTAAGAGGATACAATGGCTACAAGAACAACCAATATATTTCTTCTTTTATATTCAATTTATACCTGAATTTATGATAAGTATAAAAATGGACCAATTTTTGTGATTTTTTTTAAATGAAAGAACGAAAGAATAGGTTGATAAATATAATGGAAGGAGTTAGTTAGGAACGACTTTACTGCTGCATAGATCTCACTTAAAAAATATGATAAAATATAGAAGTTCCACAAATAAATTTCTAGATACCCCACATTTTCGTCAACTTATGTGAACCCACTGTCCATAACTATAATGGCGATCCACAGTCCCTGCAGCCATTTGACTAGCGATGCAGAGACCATGCAACTGTAAATAACATTATTTGTTCCTCCCTCGGCAACCCCTCGATAATGATGATACCACAATCCGTCACTATATATATTTTATAGTGTGAGATTATATCTTAGCATTTACATTTTGTGGGTTCATCTTTTTTGTTATATCCTGCAGATGCTACGTTTGTTAAAAACATATACTACACTTATTAACAGAACTTAGATGATCGCCACTTAGTATATAAGAATGAATTTTAGGTAGTGTTTTGAGCCACCCTTGTCATGGGTTAAAGAGTGAGAGCTTATTTGCTTAAACATAAAATTAAGAAAATTGAATCAAACATAAAATTTAGAATACACAAAGTACTGATTACAATGCTTGTAGAGTGTCCATTAAATTATGTTTATACATCTAATTATATTTATATATTTCATTTTATGGTAAGAATAATCCACGTCCTATATCACTACTTGGTTGATCGTACGTGGATGTGTAGACGATAACATGAGAGCTGGATTAGTTTGAGTGACAAATTTAAGGCAAGCGTTGAAGTATTTCTCAAGTATGCCACGAACAAACCCGATTACATGAATGACCCAAAATTTAAGTGTCAATGTGCTCATTATCAGAATAGACGTTATGAAAAAGTGACAGATGTGAGGGAGCATCTGACCCTTAAGGGTTTTGTATGTGATTACGATATGTTGGGATCACAAGGTGGACTTTATATAGAATGGCAGTCTGTTTTTGTTTTGGATGTTTCCACGGATGTTGCCACTGATGACGACGTAAACTATGTTGAATATGAAGACCACAACCTTGCCGAGAGATGGTGATTATCGCGCTAGGGCCTATTTAATCCGGAGGATCTGAATCCTAATGTAAAGGAGTTCAATAATATGTTCAAGGATACATATACTCTTGTATACTCGAGTTATAAGACTTATTCTGTATTATCTTTAGTGATGTGCTTGTTAAATATAATATCTGATTTCAACTTGCTACTAGCCTGCTATCATTGGATTGTATAGTTGGTAACAGAGTTGTTGTCAAAAAGATAGAAATAGCTGTCCGAAACCATTTGCAAATAGAAAATGATGGTCCGACAACTCAAATTTGGGTATGAAAAGATAGATTATTGTCACAACGGATGCATGTTGTACTACAAGACATGTACTTTCTGCCATAAGGATTGTTATAAGCCAGTTCGGGGATTCATCTAAAGAAATAAAATGACATTCTGTAACACCCTATTTTCCAGATGAGGATAATTTTGAAATTTTGTAATTATATTGTTATTTATTGATATTTATTTCACATTATGAGTTTTGGTAATTTTTAATCATTTTTAAACTATTTAAATACTGTTTTAAGTCATAACTTGTGATTTTGATATGCTGCTAGTGAAACCCTAGTGACTGCATGACCTAGAGCTTAACCATGTCATTAGGATAATTTATTATCATTTTTAGCCTAAGGGTAATTTGGTCATTTTGGCTTATTAGAATTATTGGTTAAAATATTGGATTGGGATTCCTAGTTTGGACCTTAACTTAGTGAGACTTGTAGACTAGCCTAGAACCTAACCCTAGGCATGGTAACCCTAGTCTAACTTAAGTTAACCTACCTTTAGTTATTAGAAATTAGTTTTAAAGTAGGAAGGTTAAGTTAAGTGAATTAGTTCATGACTTGTGACTTAAGTCAATGACTTGTGATTTACCAATTTCAAGACTTGCAATTAAGCCATAGGCCCATAACTTAAGCTCAAAACCCAAACTAACCAACCCATGGCAGCCACAATTAGGGTGTCCCCATGCCTATAAGTAATCTCTTAGTGTGTTCTTGCCTCTTTTGTTCTTGACCTAGTTTTGGAAGGAGAGGTATTTTTCCATTCCCCTAAAATCCTATTTAATTAATTTCAACTCCTTTTTAACCCTAGTCTTTTGCATTAGGATCTAATTTTCGTTTGTTTACTGATTCTGGAGGTTCACCTCAGTTTTTGTGTTATTTGGAGCTTGGGAGTTGCTAATTGAAATCATTCTATTTGAAGTTTTTCTTGAGTATTGACACTCAATAGGTAAACCAATTAAACACATTATTTTTCCTGTTTTCTTTGCATATAGGGCTAGGTTTTGTTTTTCCTGTCTTCTTTGCACATAGGGCTAGGTTTAAGGATTTCCTAGCTGTCTCCGAGATTTGGGCACAATTCGTGTCCATTTCGTGTCCGTATCGGACACGTATCATAATAGGAATATAGGTGTTTGTAGAAATGCTTCTTAAGAATTTATTTTTGAATTTTGAAATTATAATTACATAGATTTGTAGATCTAGGTGTGTGTATGAATGTTTGTGAAGAGTGTTTGGTGTTTCATGTCCGTTTGTGTCAAGTTTCTAGCCTTGGACACGCAGCACGAGCCCTAGGCTGTGTCCTGCATATCGGGGTCTAGAACTCGTGACACATGACACTTCAGGACACGATTTTTTGTGGAGAGCAGGGGCAACATCTGTCACCATGCTCCCAAAATTTGGGAGCATGTGGTTGAGTAGACGCGGCGCAATCGTGCCCGCACTGGGCACGTGCTGCGCGCGCACAACTGCAATCCGCGCGCTGACACGGGCTCCATGTCTCGTCCTGGAGTCTCGTGGATACAGTACAGGGTGTCTGTGAGGTGGCTCTACCCTAGGCGAACCTAGGTGCACACTCACGTGTTGTGTCATGTCGTGTGTCGTGTCCTAGACACGAGTGCACGCGTGCACGAGACAACGTGTCTGTATGTGCATGAGAGTGGTTCATGATGTGTGGACACGCCGTATCCAGCTCTGGGTGACACGAGAGGACTCGAGGGACACCTACATATATGTGACATGAATTACCAACTCTTAGTTTATCACATTAATGTGTTTTGATTGATCGAATATGGAATTCTGTAATGCTTGTGGTTCGTATTGCGTATCTTGGTATACGTATACGTAATTTGACCCATATTACATGTCTCCCTATTTGATTTATTCTAGCATTTCATTGATTGGTTTATACTTGGGCTGGTTCGGCTTAGCTTGGTTTGCTTTGGTTCATCATGAACCAAAGGTGAACCCTCCCACCTACCACCATCATCCTCATATATATTTCCACCTAACACACTCACTCACTTTATTACTACTTCTCCACCATTACTTCTTCAACCACCAGGAGGGAGAGAGAGAGAGAGAGCTTAGGCAAGTGCAAACTTGCTTCATGATGGATCTCATGTTTTATTGTTCCATTCTCTTCCTTACTAGATTCTAAGCCTCTTTAGAACTGGAAGTTTTTTGGTTTTGATGGTTATATTTTTGTAGATCTGAGTTTTAAGTTCCTTCTTTTTTAGTTTTCTTGGTTTTGATCTCTAAAAACTTAGTATTTCTGAAAACTAGTGGTTCCATGTTGTAGAGAATTCAATTTCATGCAATTTTGGCTTTTGTTTCGCTTGATTTCGACTTCGGATGAGGAAGTTATGGCCATGGCATGTTTTCGGAACTTTCATGGCTGAACTTGTTGTCTGGGGACGATGAACCCCATGCGCCGGGAACCCCATGCGCCCGGGAGGCCATGCGCCGGGAGGCCATGCGCCGTGAAGTCCCGACAACGCATCCCTTAACTCCGAGCGTGTCATGCGCGTAGGTTCCCTACGCGCATGTACTGAAGACGCAACGTGAGTTTAAATTCCCATGCGCCGATTTGCGCAGGAATCCCATACGCCGATTGTGTAGGAATTCCATGCGTCGATTGGTGCAGGAATCCCATGCGCCAAATTGTGCAGGAATCCCATGCGTTGATTTGCGCAGGAATCTCATGCGCCGATTTGCGCGGGAATCCCATGCGCCGATTGTGCAGGAATCCCATACGCCGATTTGAGCAGGAATTCCATGCGCCGATTGTGCAGGAATCCCATGCGTCGATTGGTGCAGGAATCCCATGCGCCGATTGTGCAGGAATCCTATGCGCCGGAATTGCTCTATTTTACTGTTTTTGTCTGTTTAAGTTGTTTTATAGCTAGAATCTTGAAAAACTCAAAACATGAAAGTTTTAGATCTTTTTCTTGGCTTCAAGAATTTGTCACTAGTTGTTTTATGCAAGTTTCTCTCATTCATAATAAGGTAAGAATATAACACAATAGTGGCCCGCCGTGGCGCACTCTTAACAAGTAAACTGACATGATGTATATCGACAAGCTGTTACGACAGCTAGCCTGACATGACAAGTAGAAATAACCTGGACACAGTGGGCGATTGTGTTTGTACAAATAAACTGGTATTGTCTTGCATCATGTCTAGGATAGGGATCCCTGAGTACCACGGTCAGGGATATATACTGCAATTGACTAAGGCTAATAAACTAGAATAATTCAGTAGTCATGAAGAGATTTCCCAGCTACAGGCAATCCCGTTATCTGGGCGCACTAATGGACTTGTAGCCTACCGACGAGTAGGGAACATTTCCAACACACAGTAACGTGTTGCATACTTCATAAAAGGACATTCGACCTGGATAACCGGATGGTCTGTAGGGCTTGTGGCTGTTGGGATAATCTCATTGCATCTTGCTAGTAACTAGGCCTGTGATAACCCTAGTTAGTTAAAGTATCAAGCCGTACTTATTGTTTGGCCGTGATTGATTGGATGAAGTTTATTCTAGCTTAGTCCTATCCTGATCCCGTACAAGATTGTATCATGACATAATTTCTTGTATCGATAAATGATGGAATACCAAGTTCTGTTCAGATGAAAGGTTACAACCCCGGTCCTTGTTTTGTTTAAGGGTTGTAACTGGGCTATCTGAATAGTTCCGTGGTTATCTTATCATATATCGTCCTGCTTATTGTACCTGCCTTAACAATAAAGATCAGGGGTCCAGTTCTGTTCAGGTGAAGGGTTACAACCCCGGTCCTTGTTTGGTTTAAGAATTGTAACCTGGCTTCCGGAGCAGTTATGTGTCCTCTCTTCGTTTGTTGTCTTATTGCAACCACATGCCATGTTTGTCATGTTTTACCTTACCCTAATACCATGATTAATTATACCGGCCATAACAATAAAGAACAGGGGTCCAGTTCTGTTCAGGCGAAGGGTTACAACCTCGGTCCTTGTTTGGTTTAAGGGTTGTAACCTGGCTCCCGGAGCAGTTCTGTGTCCTCTCTTCATTTATTGTCTTCACTGTACCAATAGTATTTGAAACGGATTTCTATTCAGGTGAAGGGTTTCAACCCTGGTCCTTGTTTGCTTTAAGGGTTGTGACCTGGCTACTTGAATGGTTTCTTCGTACTCAGTCTACTGTTGTTATCTCTATTATTATCAGTTCTTTATTTATTATTTATACTTAATATTCTATTGTGATATACTGGTTTTAGTTCCTAAGTGAAGCCTCCTTTGTGGTACTTGCTCTTTCTGGGGTCTGACCCAGCTGGTTTTGTATGGCCAGATATCGGAGCAGCACCAGAGGATCCACCTGTCTTCCAGCCCGATGGTGACCACCAGGCGTAACCAGGGCAACGAGTGGGTTTCTTTTGTCCACCCACTCTATTTGTAAAATTATTCTTTTGAGGCGTTTAGCCGGCGAGCACGTGTTAGCTCGTATTGCACCTTTATTTACTGTCTGCCTACGGGCTGTAACATGATTGACAGATCCTAGGGTTGATCATGTATGACTGAACTCTTGCTAGTCTTGATATTTTGTACGACTAGCTTCATGACCATCCAATATATAATGTATGGGACGCGTTGCTATTATTTATTGGTGCTCTGACATCTTGTAACTATTATTGCTTGCTTGAGATTGAGACAATAGGCTTGTTCATGACCATAGGAGACTGTTGGCTTGTAGTTAAACCCTCATGTATCTAGACAACCGTGACTGTATGGCGAGGTGGGTTGCACTTCAATATACGTAGCTGGATATGTACGCCCCCGCTCTCCAGTATTCTGGTTTTGGGGCGTGACATGGTTTAAGTGGTGGCCCATGCAGGTCTTGTAAATCAAGATATGTGAGGGTCTACCGAATAGATGTCTCAATCAGTACTCGTCCTTGATCTTTGCTCATATTTTCAAATCCCTGAGAATCTTGACTTGATCACATGTTTGTATCATTGATCTGTCCTGGTCCTTCCTTATTGTTCCCTATGTCATCTTCTTCAGCGGCATTATTTCTGGACCTACCGATCAGCAAGGCGGAGCACCTCCTGTGGACCAGCAGCAACCTGGAGATCAAGCCCAACATTCAGGAGTAGCCTCCAGAGTCATGCCTTCCGAAAGGGAACCACCAGTTCAGCCCGTCCAGCCTGCGGAGCCTAAGAATGGCACTTTGGTGGGTCTCATCAGGTCACTATTAGCCTCTCAGGATCGACGAGGAGATCCCTTGCACCAGGCGGTGGCAGACGCTTTGACCAGAGGAGGTCATCAGGGTAATAGCGCGGCCAACAGCTTCAAGCGCTTGAACCCTCCCTTCTTCGACGGCAGTGAAGATGCGATCGCTGCAGATGCATGGCTTCAGGACTCAGAGGTGATTCTAGAAGCAGCCAGGACTCCAGAAGCCGAGAAGGTGGCCGTAGTGCGCCTGCAGTTGTTGGATCTTGCCCGCAGCTGGTGGGCGGTACAGGCCGTTGGATTAGTGGCCCCTATTGCTTGGGCAGTATTTAGAGAGAGATTCCAAACTAAGTATTTTGATGCTGTAGCTCGATACGATCTACAAACGAGGTTCACCAATCTGAAGCAGATGGACAGGACGGTCGACGGATATGCGACCGAGTTTTCGAGACTTAGTCGGTTTGCTCCCACCTTGGTAGCGACCGAGTTCGATAGAGCCAAGCGATTCCAGCAGGGGCTTCATCTGGAGATTCTATTAGCAGTAGAGCAGTTTGAGCATCAGACCTTTGATGCAGTACTGAGGGCAGCCCGGAGGCATGAGTATACCTCCCAAAGGATCGTGGATAGGACTGGAGGTCGGAAGCGATCCCACAGCCAGATGAATCTGTCTTCAGCACCAGCCCCAGCAGCCAGGGCTTTGACCATTGGAGCTCCGAGGCGGGCGGCCTCAGTAACATCGGTTCAGCATTCAACCCCGACGCACCCTCAGCAGCAGAAGCAGAAGCAGTCTTCCGTAGATTTGTTTCGGATTTTGCTCGAATTTCAGCGCCATTGACCCAGCTGACCCGCAAGGATGTGCAGTTTGCTTGGACATCAGAGTGCCAGGATTCTTTTGAGAAGTTGAAGCGAGGCTTGATGACGGCACCCATTCTCACACTTCCAGATGGAACTGAAGGATTCTCAGTATATTGCGATACTTCAGGCAGAGGTCTAGGATGTGTTCTGATGCAGCATGGGAAGGTAATAGCTTATGCATCATGACAACTTTGTGATCATGAGAGGAATTACCCAACCCATGACTTGGAATTGGCAGAAGTAGTGTTTGCACTTAAGTTGTTGAGGCACTACTTGTACGGAGATAGGATGGAGATTTTTACCGACCACAAGAGCCTGAAGTATGTGTTCACCCAGAAGGATCTCAACATGCGTCAGAGGAGGTGGCTGGAGCTACTTGTTGATTATGATCTCAACCTGCAGTATCACCCAGGGAAGGCCAACGTTGTTGCAGATGTATTGAGTAGGAGAGCCGGAGTTTATTTCCTAACAGCACAACCAGAGCTGTTAGCCGATCTTCAGAAGATGGATATAGAAGTTGTTCTCCCTTCCAGTGTGGCATTGATGACCAGCATGCAAGTTCAGTCCACTATAGTCGAGAGCATCCGGATGGTGCAGTCGGCAGATTCCAAGCTTCAGCGACTCAGAGCAGAATGTGAGGCTGGACAAAGTCCAGAGTTATGTATCCATGAAGATGGTACACTTCGACATGGGAAGCATCTTTTTGTACCCAGTGGAGATATCAGACAGGAGATTATGATAGTGGCCCACAGTTCGCAGTATTCTATTCATCCCGATGGTACGAAGATGTACCGTAATATCCGTCAGCACTTTTGGTGGAATGGCATGAAGAGGGAGATAGCCCGGTTTGTCTCTCGATGTTTGGTTTGTCAACAAGTTAAAGCCGAACATCAGAGGCCAGCTGGACTTCTTCAGCCTTTGCCAATTCCAGCATGGAAGTGGGAGCATATAACCATGGATTTCGTGACTAGATTACCTAGATCCCCGGCTGGCAGAGATGCTATTTGGGTTGTTATAGACAGGCTCACGAAGGTGGCTCATTTTCTTCCGTTCAGAGTCGGTCAACCGACGGCTAAGCTAGCAGAGATGTATCTCAGGCAGATTGTCAGATTGCACGGTGTACCTGTCAGTATCACCTCGGACAGAGATTCCAAATTTACGTCGCACTTTTGGCGTAGCCTGCAAGAGAGTTTAGGAACTCGTCTCCAATTCAGCTCAGTATATCACCCACAGACAGATGGCCAGTCGGAACGCACGATCCAGACTCTTGAAAATATGTTGCGGTCATGTACACTCGACTTCGGTAGTTCGTGGAAAGATCACCTGCACCTGGTGGAGTTCTCGTACAATAATAGTTTTCAAGCTAGTATCCAGATGGCACCGTTCGAGGCACTATATGGTAGAAAGTGCCGATCCCCGCTAGCATGGGATGATATCGGAGAGAGACAAATGCTTGGTCCGAAAGTGATTGCTCCGACCGTTGAAGTGGTCAGAAGAGTCAGGGATCATCTTCGAGTTGCCCAAGATCTCCAGCGTCATTGGGCCGATTCTCATCGACGCCCTCTTGAGTTTTCTGTCGGCAACCATGTATTCCTGAGGATTTTGTCTAACCGCGGTGTCATTCATTTCGGCGTACGAGGAAAGCTTAGTCCTAGGTATATAGGGCCGTTCGATATTCTGGAGCGAGTAGGTGATGTGTCATATCGTCTCGCTCTTCCGCCATCGCTACGTGAGGTATATGACGTATTCCATATATCCCAACTGCGACGGTATATCCCAGACCCGAGCCACATCCTGGATCATTCAAAATTGGTTGTTGGTACCAACCTTTCGTATGAGGAGAGGCCCGTGTCTATATTGGACCGAAGAGAGAAGGCACTCAAGAACAAGTCTATTAAGTTAGTCCGAGTTGTTTGGGGTCATCACTCTTTGGGTGAGTCAACGTGGGAGCGTGAGGATGAAATCCGATCGCGATATCCCGACCTGTTTGACTCGTAAGGTATAATGTCTTCCTTATGCCTTATGCTTTCAATTCCTTGCTTGCATGATTGATTGATTGCCTAGTATAGCTTGCTTGTGATTAGTATAGCTTGTCCTTGCCCCTCTAGACTCTTAATTAAATTCTGAGGACGGAATTCTTTTAAGGTGGGTAGAGTTGTAATGCCTGTGGTTCGTATTGTATATCTTGGTATACGTATACGTAATTTGACCCGTATTGCATGTCTCCATATTTAATTTATTCTAGCATTTCATTGATTGGTTTATTCTTGGGTTGGTTCGGCTTGGCTTGGTTTTCTTTGGTTCATCATGAACCAAAGGTGAACCCTCCCACCTACCACCATCATCCTCATATATATTTCCACCAAACACACTCTCTCTCTCTCTCTTTATTACTACTTCTCCACCATTACTTCTTCAACCACAAGGAGGGAGAGAGAGAGAGCTTAGGCAAGTGCAAACTTGCTTCATGATGGATCTCATGTTTTATTGTTCCATTCTCTTCCTTACTAGATTCTAAGCCTCTTTAGAACTGGAAGTTTTTCGGTTTTGATGGTTATATTTTTGTAGATCTGAGTTTTAAGTTCCTTCTTGTTTAGTTTTCTTGGTTTTGATCTCTAAAAACTTGGTATTTCTGAAAACTAGTGGTTCGATGTTGTAGAGAATTCAATTTCATGCAGTTTTGGCTTTTGTTTCGCTTGATTTCGACTTCGGATGAGGAAGTTATGGCCATGGCAAGTTTTCGGAACTTTCATGGCTGAACTTGCTGTTTGGGGACGATGAACCCCATGCGCCCGGGAGGCCATGTGCCGGGTGGCCATGCACCGGGAGGCCATGCGCCGTGAAGACCCGGTAACGCATCCCTTAACTCCGAGCGTGTCATGCGCGTAGGTTCCCTACGCGCATGTACTGAAGACGCAACGTGAGTTTAAATTCCCATGCGCCGATTTGCGCAGGAATCCCATGCGCTGATTGTGCAGGAATCCCATGTGCCGATTGGTGCAGGAATCCCATGCGCCAAATTGTGCAGGAATCCCATGCGCCGATTTGCGCAGGAATCCCATGCGCCGATTTGTGCAGGAATCCCATGCGCCGATTGTGCAGGAATCCCATGCGCCGATTTGCGCAGAAATTCCATGTGCCGATTGTGCAGGAATTCCATACGTCGATTGGTGCAGGAATCCCATGCGCCGAAATTGCTCTATTTTACTGTTTTTGCCTGTTTAAGTTGTTTTGTAGCTAGAATCTTGAAAAACTCAAAACATGAAAGTTGTAGATCTTTTCCTTGGCTTCAAGAATATGTCACTAGTTGTTTTATGCAAGTTTTTCTCATTCATGATAAGGTAAGAATAGAACACGATAGTGGCCCGCCGTGGCGCACTCTTAACAAGTAAACTGACATGATGTATCTCGACAAGCTGTTATGACAGCTAGCCTGACATGACAAGTAGGAATGACCTAGACACCGTGAGCGATTGTGTTTGTACAAATAAACTAGTACTGTCTTGCATCATGTCTAGGATAGGGATCCCTGAGTACCACGGTCAGGGATACCTACTGCAATTGACTAAGGCTAATAAACTAGAATAATTCAGTAGTCATGAAGAGATTTCCCAGCTACAGGCAATCCCGTTATCTGGGCACACTAATGGACTTATAGCCTACCGACGAGTAGGGCACATTTCTAGCACACAGTAACTTGTTGTATTCTTCATAAATGGACATTCGACCTGGATAACCGGATGGTCTGTAGGGCTTGTGGCTATTGGGATAATCTCATTGCATCTTGCTAGTAACTAGGCCTGTGATAACCCTAGTTAGTTAAAGTATCAAGCCGTACTTATTGTTTGGCCGTGATTGATTGGATGAAGTTTATTCTAGCTTAGTCTTATCCTGATCCCGTACAAGATTGTATCACGACATGATTTCTTGTATCGATAAATGATGGGATACCAAGTTCTGTTCAGATGAAAGGTTACAACCCCGGTCCTTGTTTGGTTTAAGGGTTGTAACTGGGCTATCTGAATAGTTCCGTGGTTATCTTATCATATATCGTCCTGCTTATTGTGCCTGCCTTAACAATAAAGATCAGGGGTCCAGTTCTGTTCAGGTGAAGGATTACAACCCCGGTCCTTGTTTGGTTTAAGGGTTGTAACCTGGCTTCCGGAGCAGTTCTGTGTCCTCTCTTCGTTTGTTATTTTATTGCAACCACATGCTATGTTTGTCATGTTTTACCTTACCCTAATACCATGATTAATTATACCGGCCTTAACAATAAATATCAGAGGTCCAGTTCTGTTCAGGAGAAGGGTTACAACCCCGGTCCTTGTTTGGTTTAAGGGTTGTAACCTGGCTCCCGGAGCAGTTCTGTGTCCTCTCTTCGTTTATTGTCTTCACTGTACCAATAGTATTTGAGACGAATTTCTATTCAGGTGAAGGGTTATAATCCCGGTCCTTGTTTGGTTTAAGGGTTGTGACCTGGCTACTTGAATGGTTTCTTCATACTCAGTCTACTGTTGTTATCTCTATTATTATCAGATTTTTATTTATTATTTATCCTTAATATTCTATTGTGATATACTGGTTTTAGTTCCTAAGTGAAGCCTCCTTTGTGGTAGTTGCTCTTTCTGGGGTCTGACCCAGCTGGTTTTGTATGGCCAGATATCGGAGCAGCACCAGAGGATCCACCTGTCTTCCAGCCCGATGGTGACCACCAGGCGTAACCAGGGCAACGAGTGGGTTTCTTTTGTCCACCCACTCTATTTGTAAAATTATTCTTTTGAGGCATTTAGCCGACGAGCACGTGTTAGCACGTATTGCACCTTTATTTACTGTCTGCCTACGGGCTTGTAACATGATTGACTGATCCTAGGGTTAATCATGTATGACTGAACTTTTGCTAGTCTTAACATTTTGTACGACTAGCTTCATGACCATCCAATATATAATGTATGGGACGCCTTGCTATTATTTATTGGTGCTCTGACATCTTGTAACTATTATTGCTTGCTTGAGATTGAGACAATAGGCTTATTCATGACCATAGGAGACTGTTGGCTTGTAGTTAAACCCTCATATATCTAGACAGCCGTGACCGTATAGCGAGGTGGGTTGCACTTCAATATACGTAGCTGGCTATGTACGCCCCCGCTCTCCAGTATTCTGGTTCTGGGGCGTGACAAATTCCCTAAGTGGACTGATACGTAGTGTACTGTTCTTCATTTCTGAATCTTAATTTCCTGTTTAAACTAATTCTTAATGTTCATTGTCATATTAAATCCATCTACATGTGTAATAAGTACTGCTAAGTTGGTTTTTACATGATAGACTAGGCTTTTGTTCAAGTAATGGGATTCAATATGTGTATGGCATGGACTGATGCTTAGTTACTGTTTGTAAATCCTGAGATTCCATTTCCAGTTTTAAACTAATTTGAAGGTTAAGTTCATGATTTAATCATCTGCACATGTGTATTAGATTACTACATGTTGGTTATTAACTGGTATTAGGCTCATTGGGTTTTGATTTCAGTTTTGAATGTTGAATGATATGTAAATGAACTGTCAACTGATACTCTATTCCTGTGTAATGGTTCCCTTTACACTGTCAATTTGATTTCCAGTTTTTCACACTAATTCTGAAGTGTTATTGCCATGCTCAGTCATTCACAGGCATGCTAGTTCATTATTGGATTAAATTCATGTTAGTTTAGGTTTCATTATTGAATGGGGATTCGAAATTATTTTGGGTTGTCTATAACTGTCTTATGTTTTCATTTCCTTATCAAAACTGAATTGATGTTTCAATTCCAAGTTTCATTCCTATATAGGTTGTTTATAACTGTCTTTTGATTCATTTCCTTTAAAAACTGAATGGATATTTTATTGCCTGTTTAAAATTCCTATGTATGTGTATAGTTACTGTCAATAGGGTCCAATATAAGCTGTCATTCATATATACCTGAGAATGAAGTAGAAACTGAACTTGGACACTGAGAACCTTGTGCTAAGATGAACAAATATATATTGAACCTGAACCCGATTTCCTCTTCTTCTTTTTTTGATGAATGATAACTGAACCATGTTAGCTTATGCACACTTCACCCCCATTCATTTCACTCACTCACTCCTTTACACATGTTGGTATAAGCTAAATGTAATGTAGAGTGAATGTGACTTATATATTGATATGTAAGTTTATACATAAATGTACAATTGTGTTAACATGCGTGTTATGCAATTAGGATATAGATAGCTTAGCCTATGTCTTTCCTATTCACCACCATGTTCACACACTTAGACCCCCTTACATGCTAACTTCACTTTCTCTATTTACATATGTATGTATGAGATTCATGATAAATAGCTATGGGATATGCTTTAATATGAGGTGCTTGATGTGTATGAGATAGCTATATGGCCTATGGCCTATATATAGGGCATGTAGGCTATGGGGTATACCTATGGCTCATTGCCTATGGGTATGGCTTGAATACCAGTTAAGTGTGTAGTTGACTTGTATAGCCTAGAAATGGTGTGTGCTTGCTAGAATAGGCTGGTTAGGCTTAGTGAGACTTGTTTGGCTTAGGCTTGACCTAGTTGACCTAGTTTGACTAGTCTAGTTGACTAGAGTTGACCGAGAGTTGACTTTAGTCCAGTTTGACCCCAAACTTCATGTAGATGTATTGTAGCAGTCTGTTATATCATTTTAGATTTATAGTAACTTGTTCTGTTCTATAGGAGACAGACACCACTCCTCGGGCAGTATATTCTCTTCAGATATTCAGAATACCAGGCGAGTACATTCTCTGATCATTTCATATCTTGTTTAGGATTATATTTCCTGCTTTAGATTACTTTACTTGATGCTGATACGTTGGTATCACGGATTAGTACTATATGGATCTTGTCGTGCGATGTTATTCCCTTAGCGGATATATCGGATATTTCTTGTTCGTGTACTTTATCATGAGCATCGTGTATTCCTTGTGTTCGTGCTTTTCGTGTGCAAATTGTATGAAATCGTGTATACTCATGTGCTCACATGATCTTCGTGTACGACTATACTTCGTGTACAATAACGTAACTTGGCTAGATCCTTGTGTATTGATTGGGGCGGGGCAAGTAGAAGTGGTTATGTATTCAATCCAGTAGATTACTCGTGTACAACCTCTTTAGATTACTCGTGTATAACATCGTGCCGTTTACATGACCATTTGTGTTCTGAATCACTAGTCACTGTTAGTTCTCTATATACTGTAGCTATTTACTTACAGTCTCTTTCTTTTACATCATGTTGTTCTTCTAGTTTTATGTATCTTACTCTCTAGCATGTTGATATTTCCTAACCTGTTATGATTTGTTGAGATGTACTGTACTCGCTTCTGTCCTGACTGGACCTGTTGAAAATTTTACAGTGAATGATGAGGCTCTGGTGTCTACCCATTATGGTGCAGCTTAGACAACACTTGTGACTTGGACCCACTTGCAGTAGAGGATCTACCACCAGTAGTTTAGACTGCTAGCCTAGACTCTTACCTTGTCTTCTCATTGATACATTATTGTATATACTGGGAGTTTATTTCATGAGATGTTATTTGGGATATGTATTTATTTAGACACTTAGACTTATCTGGATTGTATCTCCGTGATTTTAATTCTGTCCTTATCTATTTATCTATCTTTTATCGTGCTCTACCTTAGATGTAATTGAGACTGTATTTGCTATGTCACCTCCATTCGGAGTGTACATACTGTACAGGTACCTTATGTATTGTTAGATGTTTGACCTAGGACAACGTTCTACCGCCGACACTGCGGCGTAGGCTAGAGGTACCCACGTCTCGTACCCTTACTCTAGGGTACGGGTTGTGACACATTCGTAAAGGTACATGTAGTATTATCTGCCACAAAGCAGATGTAGTAGATGTATATATCCGCAAATACATCCCAACACATGATGTGGTATAGCAAGATATGAAAAAAAGACGAACAATGGAGAGCCATTGAAGTACTTTGACCGACGTCATCCGAATTTTGTCACGAAGCATAGAAATATTCTAGTGGCCCTATGTTCCGATGGCTTTGCTCCTTTCACACAGTCAAAATCCCATTACTCCTGTTGTCTGGTGATTCTTACCCCTTGCAATCTACTATCATGGATGTGCATGAAAACTCCTTATATGTTCTTGACACTTATCATATGATACCAAAAATCTGGAAAAAAATATCGATATCTACTTGCAGCCATCGGTGGATGAGCTGAAATAATTATAGGAGTTCGGCATCACGACCTATGATATTTCAATAAAAAAGAACTTCCATATGAGAGGTACCCTTATGTGAATTATCTATGATTTTTTTGCATATGATATGTTACCGAGATGGAGTCACGATAATAAGGCTAGTCCAATATGTATGGGACAGAGTAAGATATTTCATCTTAAGCATGGAGGGAAAGCTTTATTTTTTTATTGTGATCGTCAGCTTCTACCCGTATCACATCCTTGGAGCAAATATACAGATGGCACCGTATGAAGCATTATACGGACGAAAATATAGATCACCAATATGCTAGGATGAAGTTGGTGAATGACAAGTACATGGACCGAAACAGGTGGAGCAAGCTATCGAGAAAGTTCGCATGATTCGGAAGAAATTACTTAAGGCATAAAGTCGACAAAAGAGTTATACGGATACCCATCGGGCAACCATCGGAATTCATGGTGGGTGATAATATGTTTCTGAAGGTATCACTGATGCTTGGAGTTATGCTATTTGGTGCGAAGGAAAATTTTAGTTCGAGATTTGTCGGCCGACCATTTGAGATCCTTAAGCAGGTCACTCCGGTCCTATCAGATCGTAATACCACCAGCGTTGGCTGAAGTTTATGATATTTTTCATGTTCCTCAACTATGAAAGTATGTGTATGATCTATGTTAGGTGGTAGACATCGGTCTGTTAGCACAGCAAGCAGACCTGTACTCTTATGTGGAAGAACCCGTTCAGATTTTGGATAGAAAGGAAAAAGTTTTACGGAATCAAGCATTCTCTTTGGTTCGAGTGGTTTGGAAGAACCATTCTGTCGACGAATCAACTTGGAAACTTAAAGCGAATATGAGGGAAATGTTTCCTTCTTTGTTCAATATAGGTGGGTTTTTTTAAGTTTTGGGGACAAAATTTTTTGTTAGTGTATTATTATGTGGTGTCCCATTTTCGTTGCGGAGCACGGTGTGGGCTAGCGGCTATAATTGCCTAGTCAGAATCAGATATTTGGCAAACTTTACCATGGTTACAGGACAATAAATTGAGACCATTTTCTTAATATGGAATAGATTTTTTTTAGAAATGGTGCCCAAGATGCAGTGGCATGCATCTTGGGAAAGGATTCTATATAAGAGTTACTGTCGTAAGACAGTTGTCCATGTTGGTTCTCGATGTCGCTTTCGTTGTTAGATATACGTTTTAGTAAATATTTTCATGGCTTACTTTTTTTTGTCTTCGCATTCATATTGAATTATTGAGAAAAAGAGAAGAAGTGTTCTGAATCATTGTTGGTACAAATGTAGGTGACCAATGAACGAAGCTTGAAGTCACATGGAAGATCTCTTTCTCTCAACAATTCACCAACAAGTGAGTGGCTTTGATCCTTAATCATCACACTTAATAAATGATGACTTGTTATTGTGTATGGGGCTAATAAAAGTTGTAATGTCCTAGTACCTTAATACGTAGGACTAGGATACGTACATGTCAGCTGTATGTATACGAAGACTACCCCAATGTATGAGATTTGCATATACATATATAAGCTGTAATATAAGAGCTCCAACTCATGAATAGTCATAGGCAATACCAAATCTTATCCACAACACAATGGACGAAGAACCAATCAAATATATCAACTAAAATATAAAATGAAGTATTTTCTAGGTGGATACAAATCCACTACCAAGCTATAAATAGATGAAGTAAAGAATAAATGAATAACAACTAACAAGTCCACTATCCAAGAAAAGATCATACGGTCCGTAAAGGAAGAGTCTAGGCCGGGTTATACTCCTCAAGATCCTGTCGATCGTCTATACCTGAAGAGATCATCAGGTCCTCAGGGGACATAGCAAGATACATAAAAACATACCTTTCTAACAGTAAATAATATGCATAATAATAACCAACAAGAAAACAAAAATGACCAAGTATTTGTAATGACCCACTCCTACTTTTGGGATATGAGTACGTAGCCAAGTCCAAACTACGCCGCATGTCACGACACGCACCCGGATACACGGGCACGAGTACGTGGGCGACGCCCAGCGTACGCTGCAGTATTGGCGGTAGAACGCTGTCAAGTACCCAATAAATATCTACAACATCTAAATGATCTATAATAACCAATGTACTCAAATCACATCACAAATAGCTAAGGAATATATGAAGAAGGAAAGATATCAAAACTCTAAAACAACTAAAGTCTACAAATGAATATACATGACCAGAATTTATCGGAGATAAATCCGATAACGAAACATAAACCAAAATACACTGGCCTAGAGCACTCCAGAGGTCAACTCACGATCTAAAAATACATTGAGATCTGTCATCATGAAGTCCAGGGTGTGGGACATAACATTACCTAAAAAATAGTTATCCAGTTAGGATTGGAGCGAAGCACATAACTCTAAAAGCAGTTCCATTGCATGGTAGAAAATATATAACTCGCAATAGAATAAAATACATGACATGCTGAAAAGAAATATAAAGAAATAGAGGAATAGCATCATGAAGATGTAAGGAAACAGAGTACATGAATAACATAGAGAACATTTAGACTGTAATAAATATAAGTGATTTAGAGCACAAGACAGTTATGTGATTGACTTAGGTTGCACAAGATTATTCTATGGTAACTCCATTATATGTGAATGTATAATCGACATGTACATGCATACACTAGAAGGATTAATCATAAAACTACTTCTACTCTCCCGCCCCAATCAATACACAAGGATCCGATCATGACACGTTATGTACATGATTGTTAGTTTGAACATAAAGCACATGAGAGTACACGAGAGCACATGAGAGTACATGAATAATACGAATACACGGAGTATATGATATAGATGATAAAATACATGAACATGAAATACCTGATGTACCCGATAAGGAATAACATCTCCTGGTAAGATCCATATAGTACAATCCCTGTTAACAATGTGTCAGCATCAAGTAAAGTAGTCTAGAGCAGGCAATATAGATATTATTATGATGAAAATAATCAGAAACTGTACTCGCCTGAATTTGGTTGGAATCGATGTGCACGACATGAACGTGTCGACACGGAATATGTACGATGTTATGCTCCACAAGATGGTCCAAAATGATGGCATGGGTGGTTCTGTTGAGTCCAAAATAGTCCAAATAGCATAATTTTGTATATAGAAGTCCAAAATCAGAGTTTGATACGATAATCGAGATAAAAAATAGAAAACAACTATAATAGTCGCGATTTATGATTTAAGGAAGAAACACAACTAAATACATATAAGTATTAGAAACTATATTTTATTTATCACAATATCCCTTAGATAAATGTTTGAAAATATAGAAAATCATCCTAGTATGAAACCATTTTTTATCAAAATGTTTCTGAAGTCAAAACTTGATAATAGTATATTTAGAAATATTAACATATCTTTCTATATGAATTTTAAATAAATAATATTAATATTACCATTAACAGTAATATCAATGGTAAATAAAATCATATAAATATTAATACTAGTAAGATGATATTAATAGTACTTAACATTGAGTATATAAGATATTAATAAAAATAAGTGAAAATAATGCTACTTGCAATAATATATATATATATATATATATATATATATATATATATATATATTATATATATATATATATATATATATATAATATATTTTTTATATATATATATATATATATATATATAAAATAACATCCCAAAGAATTATTTCTCCAATAAACCTAAAATCAATAAAATTACTGGACCTTGAGCCCATTCATTATTGTCCAGCCCAACTCGAATGTTAATTAATACAAATATAGTTTAGAAAAATAAAAGAGTTAATGGGCTCAACCCAATTTAAAGTCCATACCCCATTTTTATACTAAACCTAGTCCTCCTTACTATTAACCATACCAATAATGATAATTATAAAATTAATAATAATTATTATTATTATTATTATAACCCTAATTACAGTTGTTCAAGCTTAATGGTGCTCATAAAAGAAAGAAAATGACTTAATTAATCCAAGGAAATAAAAGGGGGAGAGTTTCTGCCGTTCTTACACAGTACAAAATTAAAACCCAAAAGCCATACATAAGGAGAAGAGGGAAAAAGAAGAGGAAAAAAAAAGTCGTTCTCTAACTCCTCATTCAAACCAAAACCTCAGATCTAACCTAAATCGAAAGAGGGGGAAAGAGAGGCGGAAAGGGGGCCTCACAGCGGCGGGGGGGGGGGGGGAGAGGGGACAGGGAAGGGGGCAAACGGAGCGCAGGAATGGGTGGACTAGGCTCGGGGAGCAAGACTTGCGGTCGAGCACCCTAGTTCGACGCTAGTCGACAGAGGCCATGGCTTGGGTAGGAGCGGCTCAGGCAAGAGGTGGCAGAGGTTGGCTTGGCTGGGACGAGCAGCGATGTCAGTTGAGGGTCTCTCTCCTTCTTTCCCTCTCTGTGGGTGGTATTTCTATGAACGTGACGATGGTGACGATGGGCGCCGGGCCGAGGTTGGCCGACTGATGTCAATGGAGGTGGTGATGGTCAACGTTGTTGGTGCCTAGGCCGATTGGCCGGAATGGGAAGGCGAGATGGTGGAGTCGGTAAAGCTGGTGGTGTCACGACCGTACCCACTGTGAGGGTACGAGAACGTAACAACGCCCAGCCTACGCCGCAGTGTCGGCGGTTAGGATAGAACGATGTTCTAGGTCATGAACTATAACTAACATAATATGAATGCTCTCCATAAGGAGGCCAACACAGAGGTACAACTCAATCACAAACTAGAGATAGAATAAGGCACGATAAAATAGATAAGGGAATCCTCAACTGAGGTACAACAGAAATAAATAACAAGTCTCAACATCTCTAAAATATACAACTCTGAAAATAAAGACAATAGCTAAACATGAAAAGAAATAGTCTAAGCTATCTACACTATACAAGGTATCATCCTGAGCAGCTGTCTGAACCTCCCCAGGGGTCCAGGTCGCGAGTGTCATCTAGGCAAGCTCCAAGTAAGGGTGCAGGGTTCCTCATCATCCTCTGTAAAATTTTCAACAGGTCCAGTCAGGACGGGAGCGAGCACAGTACATCTCAACAGTTCATAGCAGGTTAGAAAATATAATCATGCAGTAAAGTAAGATATAGATACTGAAGAAATGCAGTATGTAAACAGAGAGAGAAAACTGTAATAGAAATATCTACTATAAGTAGAGAGCTAATAGTGACTAGTGAGTCAGAGTAAAATATAACATGTGAATGGCATAGGAGGTTCATGACTACAGCTAAGAGAGTGATTCATGACTACAGCTACTTGGATAATATTCACATGTCTATTTCTACTCCTCCAACCCCAATCAATACACAAAGATCCGTTCAAGTTATGTTAAGGTTCGTGAAACTTCACATGGCTCATAAAATGAGTGATACGTGAAGGTGATTCATGGAGGCTCTGTGAACATGAGAGTACATGTGTCACAGGCGGTTCGTGAATCAGAAGAAGCATAGAGATACGTGATGATTCGTGAAACGCATAAAATATGCTGTATCCGATGCTCCCGAGGGGGATAACATCTCATGAAAAGATCTATATAGTACCAATCCGTGTGACCAACGTGACAGTATCAAGTAAAGTAATTTAAAGCAGGAAAATAATTCTAAACAGGATATGAAATGATCAGAGAATGTACTCGCCTCGTATCTGAATGTCTGAAGTAAATGTACTGTCCGGGATGAGATACCTGACTCCTAGTTAGAGCAACACAAGTCAAGATGTATGCAGGAGATAAATATAGTCTACAATGCATCTGCATGCTGTCTAGGTCAAACTAGGCTAAAGTCGACACTTGGTCAACTCTAGTCAACCCACTAGTCAAACTAGGTCAAGTCCTAGCCCAAACAAGTCTAACAAGTCTCTAGTCCTAACCAACCTAGTCTAGTAATGCACACCATCACAAGGCTATACAAGTCAAACCACGCCACACCGGCACATCTTTAGATATTTATCATGGAATTTATATATAGCTATATGTAATAGGATTTCATATTTACAACATTATACAATGAGAGAAAGTTAGAGAGGGAACTAGCATGTAAGGCTATGTGTGTGAACATGGAGGTGAAATAGAAGGCATAGACTATACTATCTATATGTTAATCACATATCAAGCATGCTAACACAAAACATATATCTATGCATACATATTTACACATACATGCTTGCATTTATTTGGTTATAATCATGCATATAACATTGTATCTACCTTGCATCTTACACTTTACATTACACCATGTTCCAATGCAATCTATTGCCTATATGCATATATTCATCACAATATATGCATATAAGAAGGCAGCTACCTTTCATTCAGTCAACTAGCAATGATGAACATCAAAACCAAAACCATGTGTGTGGATGTGTAAACAGGAAAACAGGGAATAGGAAATTAAGGTTTTAGTGTGTAGACTATCAATCTTGTGTGTATGTGTATAGAACTGTGTAGGGTGTGATGTGATATCAGGAATGTGTGTGAACCTGTGTATAAACTCAGTTTTTGGAAATGCTTCTCAGGTTTTTGGAATCAAATTAGTTTACAAAAAGAATCTCAGTTTTCCACATTGAAACTATCATCAAATCCTCAGTTTTGACAGGAAAATATAATAGAGTGTGTATGTCTATGTTTCAGGAAACAGAGGGGGTAAATTCATGTGTGTATGTGTATTCATGTGAGGGAGTGTCATGTGAGGATGTGTGTAGTGTCATGTGTGGCATTTAGTGTCATGACAGTAGGCAGGCTTGTGTAAGGGTGTGTGTATATACATGGGTGCTTGTGTGTGTAGATAGTTGACAGTGTAGAGGAATTTGTGTGTATCAGTGACAGGAATTTGGTTTAAACATTTGAAAACAATGTGTGGGAGGTAAATCTAACAATTTCAGTTAACCTCAATCTCAGTCACCCACATCAATTTAACTAAAAATATGCAGTATCTCATGAATTCGACAGTGTGTAATAGGGGATATCCCAAGGCTGTGTGTGGCAAAATGTGGGGAGGCAATGTGAGTGAAATAAATTAGGAAGTTACTCTCAGGTTCAGATTTTTGGAGAAAGAAGAGGAAATCAATCTTCAACCTACACTAAACTCAGGTTTACATGAACTCAGTTCTTGAGTTCAAAGTATCCACAATACAATTCTCAGGTTTACACATTTAATACTGAAAATCAAACCCAATCATTCATATGTGAACTCTCAGTTTTAACTTCTTAGCTAAACTAACATACATGTCATCTAAGTTAATCATTCAATATCTGGAAATTAAAACTCAGTTTAGGAACTCACTAAAATTCTCAGGTTTCATTTCAGGTTTAACATTAATCAATGAATCAAAATCAGTTAACATATAACTGAAATCTCAGGTATTTAAGGAATGGAAATGACATCCAATTTCTCAGATTTCAAGAACCCATGATAGTTAACAATGAATCAAATCGGTTGACAGTTTACATTGAATAACTTGAATAAATGACAGTTTCAATCCCAATGTTCGAATTCCATTCACCAATTGAATTCTAAACTAACAGTAAACTAACAATGGGAAATAACAGAAATGGAATGAACTAACAATCAGTTTTAGAAAGGAAATGAAATCAGGATTTTAATTTACCAGGACTGTGTAATAGTCCACATATTTCAGCATACCATTCCACATTAGAAATTCCTTTACTCGATCATAAAATCCTATCTATCATGACAATACAACCTATCAGTAATTAATACATGTGTAGAATCAAAATGGCAAGTTAAACATCACTTAATCGATTTAAACAGGGAATTCAAGGTTCAGTCAATACATTATCAAAACCCAATGCAATGCCTAATATTCTCATTCTATGACATAAAGCCTAATCAAAATGTCAAATCGAACTAACAGGTGCTAAATAACATGTAGACTCAAACATGATAATTAAACATTAATTTAAAACAGATTAAAATAGGAATTTAATCTCAGGTTTTTAAGATTGGCCTGCGTATCAGCCAACAGTCCATTTCCATGTCCAAATTTCATTCCTAAATCAAACAACCTATTTTAATAAGGAAATATCAACTAAGAGATTATTAACATGTCCATGATATTAAATTAGCAATTTAAAGTATAATTTAACAATTTAAACTGGGAAATAACACTGGAATCATTAACTGGACAGTACACAGGAAAACAGTGTCGTGCACGGTGTTCATTGAGCTCGTGCATGTGCCGACCCGACAAAACCTCATGCTCGTGTCCCAGTGTCGAG
>JANAVB010040216.1:8396410-8502036 GCA_029216955.1 Iris pallida | reverse complement strand
TGATGTGGTATAGCAGATATAAAAAACGAACAATGGAGAGCCATTGAAGTACTTTGACCGACGTCATCCGAATTTTGTCACGAAGCATAGAAATATTCTAGTGGCCCTATGTTCCGATGGCTTTGCTCCTTTCACACAGTCAAAATCCCATTACTCCTGTTGTCTGGTGATTCTTACCCCTTGCAATCTACTATCATGGATGTGCATGAAAACTCTCTTATTGTTCTTGACACTTATCATATGATACCAAAAATCTGGAAAAAAATATCGATATCTACTTGCAGCCATCGGTGGATGAGCTGAAATAATTATAGGAGTTCGGCATCACGACCTATGATATTTCAATAAAAAAGAACTTCCATATGAGAGGTACCCTTATGTGAATTATCTATGATTTTTTTGCATATGATGTTACCGAGATGGAGTCACGATAATAAGGCTAGTCCAATATGTATGGGACAGAGTAAGATATTCATCTTAAGCATGGAGGGAAAGCTTTATTTTTTTATTGTGATCGTCGGCTTCTACCCGTATCACATCCTTGGAGCAAATATACAGATGGCACCGTATGAAGCATATACGGACGAAATAGATCACCAATATGCTAGGATGAAGTTGGTGAATGACAAGTACATGGACCGAAACGGTGGAGCAAGCTATCGAGAAAGTTCGCATGATTCGGAAGAAATTACTTAAGGCATAAATCGACAAAAGAGTTATACGGATACCCATCGGGCAACCATCGGAATTCATGGTGGGTGATAATATGTTTCTGAAGGTATCACTGATGCTTGGAGTTATGCTATTTGGTGCGAAGGAAAATTTTAGTTCGAGATTTGTCGGCCGACCATTTGAGATCCTTAAGCAGGTCACTCCGGTCCTATCAGATCGTAATACCACCAGCGTTGGCTGAAGTTTATGATATTTTTCATGTTCCTCAACTATGAAGTATGGTTGATCTATGTTAGGTGGTAGACATCGGTCTGTTAGCACAGCAAGCAGACCTGTACTCTTATGTGGAAGAACCCGTTCAGATTTTGGATAGAAAGGAAAAGTTTTACGGAATCAAGCATTCTCTTTGGTTCGAGTGGTTTGGAAGAACCATTCTGTCGACGAATCAACTTGGAAACTTAAAGCGAATATGAGGGAAATGTTTCCTTCTTTGTTCAATATAGGTGGGTTTTTTTAAGTTTGGGGACAAAATTTTTTGTTAGTGTATTATTATGTGGTGTCCCATTTTCGTTGCGGAGCACGGTGTGGGCTAGCGGCTATAATTGCCTAGTCAGAATCAGATATTTGGCAAACTTTACCATGGTTACAGGACAATAAATTGAGACCATTTTCTTAATATGGAATAGATTTTTTTAGAAATGGTGCCCAAGATGCAGTGGCATGCATCTTGGGAAGGATTCTATATATGAGTTACTGTCGTAAGACAGTTGTCCATGTTGGTTCTCGATGTCGCTTTCGTTGTTAGATATACGTTTTAGTAAATATTTTCATGGCTTACTTTTTTTGTCTTCGCATTCATATTGAATTATTGAGAAAAAGAGAAGAAGTGTTCTGAATCATTGTTGGTACAAATGTAGGTGACCAAATGAACGAAGCTTGAAGTCACATGGAAGATCTCTTCTCTCAACATTCACCAACAAGTGAGTGGCTTTGATCCTTATCATCACACTTAATAAATGATGACTTGTTATTGTGTATGGGGCTAATAAAGTTGTAATGTCCCAGTACCTTAATACGTAGGACTAGGATACGTACATGTCAGCTGTATGTATACGAAGACTACCCCAATGTATGAGATTTGCATATACATATAAGCTGTAATATAAGAGCTCCAACTCATGAATAGTCATAGGCAATACCAAATCTTATCCACAACACAATGGACGAAGAACCATCAAATATATCAACTAAAATATAAAATGAAGTATTTTCTAGGTGGATACAAATCCACTACCAAGCTATAAATAGATGAAGTAAAGAATAAATGAATAACAACTAACAAGTCCACTATCCAAGAAATCATACGGTCCGTAAAGGAAGAGTCTAGGCCGGATTATACTCCTCAAGATCCTGTCGATCGTCTATACCTGAAGATCATCAGGTCCTCAGGGGACATAGCACATAAAACATACCTTTCTAACAGTAAATAATATGCATAATATAACCAACAAGAAAACAAAATGACCAAGTATTTGTAATGACCCACTCCTACTTTTGGGATATGTACGTAGCCAAGTCCAAACTACGCCGCATGTCACGACACGCACCCGGATACACGGGCACGAGTACGTGGGCGACGCCCAGCGTACGCTGCAGTATTGGCGTAGAACGCTGTCAAGTACCCAATAAATATCTACAACATCTAAATGATCTATAATAACCAATGTACTCAAATCACATCACAAATAGCTAAGGAATATATGAAGAAGGAAAGATATCAAACTCTAAAACAACTAAAGTCTACAAATGAATATACATGACCAGAATTTATCGGAGATAATCCGATAACGAAACATAAACCAAAAATACACTGGCCTAGAGCACTCCAGGTCACTCACGATCTAAAAATACATTGAGATCTGTCATCATGAAGTCCAGGTGTGGGACATAACATTACCTAAAAAATAGTTATCCAGTTAGGATTGGAGCGAAGCACATAACTCTAAAAGCAGTTCCATTGCATGGTAGAAAATATATAACTCGCAATAAATAAAACATGACATGCTGAAAAGAAATATAAAGAAAGAGAATAGCATCATGAAGATGTAAGGAAACAGAGTACATGAATAATAGAGAACATTTAGACTGTAATAATATAAGTGATTTAGAGCACAGACAGTTATGTGATTGACTTAGGTTGCACAAGATTATTCTATGGTAACTCCATTATATGTGAATGTATAATCGACATGTACATGCATACACTAGAAGGATTAATCATAAACTACTTCTACTCTCCCGCCCCAATCAATACACAAGGATCCGATCATGACACGTTACGTACATGATTGTTAGTTTGAACATAAAGCACATGAGAGTACACGAGAGCACATGAGAGTACATGAATAATACGAACACGGAGTATATGATATAGATGATAAATACATGAACATGAAACCTGATGTACCCTAAGGAATAACATCTCCTGGTAAGATCCATATAGTACAATCCCTGTTAACAATGTGTCAGCATCAAGTAAAGTAGTCTAGAGCAGGCAATATAGATATTATTATGATGAAATAATCAGAAACTGTACTCGCCTGAATTTGGTTGGAATCGATGTGCACGACATGAACGTGTCGACACGGAATATGTACGATGTTATGCTCCACAAGATGGTCCAAAATGATGGCATGGGTGGTTCTGTTGAGTCCAAAATAGTCCAAATAGCATAATTTTGTATATAGAAGTCCAAAATCAGAGTTTGATACGATAATCGAGATAAAAAATAAAAACAACTATATAGTCGCAATTTATGATTTAAGGAAGAAACACAACTAAATACATATAAGTATTAGAAACTATATTTTATTTATCACAATATCCCTTAGATAAATGTTTGAAAATATAGAAATCATCCTAGTATGAAACCATTTTTTATCAAAATGTTTCTGAAGTCAAAACTTGATAATAGTATTTTAGAAATATTAACATATCTTTCTATATGAATTTTAAATAATATTAATATTACCATTAACAGTAATATCAATGGTAAATAAAATCATATAAATATTAATACGTAAGATGATATATAATAGTACTTAACATTGAGTATATAAGATTATAATAAATAAGTGAAAATAATGCTACTTGCAATATATATATATATATATAATATATATATATATTATAATATATATATAAATATAATATATTATATATATATATTATATAAAATAACATCCCAAAGAATTATTTCTCCAATAAACCTAAAATCAATAAAATTACTGGACCTTGAGCCCATTCATTATTGTCCAGCCCAACTCGAATGTTAATTAATACAAATATAGTTTAGAAAAATAAGAGTTAATGGGCTCAACCCAATTTAAAGTCCATACCCCATTTTTATACTAAACCTAGTCCTCCTTACTATTAACCATACCAATAATGATAATTATAAAATTAATAATAATTATTATTATTATTATTAACCCTAATTACAGTTGTTCAAGCTTAATGGTGCTCATAAAAGAAAGAAAATGACTTAATTAATCCAAGGAAATAAAAGGGGGAGAGTTTCTGCCGTTCTTACACAGTACAAAATTAAAACCCAAAAGCCATACATAAGGAGAAGAGGGAAAAAAAAGAGGAAAAAAAAGTCTGTTCTCTAACTCCTCATTCAAACCAAAACCTCAGATCTAACCTAAATCGAAAGAGGGGGAAAGAGAGGCGGAAAGGGGGCCTCACAGCGGCGGGGGGGGGGGGGGGGAGAGGGACAGGGAAGGGGGCAACGGAGCGCAGGAATGGGTGGACTAGGCTCGGGGAGCAAGACTTGCGGTCGAGCACCCTAGTTCGACGCTAGTCGACAGAGGCCATGGCTTGGGTAGGAGCGGCTCAGGCAGAGGTGGCAGAGGTTGGCTTGGCTGGGACGAGCAGCGATGTCAGTTGAGGGTCTCTCTCCTTCTTTCCCTCTCTGTGGGTGGTATTTCTATGAACGTGACGATGGTGACGATGGGCGCCGGGCCGAGGTTGGCCGACTGATGTCAATGGAGGTGGTGATGGTCACGTGTTGGTGCCTAGGCCGATTGGCCGGAATGGGAAGGCGAGATGGTGGAGTCGGTAAAGCTGGTGGTGTCACGACCCGTACCCACTGTGAGGGTACGAGAACGTAACAACGCCCAGCCTACGCCGCAGTGTCGGCGGTAGAACGATGTTCTAGGTCATGAACTATAACTAACATAATATGAATGCTCTCCATAAGGAGGCCAACACAGAGGTACAACTCAATCACAAACTAGAGATAGAATAAGGCATGATAAAATAGATAAGGGAATCCTCAACTGAGGTACAACAGAAATAAATAACAGTCTCAACATCTCTAAAATATACAACTCTGAAAATAAAGACAATAGCTAAACATGAAAAAATAGTCTAAGCTATCTACACTATACAAGGTATCATCCTGAGCAGCTGTCTGAACCTCCCCAGGGGTCCAGGTCGCGAGTGTCATCTAGGCAAGCTCCAAGTAAGGGTGCAGGGTTCCTCATCATCCTCTGTAAAATTTTCAACAGGTCCAGTCAGGACGGGAGCGAGCACAGTACATCTCAACAGTTCATAGCAGGTTAGAAAATATAATCATGCAGTAAAGTAAGATATAGATACTGAAGAAATGCAGTATGTAAACAGAGAGAGAAAACTGTAATAGAAATATCTACTATAAGTAGAGAGCTAATAGTGACTAGTGAGTCAGAGTAAAATATAAACATGTGAATGGCATAGGAGGTTCATGACTACAGCTAAGAGAGTGATTCATGACTACAGCTACTTGGATAATATTCACATGTCTATTTCTACTCCTCCAACCCCAATCAATACACAAAGATCCGTTCAAGTTATGTTAAGGTTCATGAAACTTCACATGGCTCATAAAATGAGTGATATGTGAAGGTGATTCATGGAGGCTCTGTGAACATGAGAGTACATGTGTCACAGGCGGTTCGTGAATCAGAAGAAGCATAGAGATACGTGATGATTCGTGAAACGCATAAATATGCTGTATCCGATGCTCCCGAGGGGGATAACATCTCATGAAAAATCTATATAGTACCAATCCGTGTGACCAACGTGACAGTATCAAGTAAAGTAATTTAAAGCAGGAAAATAATTCTAAACAGGATATAAATGATCAGAGAATGTACTCGCCTCGTATCTGAATGTCTGAAGTAAATGTACTGTCCGGGATGAGATACCTGACTCCTAGTTAGAGCAACACAAGTCAAGATGTATGCAGGAGATGATAAATATAGTCTACAATGCATCTGCATGCTGTCTAGGTCAAACTAGGCTAAAGTCGACACTTGGTCAACTCTAGTCAACCACACTAGTCAAACTAGGTCAAGTCCTAGCCCAAACAAGTCTAATAAGTCTCACTAGTCCTAACCAAACCTAGTCTAGTAATCACACACACCAATCACAAGGCTATACAAGTCAAACACAAGCCACACATCAAGGCACATTCATATTTAGATATTTATCATGGAATTTATATAGCTATATGTAAATAGGATTTCATATATTTACAACATTATACAATGAGAGAAAGTTAGAGAGGGAACTAGCATGTAAGGCTATGTGTGTGAACATGGAGGTGAAATGGAAGGCATAGACTATACTATCTATATGTTAATCACATATCAAGCATGCTAACACAAAACATATATCTATGCATACATATTTTACACATACATGCTTGCATTTATTTGGTTATAATCATGCATATAACATTGTATCTACCTTGCATCTTACACTTTACATTACACCATGTTCCAATGCAATCTATTGCCTATATGCATATATTCACAATAATGCATATGAAGGCAGCTACCTTTCATTCAGTCAACTAGCAATGATGAACATCAAAACCAAAACCATGTGTGTGGATGTGTAAACAGGAAAACAGGGAATAGGAAATTAAGGTTTTAGTGTGTAGACTATCAATCTTGTGTGTATGTGTATAGAATTGTGTAGGGTGTGATGTGATATCAGGAATGTGTGTGAACCTGTGTATAAACTCAGGTTTTTGGAAATGCTTCTCAGGTTTTTGGAATCAAATTAGTTTACAAAAAGAATCTCAGTTTTCCACATTGAAACTATCATCAAATCCTCAGTTTTGACAGGAAAATATAATAGAGTGTGTATGTCTATGTTTCAGGAAACAGAGAATGGGGTAAATTCATGTGTGTATGTGTATTCATGTGAGGGAGTGTCATGTGAGGATGTGTGTAGTGTCATGTGTGTGGCATTTAGTGTCATGACAGTAGGCAGGCTTGTGTAAGGGTGTGTGTATATACATGGGTGCTTGTGTGTGTAGATAGTTGACAGTGTAGAGGAATTTGTGTGTATCAGTGACAGGAATTTGGTTTAAACATTTGAAACAATGTGTGGGAGATCTAACAATTTCAGTTAACCTCAATCTCAGTCACCCACATCAATTTAACTAAAAATATGCAGTATCTCATGAATTCGACAGTGTGTAATAGGGGATATCCCAAGGCTGTGTGTGGCAAAATGTGGGGAGGCAATGTGAGTGAAATAAATTAGGAAGTTACT
This sequence comes from Iris pallida, assembly GCA_029216955.1. Classification (NCBI taxonomy): domain Eukaryota; kingdom Viridiplantae; phylum Streptophyta; class Magnoliopsida; order Asparagales; family Iridaceae; genus Iris; species Iris pallida. The sequence goes on along the minus strand of JANAVB010040216.1, from coordinate 8,494,755 downwards.
CTCAGGTTCAGATTTTTGGAGAAAGAAGAGGAAATCAATCTTCAACCTACACTAAACTCAGGTTTACATGAACTCAGTTCTTGAGTTCAAAGTATCCACAATACAATTCTCAGGTTTACACATTTAATACTGAAAATCAAACCCAATCATTCATATGTGAACTCTCAGTTTTAACTTCTTAGCTAAACTACATACATGTCATCTAAGTTAATCATTCAATATCTGGAAATTAAAACTCAGTTTAGGAACTCACTAAAATTCTCAGGTTTCATTTCAGGTTTAACATTTAATCAATGAATCAAAATCAGTTAACATATAACTGAAATCTCAGGTATTTAAGGAATGGAAATGACATCCAATTTCTCAGATTTCAAGAACCCATGATAGTTAACAATGAATCAAATCGTTGACAGTTTACATTGAATAACTTGAATAAATGACAGTTTCAATCCCAATGTTCGAATTCCATTCACCAATTGAATTCTAAACTAACAGTAAACTAACAATGGGAAATAACAGAAATGGAATGAACTAACAATCAGTTTTAGAAAGGAAATGAAATCAGGATTTTAATTTACCAGGACTGTGTAACAATCCACATATTTCAGCATACCATTCCACATTAGAAATTCCTTTACTCGATCATAAAATCCTATCTATCATGACAATACAACCTATCAGTAATTAATACATGTGTAGAATCAAAATGGCAAGTTAACATCACTTAATCGATTTAAACAGGGAATTCAAGGTTCAGTCAATACATTATCAAAACCCAATGCAATGCCTAATATTCTCATTCTATGACATAAAGCCTAATCAAAATGTCAAATCGAACTAACAGGTGCTAAATAACATGTAGACTCAAACATGATAATTAAACATTAATTTAAACAGATTAAAATAGGAATTTAATCTCAGGTTTTTAAGATTGGCCTGCGTATCAGCCAACAGTCTATTTCCATGTCCAAAATTTTTCCTAAATCAAACAACCTATTTTAATAAGGAAATATCAACTAAGATAGATTATTAACATGTTCATGATATTAAATTAGCAATTTAAAGTATAATTTAACAATTTAAACTGGGAAATAACACTGGAATCAATTAACTGGACAGTACACAGGAAAACAGTGTCGTGCACGTGTTCATTGAGCTCGTGCATGTGACACGACCCGACACAAACCTCATGCTCGTGTCCCAGTGTCGAGTGGGTCTAGTGCTAGGGAATTGACACCCTGAATCGGGTCAAATCCGTGTCGTGTCCGAGATAAAGTGCGTATCAGACGCAATTTTCGCGTGTGTACAAAGTGCATGAATCAGTGCGGGCTAGATTGCTCTGCGTGTGGTCAACTATCAGCTCCCAAATTTTGGGAGCATGATGTCAGTCATTGTCCCTCACCCACAAAAATTCGTGTCCCGAAGTGTCCTGTATCGTGAGTTTAGACCCCGATAGACAGGACACAGGCGTGGGGGTTCGTGCACGTGTCCAAGGCTAAAAACTCGACACAAACCGACACAAAATACATAACACCCTTCACAAAAGTTCATACACACACCAAGATCTACATATCTGTAATAAATTTCAAAATACGAAATTAATTCCTAAGTGGCATTTCTACAACACCTAGGTATCCTATTGGATACGTGTCCGATACGGACACGAAATGAATCCACCTTGACCGAAACCAAGTCCTACAGCTAGGGACTCCTAGGGCTTTCCAAATATGCAGAAAACTGGAATTTCATGGAGAGAATGAGAAGTTACCTATGGTGTTCTTCTCCAAAGAAAGCTTCAAAATGGGGGATCCTTCTTGCTAATCCCAAAGCTCCAAATTGTCCCAAATTTGAGAATGACCACCATGAACAGAAAGTATACCTAATTAGAACCTATTGCAATTTGTTTAGGAAAAAGGAGATCAAATGGAATTTTATGAATTTTAAAGTTGGGAAAATACCTCCTTCTTAAGCTTATTCTTTCCTAAAGAGGCTAGCCCTAAATGGAAGAGAGTATAATAGGGGTGGGGTTCCCAATGAGGCTGGCCATAGTGGTGGGTAGGGTTAGTGATGGGCTATGGGCTTTGGGCCTCTATGGGCTTTAGGGCTAGTTATTGATTTAAGTTTTATCACAAGTCATGGCTTGACTGAATCTAACTTAAGTCAATAACCATACCATGGGTCAACTCTAGTCTAACTAGGGTTACATGACCTAACCAAGTCCAAACACAACTAGGTTGCTTCTAGGTTAGCCTACCAAGGTCATGGCTAGTCAAAGTCAACATAGTCAACCCTCATTCAAACAATTCCAAATAAATTCTAAAAATTCCCATAAATTCAAATAAATTAATAAGATCCAAATCCCTAAAATGTCAAAAATACCCTAATCACTGGCTAGCTCTAGGGTAGGCATATCTACTAATCACTAGCACAACACCAAGATCACAAGTCAAAATTTAAATAGTTTAAATTAATTAAAAATCACTAAAATTCTAATATGAAATAAATATCATTATATATAATTACAAATTTCAAAATTACCCTCTTCTGGAAAACTGGGTGTTACAATCCTACCCACCTTATAAAATCGTCCTCGAAATTAGATGGTAGCAGTCCTTCTAGGTCAACACCCCACAATCAAAGTCTCAAACATACCGTCAGATAATCAATGCGTCTGTCCGAAATCATGTTATCCAGAGTCTTCATCATGCTATGAGCAAGGCTACGATAATCACAAAGTCCTTGACTAAGGTACGTACCCTTAATTCATGTATTAAAATTTTCGTATTGCCGCATGCACGACGAAAACCTTAAATTCCCATACCCGAGAAATACATCCAAAATCTGACTATATGTCCTTACTATAACCAAATAACACGACCATCGAAGATTCTAGATTCCATAACTGAGGTGACCTAGCCCATTGATTTTCCTCAAAGAAAAACATAATAAAAGAACAACATGACGAAATTAATCAATCAACAAGAACAGATGGAATCGGATTTCAAGGTAATTATAAAGACAATTTTTTTTTTGGGAATGGAATCAGAAAAAACGTTGCAACAAATCTCCAATGGTCTGTGCTCCTCGACTGTCCCTGACGATAGCTCGCCCTGCTAGTTTCTCCTGTCTGCTGCTGATGCTGCATGAATCACCGCTGCTGAGTATCAGAATGACGAAAGAAAATCTCTGTACAGATAGAGGTGCACCTCCAATGTAACAGAATGCCAACCCGAGTCGCACAACAGAAGCTGCGATCTCGAGGCCCTGATAAACAGGACGAAGGTGGCCAGCCTCTCGATAGTATTCCCCGAACCAGAGCGATGAGATCGTCTTCATAACTATCATGAAGACGGATCAAACCAAGAAGCAATTACTGAGAATGAAGCGAAACATCAAGGGAGGACAGTTTATATTCAAGGGAAATCAACAGCAATTGGATAAAAGGAATCTGATTAAGAGTTTTTTCTAATGTGATTGAGTACCTCAAAATATCCTAATCCTACTGCAGGCTGTAGTGATACTCTAGTTCGAATACCACTACATAAACTAGACCTGCATGGCCACCACTAAAAATGTGTCACGACCCCTACCCACTGTGAGGTACGAGAACGTAACAACGCCCACCTACGCTACAGTGTCGGCGGTAGAACGCTGTTCTAGGTCATGAACTATAACTAACATAATATGAATGCTCTCCATAAGAGGCCAACACAGAGGTACAACTCAATCACAAACTAGAGATAGAATAAGACACGATAAAATAGATAAGGAATCTCCTGAGGTACAACAGAAAGAAATAACAAGTCTCAACATCTCTAAAATATACAACTCTGAAAATAAAGACACACTAAACTGAAAAGAAATAGTCTAAGCTATCTACACTATACAAGGTATCATCCTGAGCAGCTGCCTGAACCTCCCAGGGGTCCAGGTCGCGAGTGTCATCTAGGCAAGCTCCAAGTAAGGGTGCAGGGTTTCCTCATCATCCTCTGTAAAAATTTAACATGTCCAGTCAGGAGCGGAACTACATCTCAACAGTTTATAGCAGGTTAGAAAATATAACATACTAGTAGAATATATACTGAAGAAATGTATATATGTAAACAGAGAGAAAATTGTAATGGAATATCTACTATAAGTAGAGAGCTAATAGTGACTAGTGAGTCAGAGTAAATAAAAATAATGGCATAGGAGGTTCATGACTACAGCTAAGAGAGTGATTCATGACTACAGCTACTTGGATAATATTCACATGTCTATTTCTACTCCCCCAACCCCAATCAATACACAAAGATCCGTTCAAGTTATGTTAAGGTTCGTGAAACTTCACATGGCTCATAAAATGAGTGATACGTAAAGGTGATTCATGGAGGCACTGTGAACATGAAGTACATGTGTCACAGGCGATTTTTGAATCAAGGAAGCATAGAGATACGTGATGATTCGTGAAACGCACAAAATGCTGTATCCGATGCTTCCGAGGGGGATAACATCTCATGAAAATCTATATAGTACCACCGGTGACCAACGTGACAGTATCAGTAAAGTAATTTAAAGCTGGAAAATAATTCTAAATAGGATATGAAATGATCAGAGAATACTCGTCTCGTATCTGAATGTCTGAAGTAAATGTACTGTCCGAGATGAGATACCTGACTCCTAGTTAGAGCAACACAAGTCAAGATGTATACAGAGATGGTAAATATAGTCTACAATGCATCTGCATGTTCTAGGTCAACTAGGCTAAAGTCGACACTTGGTCAACTCTAGTCAACCACACTATCAAACTCAAGTCCTAGCCCAAACAAGTCTAACAAGTCTCACTAGTCCTAACCAAACCTAGTCTAGTAATCAACACCAATCACAAGGCTATACAAGTCAACACAAGCCACACATCAAGGCACATTCATTTTAGATATTTATCATAGAATTTATATATAGCTATATGTATATAGGATTTCATATATTTACAACATTATACAATGAGAGAAAGTTAGAGAGGGCTAGCAGTAAGGCTATGTGTGTGAACTGGAGGTAAAATGGAAGGCATAGACTATACTATCTATATGTTAATCACATATCAAGCATGCTAACACAAAATATATCTATGCATACATATTTTACACATACATGCTTGCATTTATTTGGTTATAATCATGCATATACATTGTATCTACCTTGCATCTTACACTTTACATTACACCATGTTCTAATGCAATCTATTGCCTATATGCATATATTCATCACAATATATGCATATAAGAAGGCAGCTACCTTTTATTCAGTCAACTAGCAATGATGAACATCAAACCAAAACCAGTGTGTGGATGTGTAAACAGGAAAACAGGAATAGGAAATTAAGGTTTTAGTGTGTAGACTATCAATCTTGTATGTGTTGTAGAGATTGTGTAGGGTGTGATGTGATATCAGGAATGTGGGTGAACCTGTGTATAAACTATGGTTTTGGAATGCTTCTCAGTTTTGGAATCAAATTAGTTACAAAAAGAATCTCAGTTTTCTACATTGAAACTATCATCAAATCCTCAGTTTTGTAGGAAAATATAATAGAGTAGTATGTCTATGTTTCAGGAAACAGAGAATGGGGTAAATTCATGTGTGTATGTGTATTCATGTGAGGGAGTATCATGTGAGGTGTATGTAGTGTCATGTGTTGGCATTTAGTTGTCATGACAGTAGGCAGGCTTGTGTAAGGTGTGTGTATATACATGGGTGCTTGTGTGTAGATAGTTGACAGTGTAGAGGAATTTATGTGTATCAGTGACAGAATTGGTTTAAACATTTGAAAACAATGTTGGGAGGTAAATCTAACAATTTCAGTTAACCTCAATCTCAGACACCCACATCAATTTAACTAAAATATGCAGTATCTCATGAATTCGACAGTGTGCAATAGGGGATATCCCAAGGCGTGTGTGGAAAAATGTGGGGAGGCAATGTGAGTGAAATAAATTAGGAAGTTACTCTCAGGTTCAGATTTTTGGAGAAAGAAGAGGAAATCAATCTTCAACCTACACTAAACTTAGGTTTACATGAACTCAGTTCTTGAGTTCAAAGTATCCACAATGCAATTCTCAGGTTTACACATTTAATACTGAAAATCAAACCCCAATCATTCATGTGAACTCTCAGTTTTAACTTCTTAGCTAAACTAACATACATGTCATCTAAGTTAATCATTCAATATCTGGAAATTAAAACTCAGTTTAGGAACTCACTAAATTCTCAGGTTTTCATTTCAGGTTTAACATTCAATCAATGAATCAAAATCAGTTAACATATAACTGAAATCTCAGGTATTTAAGGAATGGAAATGACATCCAATTTCTCAGATTTCAAGAACCCATGACAGTTAACAATGAATCAAATCGGTTGACAGTTTACATTGAATAACTTGAATAATGACAGTTTTAATCCCAATGTTCGAATTCCATTCACCAATTGAATTCTAAACTAACAGTAAACTAACAATGGGAAATAACAAAAATGGAATGAACTAACAATCAGTTTTAGAAAGGAAATAAATCAGGATTTTAATTTACCAGGACTGTGTAACAGTCCACATATTTCAGCATACCATTCCACATTAGAAATTCCTTTACTCGATCATAGAACCCTATCTATCATGACAATACAACCTATCAGTAATTAATACATGTGTAGAATCAAAATGGCAAGTTAAACATCACTTAATCGATTTAAACAGAGAATTCAAGGTTCAGTCAATACATTATCAAAACCCAATGTAATGCCTAATATTCTCATTCTATGACATAAAGCCTAATCAAATATCAAATCAAACTAACATGTGCTAAATAACATGTAGACTCAAACATGATAATTAAATATTAATTTAAAACAGATTAAAATAGGAATTTAATCTCAGGTTTTTAAGATTGGCCTGCGTATCAGCCAACAGTCCATTTCCATGTCCAAATTTCATTCCTAAATCAAACAACCTATTTTAATAAGGAAATATCAACTAAGAGAGATTATTAACATGTCCATGATATTAAATTAGCAATTTAAAGTATAATTTAACAATTTAAACTGGGAAATACGGAATCAATTAACTGGACAGTACACAGGAAAACAGTGTCGTGCACGTGTTCATTGAGCTCGTGGACGTGACACGACCCGACACAAACCTCGTACTCGTGTCCCAGTGTCGAGTGGGTCTAGTGCTAGGAATTGACACCCTGAATCGGGTCAAATCCGTGTCGTGTCCGAGATAAAAGTGCGTATCAGACGCAAATTTTCGCGTGTGTGCACAGTGCACGAATCAGTGCGGGCTAGATTGCTCTGCGTGTGGTCAACCATATGCTCCCAAATTTTGGGAGCATGATGTCAGTCATTGCCCCTCACTCCACACAAAAATTCGTGTCCCGAAGTGTCCTGTATCGTGAGTTATAGACCCCGATAGGCAGGACACAGGCGTGGGATTCGTGCACGTGTCCAAGGCTAAAAACTCGACACAAATCAACACAAAATACATAACACCCTTCACAAAAGTTCATACACACACCAAGATCTACATATCTATGTAATTAGAATTTCAAAATACGAAAATTAATTCCTTAGTGGCATTTCTACAAACACCTAGGTATCCTATTGGATACGTGTCCGATACGGACATGAAATCCACCTTGACACGAAACCAAGTCCTACAGCTAGGGGACTCCTAGGGCTTTCCAAATAAGCAAGAAACTGGAATTTCATGGAGAGAATGAGAAGTTACCTATTGGTGTTCTTCTCCAAAGAAAGCTTCAAAATGGGGGATCCTTCTTGCTAATCCCAAAGCTCCAAATTGTCCCAAATTTGAGAATGACCTCCATGAACAGAAAGTATACCTAAATTAGAACCTATTGCAATTTGTTTGAGGGAAAAAGGAGATCAAATGGAATTTCTATGAATTTCTAAAGTTGGGAAAATACCTCCTCCTTAAGCTTGTTCTTTCCTAAAAGAGGCTAGCCCTAAATGGAAGAGAGTATAAATAAGGGTGGGGTTCCCAATGTAGCTGGCCATAGTGGGTTAGGGTGAGGGTTTAGTGATGGCTATGGGCTTGGGCCTCTATGGGCTTTATGGCCAGTTATTGATTTAAGTTTTAACACAACATGGCTTATGACTTGAATCTAACTTAAGTCAAATAACCATACCATGGGTCAACTCTAGTCTAACTAGCGTTACATGACCTAACCAAGTCCAAACACAACTAGGGTTATCTTCTAGGTTAGCCTACCAAGGTCATGGCTAGTCAAAGTCAACATAGTCAACCCTCATTCAAACAATTCCAAAATAAATTCTAAAAATTCCCATAAATTCAAATAAATTATAATAATCCAAATAACCCTAAAAATGTCAAAAATACCCTAATCACATGGCTAGGCTCTAGGTAGGCATCTACTAATCACTAGCACAACACCAAGATCACAAGTCATAAATTTAAATAGTTTAAAATTAATTAAAAATCACTAAAAATTCTAATATGAAATAAATATCATTAATTAATAATTATAATTACAAAATTTCAAAATTACCCTCTTCTGGAAAACTGGGTGTTACAGGTGGCAGAGGGATGTGTGGGCGGAGAGGTGATGATGATTGTGGTTGCAGTGGTAGGCTTTTTCAGGGTGGTCGGATACGGCGGTACTCTCGGTGGCACTGGTGCTGGATGACTGGATGAGCACGACAGGAAGGAGGGGACGAAATGGCAATGGTGGCGCCTTGTGGTTGCAGCAAGCTCCGACGATGGCCGGAGAGAAGACAGTAATGGCATTGGCCAGGGGGGGGTCAAAATCTGGAAGAAATGCCAGGAGTTGGGTGGTGTTGAGCTGGAGGGTGTTGGGTGTTCTTGGCTGGTGGCTGTTGTAGAAAAATTAGGATTTATGGAAAAATTGCTTTGTTGTAACATTTTAGGAAGTATGCAATATATAGGGGAGTGGGGGAACCCTAAAAAATATAAATGTAATAGGTAGGAAAACGTGAAAATTACTAACGTACTGACTTAACACCATCCACTAACAATATTGTTATTCCTTAATTTATTATAATTCTAAATAATCACTAGCTAATTATAGATATTATCAACTAGTTAATTAGTTATTAGCTAACTACGATTTAGCTACTAAATAGTTAAAATCAAAACCTAGCCCACAATCCAAGTCTTATCTTGGTAGGTTAGAACTAAGACCAGAATAGTCTCTGCCTGATACGAGGGGATCGAATATCCAACCAATTATCAAAAATCTTTAACTAAAATAATTAGTAATAAAATATTTTCTATTTACAAAACATAACCTTACTAATATTTTTTCTATTTAAAATTAATATCTATAATTTATAGATTTTCTCGAAATGGACAGGAAATTCAATTAGGGTAAAAATGTCACATTACATAATTTTTACAAACCAGTGACCCAACAAAACACCCGATTACGATCAAAAATATTTTTGCAATATTAGATTTGCACGATTTTCAAAAATTTAGGAAAAATTCAAAGAAATAGAAAATTTAAAATATTCAAAAAATCTAGATTTTGGTTAACAGAGGTTACAAATTTACCCTCCTTAAAAAATTTGTACTCGAAATTTAAGGTTGGCAAAGGGATCAAAACGATAGATGGTTTAGTCAATAACTCCGGCACGATTAAAGAACGATGAATTGATGCGATTACGATAATTAAATTCAAAATCCCTTAGGCACGACTAATGATTTTTGGCACGATAAAATTGTAGTATGAACAATATTGTTCTGACACGATTTAGAAATAAATTCAAGTTATTTAGTCATGACCTCAATCACGGCTAATAGGATCAAAGGTGGAATCGAAATTCGAGTATAGAATGATCGGTAGTTAGGTTTGATGAAAAACAGGCTTGAGGTCGCATATGCACGATCGATATTAAAACTTAGTCATTAATGAAGATAAAATTTAGGCATAATCAAGATTTCGAAAACAAGGTCTTATAAGTACGATTTAGAAAGAAACTCAAGTCATTTCGGCACGATAGAAAATTTATTCGGACATGATCAATTTCCAATTCTGACACGATTAAGTTCGTAGTCAAACCATTGTAGTGATCGAAGATCAAAATTCTTAGGCATGATTCAGAAATAAACTTTAAGTTATTTAAGCACGAAGTCGCGACTAGAAAATTCAAAATCGTTCAGTTATGATTAAGTTAGAATAAGACTGAAATATTGATTAATAGGATCTAGGCATGATGAAGTTAGATTTAAGGTTATATAGGCACGATCAAATACGAAAATGACACAATTGGGCATCATTAGGAAAATCAAATATTTGGCACGATCAGTGACCAAGGATCAAACCATCTAGTCATGAGTGAAATCAAGGTTCGGACGTGCTGAAGAACTTGGAATGACTCAAATCGCTTAGGCACGATTTAGGATGGGGCGACAAAATTTTTAAACCTAGTCATGATCAGGAATGAAGCCTGAGCACAAGTGACTAGAGAATCAAAATTTAAGTACGATAGAAAATTTATTTCGACATAGTCGTGATTGAAGATCAAAAGTTTTAGGCATGATTTGTGGGTTAAGATTAACACGTACAGTCACAATTATTATAATCATGATCGTGAAAATCAAGTCGTATAGTCATGCCAGGTCATCTAGACACGACCAACATGAAGAATAGTGGTTAAATCAAATCATGATTAGCACGAAACTAATCATTATTAAGAATTTAAATCGAAAGTTTAGGCACGAGCAATAATGACATAAAATCTAACACGATCAAAATTTTCACGATCAAGGATAAGGTCAATCGAATCACGATCAAAAGTATTTAGATACGATAAAGAATATATTCGTAGTCTAGGTATGAGCAATAAAGGATTGAAAATTCAAGTCACGATAGGATTTAAAGTCACTTGAGTATAATTAGTAATCAAGAACTTGGCACGATAAAGATGACCAAAATCGGTTGGTCACGATCAAAGTAGATCAAAATTTAGCGATATTGAAACTTAAAGAATGATTCAAGGATAGAGAAAATCAAATTTCTTTTACTAGGATAGGAAAATCAAAAGTAGGATTTCATAGGAAAGTCAAGGTAATCATCTCACTCTGCTTCTTCTACTGCCAAAATTATTCGATCATCATTTTCCTATTATGCCTTTATCTTACAGGCCCAAACATGACCTTCAATCATGAAAATCAAACCTTTATATGACTACAACTAAAATCATAACCTTCAGTCATGAAGATTGATTTTATAAATATCTTAGGCTTGACCTTTATTCCAAAGGCACCAATCCACTTTGGCACTAATCCATGAAACATACTCTTGTTAGAACTCCTCGATAAATTTTTTTCCATTGTCAGCGTAATCCAAATTCCTCTACTTTGGCCTAAATTGGATCCGAAATCTCTAAATCAGGTCTATAAAATATCTTTGAACATTCGTTCAAGTTATACCCCTCAAATTACTCAAAGTGTGATACCATCATTACCATATAAAGATAATCAACCTTCATATTTCCTCCAACCTATAATTCAATTATCCTTCTTAAATTTAAAAAAATTTCCAACAAAAATCTCTAAATTTTTCTATAACTCAAAAGTTTGTGTTCTCGCGGTTCTCAATCATTCTCCTACCAAGCCCTTACTCCATCTCGTATTATCACCGCATATGGTAATAATCTCTACGCCATTATTTAAATTCCTAACTTTAGTATTGTAGCCTTAAAATAAAATATCTCGAGAATCAGTAACCTACAAATACCCAAATTCTGAAAAACAAGTCGACCTCAAATATCCTCATCGGTTCTAAAATATCTACGAAATATTACCGTTCTAACCATTAATATATATTACTGCTCTTCTTACTCGAAATCCTCCTACGTTATTTCCAAATAATTCATACTCAAAATAATTCTCGAGTGTAATCGTTTCTAACTGATATTACCGGTCTCTTCTTATTTCTAACCTTAGTCATATCTTTCTTCCACTAATTCTATCTCAATTTCCAATGCTCTATATTCCTACCAGGATCACCCTTCGATGAAATTACATCCTGTCCGAGCTAGGTGATTGTGATACTTCCTCAGCCTTTTTCAAGTAAGAGATACGAGAATTCAAAGATTTCAAAGTATAGCTAACATATCTAGATATAAAGATAGTTTGATGGATATATAGGACAAAGTTATCTAAGACGAAGAAATAACGTTAAGAGAAAGAAATAATGATAGGAATTGTTCTTGCTCAGTTGGTTATAACAAAGTGAACCAATTTATATGATATGATAACAATACACGTCTTCTTGAAATCATATTGCCAGAATTTTTGCTACGCCACTAAGCATAGCGTGCTACAATAAACGATAGAGTCCATAACTAAGGTATATACCCTATAGTCATGTTATCTAGAATTCTTACCACACCAACCGGTATGCTGAAGAAAATCTAAATTCCATAACTAAGATAAGTATATCCAAAATTAGGCTCTATGTCCTTGTCATGCTAGCTAGTATGGTTGCGATAACTCTAGACTACATAACTAAAGCAGACTTTTTACCTTTCTCACCGTCCTCATCAAATATGTTATCAGAATATACCTTAATTCAATCCATAAATTTTATCTCGATACAAAATCAAAGTCAACAACGAACACTTGGAATCAATTTAACAACGAATCAAGGAAGAGTAAGTGAAACAAGCGAAAACAAATTTCAAGGTAGAGTTTAGAGTGAGATTCTTAAGGGCCGTTCCAAAGGCACTATCTTGGTTAAATTCGAAATTCCTTAATATGGCCTAAAAAATCCTTGACCTTCATATATAAGGTTGGTTAATCATGTTCTCTTCTTAACCTAAATGGTATATAAGTTCAACTTCTACTTCCTAGTTCTCTCTAGGGTCCATAAAACTCATCCTAATATAATAATAGGGTTCGATAACGGTCAAATATTCAAAATGGGATGAGCAAGCAAGTGAAAATAGACTCAAAGAGCTTCAAAGTAAGATTCTCAGGGGTCATCCCTGGAATCTATCAAGAGTTCTAATATGTGGTTGAGTAAAAAATCCTAAAATATTCCATGACTCAAATTCTAATCCTAGGGTAGGCTCGCAGTAGTGCGACTAAGTCTAAGTACTACTACGACTCACATGTTGCGAGATCGACCTGCATGGGCCACCATAAAAATATGTCACGACCCACACCCAGATACTCGGGCATGAGTACGTGGGCCACACCAGCCTATGTCGCAGTATCAACGCTGTCAAGTAACCAATAAATATCTATAACATCTAAATGATCTATAATAACAAATGTACTCAAATCACATCATAAATAGCTAAGGAAGATATGAAGCAGGAAAGATATTAAAACTCTGAAACAAGTAAGTCTACAAATAATATACATGAACAAATATATCGGAGTCAAATCCGATAACGAAACATAAACCAAAAATACACTGGCCTAGAGCTCTCCAGAGGTCAACTCACGATCTAAAGATACATCGAGATCTGTCATCATGAAGTCCAGGGTGTGGGACATAACATTATCTAAAAAGTAGTTATCCAGTCAGGATTCGAGTGAAGCACATAACTCTAAAAGCAGTTCCATTGCATGGTAGGAAATATATAACTCATAATAGAACAAAATACATAACATGCTTGAAAAAAATACAGAGAAATAGAGAAATAACATCATGAAGATATAAGAAAACTGAGTACATGAACAACATAGAAATATTTAAATTGTAATAAATATAAGTGATTTAGACAGTTATGTGATTGACTTAGGTTGCACATGATTATTCTATGGTAACTCCATTATACGTGAATGTATAATCGACATGTATATGAATACACTAGTGGGATTAATCACATAACTACTTCACTTCTACTCCCCCACCCTAATCAATAACAAGGATCCAATCACGAAACGTTACATACATAATTGTTAGTTTGAACATAAAGCACATGTGAGCATATGAGAGTACAAGAGAGCATATGAGAGTACATGAATAATACGAATACAAAGAGCACACAATGTACATGATAAAGTACATGAACATAAAATACTCGATATACCCGATAAGGGATAACATCTCCTGACAAGATCTATATAGTACCAATCTTTGTGTCAATATCAAATAAAGTAGTCTAGAGCAGGCAATATAGATACTATCATGATGAAAACAATCAAAAAAATGTACTCACCTAAATTTGGTTAAAGTCGACGTGCACGACACGAACCTATCGACACAGGATAGGAACAATGTTATGCTATAATATGGTCCCAAATGACGGCACATGTGGTTCATTGAGTCCAGAATAGTCCAAATAGCCTAGTTGGTATATAAAAGTCCAAAATCAGAGTTCGACACAATAATCGAGATAAGAATATGAAATGACTATAATAGTCGCGATTTATGATTTAAGGAAGAACACAACTAAATACATATAACTATTATAAACTATATTTTATTTATCACAATACCAGTTAGATAAATGTTTGAAAATATAGAAAAATCATCCTAGTACAAAACCCCATTTTTTGTCAAATATGTTTTTGAAGTCAAAATTTGATAATAGTATTTCTAGAAATATTAACATATCTTTCTATACGATTTTCAAATATATACTAAAACTACCATTAACAGTAATATCAATGGTAAATAAAATCATATAAATATTAATACTAGTAAGATGACATTAATACTACTTAACATTGAGTATATGAGATATTAATAAAAATAGGTGACAATAATGTGACTTGCAATAATATATATATATATTATTTATTTAAAATAACATCCCAAAGTATTATTTCTCTAATAAACCTAAGCTCAATAAAATTCCTGCACCTTGAGCCCATTCTTTATTGTTCAGCCCAACCCGAATGTTAATACAATATATTTTAAAAAAAGAAAGAGTTAATGGGCTCAACCCAATTTGAAGCCCATACCCCATTTTTATACTAAACCTAATCCTCCTTACTATTAACCATACTAATAATGATAATGATAAAAAAAATATAACCCTAATTACATTTCTTAAACCTTAATGATGCTCATAAAAGAAAGAAAATGATAAATCAATCCAAGAAAATAAAAGGGGGAGAGCTTCTGTTGTTCTTATACAGCACAAAATTAAAATCCAAAAGCCACACATAAGGAGAAGAGGGGAAAAGAGTCTGTTCTCTAACTCCTCATTCAAACCAAAATCTCATATCTAACCTAAATCGAAAGAGGGAAAAAGAGAAGGCAGAAAGGGGGCCTCACAGCGAGGGTAGGGGGCGTTCGGAGTGCCAAAGCGGGCGGACTAGGCTCGGGGAGCAAGACAGGAGGTCGAGCACCCTAGATTGGCTCTGGTCTGTGGCATCGCGGCTTGGGTCGCTCAGGCGGAGGTGCGCAGAGGTTGGCTTGGTCGGGGATGGGCGGCGATGTCAGGTGAGTGTCTTTCTCCTTCTCTCCCTCTCTGCGGGTGGTATTTCTATGAACATGATGGTGGTGACGATGGGCGCCGAGCCGGGGTTGGCCGGCTGATGGCACCGGAGGTAGTGATGGTCAGAGTACTGGTGGCTAGGCCGATTGGCCAAATAAGAAGGCGAGGTAGTGGAGTCGGTGAAGCTGGTGGCAGTAGGGATGTGTGGGCGGAGAAGTGATGATGATTATGGTTGCAGTGGTAGGCTTAATCAGGGTGGTCAGGTACGATGGTGCTCTCGGTGGCACTGGTACTGGGTAACTGGAGGAGCACGATAGGAAGGAGGGGACGGAATAGCTGTGGTGGTGATGCGACGGTGGCACCTGTCGTGGTGGCAGCAAGCTCCGGGGATGGCCGGAGAAATGACAGCAACGACATTAGCCAGGGGGTCAGAATCTGAACAAAATGCAAAGAGTTGGGTGGTGTTGAGCAGGAGGCTATTGGGGGTTCTTTGGTGGCGAATATTGTAGGAAAATTAGGGTTTAGGAAAAAATTGTTATGTTGTAACATTTTTGGAAGTGTGCAATTTATAGGGGAGTAGGGGTTCCCCCTAAAAATATAAATGTAATAGGTAGGGAAAAAGTAGAAATTACTAACACACTGATTTAACACCATCCACTAACAATATGCTATTCCTTAATTTAATTAGTTAAGTCTAAATAATTACTAGCTAATTATTGATATTATCAACCATTTAATTAGTTATTAGCTAACTAAGATTTAGCTACTAAAATATTAGTTAAAATCAAAACCTAGCCCACTATCCAAGTCTTATCTTGGTAGGATAGAACTACGACCAGAATAGTCTCAACTTGATACGAGGGGATTGAATATCCAACCAATTATCAAAAACCTTTAACTAAAATAATTAGTAATAAAATATATTTCTATTTACAAAAACATAACCTTACGAATAGTTTCTCTATATAAAAATAAATATCTATAATTTATAGATTTTCTCGAAGTGGACAGAAAATTCAATTAGGATAAAAATCTCACATACATAATTTTTACAAACCAATGACCCAACAAAATACTGATTAAGATCGAAAATATTTTTACAATATTAGATTTACACAATTTTTGAAAATTTAGGAAAAAATCAAAGAAATAGAAATTTTAGAAATATTCAAAAAATCTAGATTTAGTTAACGGAGGTTACACCGTAGCATCGGTAGTACTACGTTGTCTGTGATAACATGGTCCAAGATTCTTTAAAAGAACTCACCTAGAGTGTATGCATAGAGATATAGGACGTCACTTGAGAGAAACCTTGTAGACACCCAAGATACATACATCGAAACCAGGCTGACACAGGGCCTTTAATATGCAGCCAGAAGTACAGCAGATGCCATTGTTTTGGTGGGAAGAATTACAGCTATGGTGCAGAATTCAAGGCATAGTCCATTTTTGTATCATACTGTTGTTTGAACCATGCGAAAAGATTCAAGTCGAAGCGATATCTATCTTTATCCATAATAGACAATCACTGTGGGGAACGTTCAACCCATATATCAAGATATATGGAAGATTGTTGGTGTTTTTTGCCTGTATACTAGGAAAGATAGTCCCACATCGGCTATACAAATGGTGAGTATCTCAATATAATGTTTTGCTTGTGTTGAGGTATGCACATGAGATGTGTTAGGGCATAAGTGGGTGCCAAGTGGTGGTATTTCCAAGAAGAAAAACTGATTAACTCCAACAAGAAAGCACTTGCTTTTTTGTTTGGAATCGAACTCGTACACGGAGTCTAAGATGCCTCATGCATGTACGGACGTGTTCGGGGGGTAGGCGTGGATTAGCACACGACTATGCAGATTGTGGGATGAACTAAAATATCAAAGTCTATTTTTAAGTATTGGTACTTTAGTCCCACATCGGATAAGAAAAAAATGTGAAGTCTCACTCCACTCTATAAATAGAGCCCCCTGGCCTCCTTTGTAAGATGCTCCAAATTAGAAAGAAAAGGGAGCCTATTGAGTCCAGGGAGCCCGTTCGAGTCAGAAAAAGTTACTAACGAACGTTCCAGAAGTTCTTTTAGAACTGGCTAGTTCTTGAAAGCGAATCGCATAAAGGCGAATCTTGCTTTGAGCAACGATAATTTTTATCATCCTAACAGGGCTGTTGAAAACTCCTCTTTCTTTCTTCTTTCCTTTTTCTCTTCATCTCAGTGTGCTGTAGAATATTTGAAGAGCAAACTTGTCTGTCGGAATCTCCAAAAATCTTAAATTACAGTTCAGGAACTTAGGAGAGTGAACTCGTTCGCCGGAATCTCCTAAGTACAAAAACTCAATTCAGGTACTTTAGGAGAGCGAACTTGTTCGCCGGAATCTCCCAAGTATAGAATCTCAGTTCAGGTGTAAAACCCCTAAATTTTTACTATGATTTTAAAATTTTATTTGGTAATTATTTTTGTTTTGAATTTGAACGTCGCGCACAAAATTTCGACGAGTGTGAATATGTGCAAGGTACATATTTTGAAAATGCTTTGTTTATGGATTTTAGAAAACATACAGTTCATTTCAATATTAGTATAGTAAATATTTTATTTTGTTTGAAATAGAAATTTTTGTTGCACTAGTGGCAATTTTTATTTATTTATACCGATTTCAAAAATAATATATACATAGATATTTTTACTAGTTGGATGCGAAGTACACAAAATTTGAGTCATGTAGACGATTTAAATTTTTAAAATTTATTTTATTATTAACTATCTTAATTTTACTACAAAAGGTATTTTGAAGTATTATTCAAAATCTCGACATTTTAATTATTTATTATACAAAGAGTAATTCTAAATATTTTCTATCAATATTTAAAAATATTTATTATGATTTTTGAAATTAATATTGTAGCATATTTTTCATGTATAGATTTTTGAATAAGATTATATCATTATTCGATATTATCTAGATTTAAATTAAAATATAGATTTGAATGGATTAGTTTAATCTAAATTTAGATTAAAAAAGTAATTATCTACTTGGGTTTACAAGTCCCAATCCTTATCTACTAAGGATTTCCTCAACCCTATATATAGGGGAGCTTCCTATTGAGTTCTCCATAATTTCTATTCCATAAAATTCTCCTCCACCCATAAGTATCGTGCATCGTGTCGGTGTCCAAATCTTATTCCATCTTTTACATATACAATTTTGTGTAGGATACACCCCCAAAAAATAAATACCACTTCGTATTGCTGCAGTGCCCCGTCCATCTTGCTCTATCCCATGACAGTACCAGCCGTCATCGTGGCCACTGCCACGACAGCACGGTCGCCACCTCCCACACAACCCAACCACAATCTATGTGCTATCCAAACCAACCCCGACACAACCGGACTGTCGCCTTCTAGTCATCCTCGAAAAACCCCCGTCCTGCCCACCACCATCGTCCCCCGACCCATCTCCTCCAGCCATCAACCGCAGCCACCGTTCTCCCCCAACCTCTCAACTCTACCCTGCAGCCTCACCGCTTTCCCCATCCAAACACCTCTATCCGTTGCCGCACCCATGCCACCGAAACCCTCTGCCTGACCACAACCGCGACCCTAGTCCCTTCTTTCGACCAAACCTAACTCACCTCCGCCTCCTCGAGAGCGGTATCGTACCCCGGCGATCGCCTAGCCGTATCCTTGAGCATAGAGAACCGTTGGTACCAGATTCGACCTCTCGCCTTCGCCCAGCTCCGTCGGGCATGGCAGCTCTGACCGCGTCCTCTGTGACCAAGAGACGCAGCGCCTACTGCCCGGGCATCATCCTCGCGAGCCCAGCACCCGGCGATGATCCGGCGCCACCGCCTCCTTCTTCGGGTGGCCATGCCACCGCCCTTCCTCCGCCTGGACCACCGAGAGCACCCGGTGGGTTCTCCTCTCTTCCCGCTCCCTCTTTCCCTCTCTCTCCCCACGAAATTTCTATTTGATTCTATTTCTATTTTTTCCTTTCCTTAAGTAACCTGTGTTCTTTTATTTCATTTCTTGTGTTTGTGTTTTGTCCTCTTGTGATTTGTTTTGTTTTCTGCCATTTGTTTTTGGTATTAGGAACATCAAATATTTACTTCAATTTTATGAATATTATTATTATTATTATTATTATTATTATTATTATTATTATTATTATTATTGTTATGAATATTAATAATATTATTATTATTAAATTTATTACTGATATTGTTATAGGAAAAAATTAAGTTAAATATTTAACTTTTATCAGTTTGTTAATAATGCTACTATTAGTATTACGACTATTTGGTTACTTAATAGTATTGATAGATAATAGTTTACAAAATTTATAACATTAAGGATTTACCTATATTGATTTCAAATTTATGCCTAAAATATATTATATTATGGTGTTTTCAAATATAGCTTGAGCAAAAGTTATCGTGACAAAAAAAATTTAGTTTCATTACCAAAAGGTTTTTCTATATTTTCATAATTATCTCAAATTACATATACGACAAAGTTATAATTTTTTGCCTAAATTACTTCTTGATATTTTTGAATAATTACTTAAAATATTTTATATGAAAATACAGTTTGTATCTAAAAGTTTATTTTTACAAACTTGGAGCTTCTTGCCAAAAGATGATTATTTACTTTAAACGTTTATATAAAATATTTTACTGATAAAATCTAGACACCATAATATTATGAAATATTTTCTAAAACTAGTGTAAGCATTCGTTTACTCTAAATTCTCTTCATTGATCATGACTAATCGCACGTTCCTATTTCCTTGTGAATTTTGGACACTTGCACATCGACCCCGGCCCTTGGATATTCGAGGACCTATCAGATCCTCGCACTACACCAGGCGACACACCAGGCAAGTATACCTTGCTTATTTACTGTAATATTATTTATTTTCAGCATTTATTTACTTCGTTAGTTTTTCTTTGTTATAAACTGTGCGTCCAAGCCATACTTGGGTGCAAGTGACTCGATTAGTCGTTTTCGTTGTTTTATTTTATTTGATGCATGTTGACTTAGTTTTGGCGGACTACCTTCTTATTGTGGGATATCCTTATATCTCTTTGGCCATGACATTCTTACTACACGGTTTGAGATATTTTGCTAGGGGCACGACTTGCATATTGATTGGTCATCTCTATAGTCGTATGTCGGATAGTTGATCGTAACTGCTATGATTAAGATATAGTGACTCGAGCAGTTACAAAACTGGGCAGGTCATGGACATGACTTGGTCTGTGTGGGAAATATTAGGGGAGGACAATCATTAGTGCGTATGGGAAGCCAAACAGGTAAACCATAGTTTTCGAAAGGAACTATGGCAAAATTATATTTGTAGTTACCCTCTGACGTTTTGGACGTTACGGCCGGATACGTATGGCTGGATGCCAGTTACGTACTTATAGCTTAAATCCCACCCATACGCAATGAAAGTTGTCCTCTAAATTGCACAATAGACGGTTAGAATCTCCTTTGCATATTTGTGTCTAGGATAGTCTTTTGTATATTATTTTATTATTTTGGCAGTTCATATTAGCATGTTCTTCCTGTATCTTGTTACGTCCCTTTGAGGACCTGGTGATTTCTCTAGGTGTGTTTATAATTTTTGCAGGTGCTCTAGCCAAGGGCATAGTTTATAATCTACCTTTGCGATGCTAGCTTTTGGATCGTCTTTCGCTTCGCTCGACTCTTCCATTATCACTATGTATTTCTCTCTTTTTGTTGGTAGTCGATTTGTCTTCGTCTAACGTTTTGTACAAATGACATTTATAAGTTGATTTTCTGATATATTGGTTTATGGATGAGATTAGTTTCATGGTTACTGCATTTTACAGCTTATGTATACATACGACGTTCCACATATTGGAGTATGCTTCGTATGTATACAGCTGGCATGTCTATGTACTTGGTCCTAAGTATTTTGGGGCTGGAGCGTTACATGTTTTTGTGGTAGCCCATGCAGGTCTCGATAAATTATTTGGTTACTTTATCGTACCAAGCAAGCCTGCGTATAGGATTGGAGTCTAGGATCTCATCCATATATTTGATCTCCTTCTTTGACCCTATATATCTTGCTTGATTCCTTCTACCGCTGTTCTATCCTTTCCTTCGTACTTGATAGTGAATAAGAATAAGACTCACACTAGATAGACATGACCCATTGTCCTATCACACTTAACTCTTATAAGTTGGGTAGAATACCTTACGACCTAACCTTCCTTATAGCCTTAACCAAGCCTTAGACAAGTAAACAGTAAGACGACTGTGTAGGCACCAACACAGGACATGACTTGGATTCTTAAAGAGTTTGAACTAATTCTACTTTCCTTCAATCTTAATATCTCGTGCCTATATTTTTACTATCTTGACTAATATTGGTACTATAAACTAGTTCTGCAAGCTTATCCTTGTTCATGACTTATGCTATTGAGCGCGCGCTCACTAACATATTGTCTAATCAGAACCGATGCATGATGGTCTGATCAATCTAGTGCACTTTGGTTCTCTTCTCATAGGATTATCTTATGTGGTTTGAGATACAGTTAAACTTGCCCTCTAGGATCTCAACCGCAACCGACAACCTTCTTTTCAAACTATAAATCACATTTGAACCCGCAATTATATTCGCTCACATCTTCCTTCGAACTCTTGATGTTTTGCAAAGGCGTAGCTGGCCCTCGGTCAAGTCATATGACTGTAACCTTGCCATGAGCTACTCAGCCTTTCCTTCGTGCTCTCAACCTAGACGACTGGTATACCGTTTCCTCTCAATGAACCATATCTCCTAAGCCCCTAAATTATTCACTTTGATCTACTCGATTTCGTGTTATCATGATTTTTATACCTTAGTTAGCAATTTTTGTTCAAAACCATATCCATGATTTATTTTCATCATTATCAAAATCATGAATTTTTAAATACAAGTTTGTGTTAAAGGACGTCCATGATTTGATCGTATCGATATACCCTTGTACCTTCTCAACCCCCTAATCATTCTTAATTTTGAGTCTTGCCTAGTAAATGACACTTGCCGCTAGTAAATGACACGTACCGCTAGTACTTTTACGGTCGACTTTGCATCCGACGAAATCAGCTTCGGAGTAACCAACATGGTCAAATAATGTTGATTTGGGATATCATAAGCCCACTGTAACCGTACCCTTAAGGTATCGAAAGATACGCTTAACGGCGGACATGTGTGATTCCTTAGGATTAGCTTGATATCGAGCACATAGGCAAACGCTAAACACAATATCAGGGCGACTAGCAGTTAAATAAAGTAGACTGCCTATCATACCTCGATACTTACGTTGATCAACAGGTTTGCCGCTTTCATCTGGTTCTAGTTTGGTTGAAGTAGCCATTGGAGTGCCAATTGGTTTGATGTTGTCAAGGTCAAATTTCTTCAGCATATCCTTTGTATACTTTGACTGACAGATGAAAGTTCCATGCGATGTTTGTTTGACTTGCAGTCCAAGGAAGTAAGTGAGCTCCTCCATCAGGCTCATCTCAAACTTGTTCTACGTACACTTGGCAAAATCTTGACAGAGAGTTTCATCAGTAGAGCCGAATATGATATCATCAACATAAATTTGTACTAAAAGAATCGTGTTTTAAAAACTTTTGATAAACAGTGTAGTATCAATTTTCCCTTTTGAAAAACTTTTATCTAGCAAAAAAGTGCTTAGGCATTCATACCAAGCTCTGGGGGCTTGTTTGAGGCCTTAAAGTGCTTTCTTCAGTTTGAAGACATGGTCGAGAAATTTGTGATTTTCAAAACCAGGGGGTTGTTTCACAAAAAACTTCCTCCTTGATAAAACCATTCAAAAAGGCACTCTTAACATCCATTTGAAATAATTTAAAATTTTGAAGTTAGCAAATGCACAAAGCATCCGAATGGATTCCAGTTTTGTAATAGGAGCATAGGTCTCATCGTAGTCGATACCTTCCTCTTGGTTGTATCCTTGAGCTACTAGACGAGCTTTGTTGCGAGTAACTGATCCATCTTTATTTACTTTGTTACGAAAAAACCCATTTCGTACCAATAATCGAATGATTAGCTGGCTTAGGAACAAATTCCCAGACCTGGCTCCTCTCGAATTGGTTGAGTTCTTCTTGTATGGCGGAAATCTAAAACTCATCATTAAAAGTTTCTAAAACATTTTTTGGCTCAATTTGTGAAATGAAGGCAGTGCTAGCAATGGAGTCTCTTAACGATGATCGAGTACTTACTCCGCGTGAAACCTCACCTATTACCAAGTTTTCTGGATGTGAAGGCTTGAAAGAGAATTTCTTGGGCAAGCCTGTTAGCCCAATGATTATATCATATTTTTGAATATGGCTAATCAATTGAGTTTAACATAATGATATCACTAATATTCATGTAATTACTATCATGTTGCTACTTAAACTTAGTATTTTCCTAATATTAGCATTGTCCTAAATATTCTATATCATATTTCTATGTTTGTATTATAATACATCATAATGTTTTATTTGCCTAACATGTATTTGTAGACATGCTATAAGCATGATCAAACATGATCAAACCAGGACATATGTAATAGAGAATTATTGATGGGCCAAATACGGTATTGGTGAAACCACCGAAAGGTATTCAGATTTCCAGATATGTTTATCTTTGGACGACTGTCGTCTAGTGAAAAAGGCGTCTTTAAGTCTGCTCAAATATTTAAAGAAAGGCGTCATCAAAGGGCTCTTAGTTTTTCCTATTTTATCAATGTAATTTTTTATATTTATTGATTCTAGAAATACGATGTACACTTCATCGTACTGGCAAATAGGCTATCCAATAAAACGTTTTCAAAATAACCTTTCATTTTTGAAAACAAGCCCACTTGCAAAAGCCCAAACTACTTTCTAACTGTTTGACTTTTCAAAAAGCCCAAAACTAATGTGCAAAACCCTAACAGAACCCTAACAGAACTCGGCCAGAGTTCGACCAAAGTTTGGCCCGAGTTCGGCCAGAGTTCGGTTAGTGAACGTTGCTTTTTGAACTTGGTCTTCCCACAGTTACGGATCACAACAAAATTTTCTCATAGAGTTCTGCCCGAATTCTGTCTGAATTCTGTCAGAATTCTGTCTTTAGAAAAACTATAAATAGAGAAGGATTTTGATCATTTCAATTCACTCATACACCAATTCACTTTCATATCTCTTCTCTATAAGCCTACTACTTCTTCCAAAGTGTTCTGAGCTATGCATTGTCAAATTCTAAGCCAATTACAATCCTCTAGTCGATTTGTCTGTGCGGTACGGTCTAGAAGTTTCAGAATGATTGTAATCAGAGGCTTGATTGAAGAAAGACTCTTCACAATTGAAGTTGATCGAGTACTTCGGATCAAAGCTCGTATTGTAGAAGTTGCAAGAACTTCGGATGAAAACTTGTGGTATTTTCCAATAGTGGATTCAACTAGAAGCTAGAGTTCTTCCGACTGGACTAGTCCTCACAAGAGGAAAACCAGTATACATCCTTGTGTTTGCGTTTGCTCTCTACTCTCTACTTTTTATTTACATATCTGTAATATATTATATGTGATCTTGTTACTAACATTTTAAAATAGTTAAATTCCGCTGCCTACTCTATTCACCCCCCTCTAGAGTATTACGCTTTACAATTCGTTCCTACAATCGGTCCTGCAATTGATATCAGTGACAGTGCTACAACTAGAGAGCGGGTGCTTGGTATATAGATATTGCTGCTCATACCAATTGATCCTACAATTGGTATCAGAACAGGTTATCTTTATATAGGTATTATTATCATACCAATTGTTCCTACAATTGGTATCAGAGCAAGTGCTCCTTTTAGAGATATTATTGCAGGTGCTCATATTAGAGATATTATTGCTTATACCAATTGCTCCTTTAATTGGACTCTATTATTTGGCTTAACATCCTTGGAGCAGATCCTCATTACCAGAGTGGGTTATACAGGTAAAGCGAGGTAATATTGTTATTATATAACTGCTGTTACATAGATCAGTATATCACATATGGCAAGTATGTACTTCATAACTGAAGAGCAATCCTTAAATAGACTTCCACTATTTGATGGAGCAAACTATAGTTATTGGAAGACACAGATGAGGTTCTACCTGAAGTCTCTAGATTTTTACTTATGGTCAATTGTTGTTAATGACTACAAAAAGCCTACTATTACTTCTATTCTCACGTCCTCTATAATCAACAAGCCTTATTATAGTTATACGGAGGAAGAGAAGAAGTTAGCTAGCCTTGATGCAAAAGCTATGCATATTTTTTATTATACTGTAGACACAAATATATTTAATCTTATTAATACTTGCACAACATCACATAAAATTTGGAAAGTTCTTGAAGCTACTTATGAGTGCAGGTATGAAAGCAAAGCTAGCAACTCCAGAGAGAAAGATAGTCTTCATAATGATGCAAATATATGCATGATAAAATTGGGATTTAAGGTACAACACAATCCCTTATACGAAGAAGAGCTTGTATGTGACAACTGTAAAAAGATATACCACATCCAAGAAGATTGTACTACTGGTAGAAATAAGAGTCACTACGAACAATCAAATGAAGGAAGATCATCATCTCACAAGTATACTAGCATAAGCATATGGTATGAAAGCGAAGCAACAGATTCTAAAAAAGAAGAGAGACCTCATCAAGCTGTAAATTTATGCTCAATGGCATTATTAAACGAGGTACAAAACAATTCTTTTGAAGAGAATGAATTCTCTTATGATGAGTTATCTGATGCTTTCAGTGATCTATGGAAAGAACAAAAGAAAGTATTAGATAAGTATAAGCAAGCTAGAAAGGATATTCAATCCTATAAGCGTGATAATGACAAGCTTACTTGCTTATTGAATGATGATAGAAATAGTTCTCCTTCTGATAATTCTACTGAGATTTCCACACTTGAGTTTAGATTGCATGAGGCATTTGATTGTATTGAGAAAACCACTCAAAAAAATGCTAAACTTAAGGAGGAATTAGAATAAGAAAAGAAGAAGTATTCTATTGCTTCATGTAGAATTGATGCTCTTACTATTAAATATGATGAGATCTGTGCTAACTCTAAAAAGTTAGAGATTAGACTGGGAAAGCAGGTAGTACAACCTACGACTCATTCTAACACAAGACACTTAGCACATCACAAAGTCACACACGACAGATCATCTAGAAAGGAAGCAAGCAAAGCTAAAGCTTTACATAACCATGCTTTCTATTACAAGTATCCACGCACATCATATCACACTACTACACGTTCTCATACTGCTGCACATAGTACTAATATTAATTCTTTCTGTCATTATTGCGGTATGAATGGACATGTTTCTAATTATTGTCAGATTAGAAAACTTGTTGATATAAACTTATGCAAATGGGTTCCCAAAGCTAACAAATGTGGATCCAAGTATTGGATACCAAAGTCTTTTACCTAATATTACAGATGAAGCTTCTCATATCAAATAGAACCATGGAACATGTTGGTGATTGCAAAGCTACAAAGGTTATCTTCCATGCAATTGCACCAACAGAAGTGTGGTCACTAGAACCACTTCGGTAACATGCTTTCTAAATAGTTCTTAATATCTAGCATGTTCTTACTGATGTCTTGATATTAGCTTTCATTGATATCTTTAAATTTGTTTATTGTTTGTGAGACATAATCCTAGCTTGACTAGATGTTTAGCTTAAATGATTAGTTCACACTATAGTATGACATATTTATCTGTGTATGCTCTTTATTTTAGTTTTATCCTTGAAGCATGCATACCACTCTAGTCCATAGAAGCTTTTGTTTTTGGTTTATGCTTTTAACTCTTCGCCTTTTTAATGGCTACTTCTTACCGATTTGTCTTTGACATGTCATATTTACTTTGATTGGTATTTTGTGAGTATGTATGTTTAGCACAAGTCTCATATTTACTTGAAAAGTATATACATATACTTTTATGTTAGACTTGTGCTTGCATAATATATTCACTATTGATTCTCATATTTTATTGTGATTAACTTCTTATGAATCAATTACATCTTTGTCTGATAAAGCATATTTATGCATGTTTTTAATCTTGTGATATTTTCTTATGCTTATTAAGGATACATAATTCATTTGCATTTATATATTGCTCGTATGCTTCTTATATTTTTGTATAAATATCTTTATGGGGATATATGAGTTAAGTTCAAGTTCTATATTATTTTAAAAAGTAGTTTCAAACTTGTGCTTATCTCGTACTTAAGTTATTGATTTTTTTTTAACAAATTTATGTTCTTATCTTTATTAGCTTCTTCCTCAAAGCCTATTTTAATTATATTTTTCTTGGCTTTTTGGTTGACATTTTGGATACATGACTTTTTTTAAAAGAATTTTTCAATATCTTGATCTTGATAAACCATTCTTTGGGTATTTACTTCTTTTATAAAAAGAGATGCTGGATTTCGATGTTGTTCGATGATACTGCATATATTCCTTTGAAACTAAGTTCTTAAGAGTGGAGATCATTTTGGGACCAAGCCGAAAGGGTCCTTCTGTCATACAGGTATAAATAGCCTGAAGCGACACGGTGCACTAGTCTTCGTACTACCGCTAGCTGGAAACCGGCCCCTACAGCTAACCCGAAATGATGAATACTTTATAGAATTAAGATTTATTAAGGTGTACTTGCAACTATCGTCTAGTTCTGGATCCAAGGTACTGAACCCAGTCCCCTAGGTTCCAGAATACATCAACGTATCTAGGTCTTACATTTTGATTTACAAATATTTTATATTTTATTGTTATCCAATGATTTTGTAGCACATATGGATGAATGTATTTGATACATCTTATACCGTATACTACATTGTTCTAAGATTTTTTTAAGTCCATAGAATATAATCTATTTCATATTGCACTAATTCTTCTTAAATTTTCGGTTATTAAAGAAGAAATTTATTTTAGGTACAAGCCTACAAAGGGTCTGTCTGTCACCACGACTACGGTCGAAGCGAAGCGGTACTTAAGTGTTCTCCAATGAACCTCCGTTAGCTGGGATAGTACCTCTACAGCTAATCCAAGATTAATCAACGCTTTATAAACTAAAGATTTATTGAGATCTAGTTGCAATTGTTATCTGATAGATTTTGGATTTTAGATTTGATGGATAATATTATTTAATGATTTTTTTACAAAAGGTAACGTACATTGATCTTCCATAGGTTAATGTTTGTCATCTTTTGATATATTCTTTTCTGTCACACTTTTCGATATTCAGACTTAATGATTTTGTGACTACTCAGTGAATATTATGATATTGTGATTTCGTCTTTAGCTTGCGTAATATTCATGATTTTAAGATTTTTATTATTCTCTTCTTATTCTAGTTATTTACTGTCTATAGCAGTAACTCTTTACGAAGGAGAAGTCAAGCATATCGAATCTCTCTCTCAAAGCATTTCTTTTCTTTAACCTTACGGATGTCAGGTGGATACCGTGCTAAGGCTTTAAAAGGAAAGAAATAAACTTTGATAAGAAGACCTAATATTTTTTAATTAGTTTCCTACTTCCGAAAATATGTCTCTGAATTTTATTTTAAAATTTTATCTATACTATTATTTTGGATATAACCATGTAAAGTTGGAGTAGTTAATTGTTTCAAGTCAATTATCCCCTTGACATGCCATATATCTAGAATACACTTTTCTTTGTACATTTATCTAGTTATTTGTTCAAATGGATTTATTTATGATTTATGGATTCTTTTATTGAAATTATTTCCGTGATTCGAATTACCAGCTTTCAGTCTAAGGACTAAATGGATGCATTCGAACATTTATTAAGAGAGTATTTTAATAAATTCCATATTTTTGAA
The DNA here is from genome assembly GCA_029216955.1 of Iris pallida. NCBI lineage: Eukaryota > Viridiplantae > Streptophyta > Magnoliopsida > Asparagales > Iridaceae > Iris > Iris pallida. The sequence goes on along the minus strand of JANAVB010040216.1, from coordinate 8,465,439 downwards.
AAGTCTTTTTGATTTCTTTTTGATTTATTGAATCTGTCCGGTACTCAAATGTTATTATTAAAGACAACTTTCAAAAAAAATTTACTTACATGAAATAATTTGTGTTATATTTTTCTTTATTGAAGACATATTCTCTTCATCTTTAAGCGTTTATTTATTGGATATTTCTTTTATTTGCCTAAAGATGATATTTGTTTTAAGTTTGGGACTTTATATGCATTTGATCAAAGGAAAGAAAGATGCATATCTTGGATATTCCTTAGATCTTGTGATTATTTATTTTATCTATCCTTGCATATAAATTTCTTCGGAACTAGATACTCGTATTTTAAGGGGGAGCAAATTAATTGTTTCAATTATTTTATGCCCTTAATATATGGTATACCTAGTTCACCATGGACTTATATATATTGTCTTAGTTAAATATCTTGCTGAGTTATTCATGATATTTGGATTTGTATGATTTTATGAGAGAATATATGATTATTATTATTTTTAATTTTCTCATTTCATTCGAGTTTCTAAAAGTTAACCTGCCAAAATTAATTTTATTTATTGATAATCCTTTTGAGTTTAAACTGATTGTGCATTTCTTATTACGATTTTATCATAAAGTTCATGATTATCTATATTTGGACTGGTCATACTTTGCGGGAGAGCATTCAAGTCGACTGAATTTCTCCTTCTCAAGTATTTTGTCTTCATTACCTTCATATTTATCTGATGGATATATATCATGCTAAGGTAATTGAATTCCAATGCATGAACTTTGGTAAAATTTTTGCATAAATTCAAGTATACGTGTTTTGATTTCTTTTCGGTGATCATACTCTTTATGGAATTGATTTACTAATTTGTATGGACAAATTATGAATCATTTTTTTTTGTGATCATTGTTAAAGTCTCATTATTTTTTTTTCTTTTATATATACTAGATCTGCGAATTTCTATTCCTCATGATTTATTTATGAGCAATGATTGATTCCTACTATATTGATATATTTTTTTGGTCTATTTCAAAACACTATATGATGAACAAAATGTGTTTTGAATGTCATTTTTGGATTTCTAGTTGGTAAACTATTCATTGATTGATTTTTTTAACCAACTATACAGTGTTGACAAGTTTTTATTCTTTAGTTATATAATTTTATATAATTTTCTACAAACTTGTCGTTACACTGTTCTCATAATCCTTGATTATGATTATTTTTGCTTTCCTCCTTTACTTATGCTTGAGTTCATTTTAGCTTTAATTACGGGGGAGCCTATTTTTTTATCATGTCAAAGGGGGAGAAATAAGTTCAAGTTAGCACACAATATTCTAGTATTATGTGTTTATTAGTGATACATGCATCTATTGTATATATATTAAACTTAAAGGATTTGCCATAATCAAAAAGGGGAAGATTGTTAGCCCAATGATTATATCATGTTTTTTAATATGCCTAATCAATTGAGTTTAACATAATGACATCACTAATATTCATGTAATCACTATCATGTTGCTACTTAAACTTAGTATTGTCCTAATATTAGCAGTCTTAAATGTTCTATATCATATTTCTAGGTTTGTATCATAATACATCATAATATTTTGTTTGCCTAACATGTATTTGTAGACATGCTGTAAGCATGATCAAACATGATCAAACTAGGACATATGCAATAGAGAATTATTGGTAGGCCAAAGACGGTGATGGCAAAACCACCGAAAGGTATTCAGATTTCCAGATCTGTTTATCTTTGGACGACCGCTGTCAAGTAAAAAAGGCGTCTTTAAGTCTGCTCAAATATTTGAAGAAAGGCATCATCAAAGGGCTCTTGGTTTTCCTATTTTATCAATGTAATTTTTCATATTTATTGAGTCTAGGAATACGATGTACACTGCATCATACTGACAAATAGGCTATCCAAGAAATATTTTTAAAATACCCTTTTATTTTTTAAAACAAGCCCACATACAAAAGCCCAAACTACTTCCTAACTATTTGACTTTTCAAAAAGCCCAAAACTAATTTGCAAAACCCTAACAGAACTCGGCCCGAGTTCGGCCAGAGTTCGGTTAGTGAATGTTGTTTTTTGAACTTGGTCTTCCCGCAGTTACGGATCCCAATGAGATTTTCTCATAGAGTTCTACCCGAATTCTAACCGAATTCTGTCAGAATTATGTCTTTGAAAAAACTATAAATAGAGAAGGATTTCGATTATTTCAATTCACTCATACACCAATTCACTTTCATATCTCTTCTCTATAAGCCTACTACTTCTTCCAAAGGGTTCTGAGCTATTCATTTTTAAATCCTAAGCCAGTTACAATCCTCTAGTCGATTTGCCAGTGCGGTACGGTCTAGAAGTTTCAGAGTGATTGTAATCAGAGGCTTGATTGAAGAAAGACTCTTCACAATTGAAGTTGGTCGAGTACTTCGGATCAAAGCTCGCGTTGTAGAAGTTGCAAGAACTTCGGATGAAAACTTGCGGTATTTTCGAATAGTGGATTCAACTGGAAGCTGAAGTTCTTCCGACTGGACTAGTCCTCACAAGAGAAAAACCGGTATACATCCTTATGTTTGCGTTTGCTCTCTACTCTCTACTTTTCATTTACATATCTGTGATATATTATATGTGATCTTGTTACTAACATTTTGAAATAGCTAAATTCTGCTACCTACACCATTCACCCCCCTCTAGAGTATTACGCTTTATAACTCGTTCCTACAATCGGTCTTATAAAGCCCTCCAGAGAATTGGTTTCAGTGGTGGTATTCATTGGCGTAGAAGTTGATGGCTCAACATGTTCGTCAGGAGTGGCTACTGCACTAATATCTTCATCAAAAGTCATATTTGTAGACTCTTCCACAATCAATGAGCGTTTGTTGAACACTCGATATCCCTTGCTCTTGGCAGCATAGCCAAGAAAAATACTATCGTCGGCTTTGGCATCAAATTTGCCTAAGTTGTCTTTGGTGTTAAGGATAAAACATCGACAACCAAAAACTCTAAAATATGAAACATTTGGGGTTCTACCAAACCAAAGCTCATAGGTTGTTTTCTTCGTAATAGGTCGAATAAGCACCCTATTTAAAATATGGCACGCTGTACTGACAGCTTCAGCCCAAAAATATTTCGGAAGTAAAAATTTATTCAATATGACTCTAGCCATATCGCCAAGAGTTCTATTCTTCCGCTCCACAACACCATTTTGTTGAGGAGTTCTAGGACAAGAAAACTCATGATCAAAACCATTTGAGTCATAAAACTTTTTAAAATCATTATTTTTGAATTTGCCTCCATGATCACTTCGGATTCGAGTAGTCATGTAGCCTTTTTTGTTTTGAACCTTTTTAGCAAAAATTTTAAAAACAGAAATTGCATCACTTTTGTTTGAAAAAAAGAAAACCCAAGTGAATTTAGAAAAAGCATCTACTATAACAAAAGTATAGAGTTTTCCACCAAGACTGGCTACTCTACTAGGACCAAATAAGTCCATGTGAAGTAATTGCAAGGGTCTAGTAGTACTTACAGTGTTTATAGAATGAAATGAAGACTTGGTTGTCTTATTCAACTCACATTCGGCACATATCGTGTCCTTTTTGAATGTGATGTCGGGCAAGCCTCTTACTAGCTTCTTTGTCGATAGCCTGGATATAGTATCTGTAATGCCTGTGGTTCGTATTACGTATTTTGGAGTACGTGTATGTATTTTACCATGTATTGCATGATTCCTTGCTTAGTTTTCTTCATGGCTTGGTTTATTCTTGGGTTGGTTCGGCTTGGCTCGGTTTTCTTTGGTTCACTAATATTCTATTATGATTTGCTGGTTTTAGTTCCTAAGTGAAGCCTCCTTTGTGGCACTTACTCTTTCTGGGGTCTGACCCAGCTGGTTTTGTATGGCCAGATATCGGAGCAGCTTCAGAGGATCTACCTACCTTCCAGCTAGATGGTAACCACCAGGCGTAACCCTAGCAACGAGTGAATTTCTTTTATCCTCCCACTTTATTGTAAAATTATTCTTTTGAGGCGTTTAGCCGATGAGCACGTGTTAGCTCGTATTGCACCTTATTTACTGTCTGCCTACGGGCTGTAACATGATTGACAGATCCTAGGATTGATCATGTATGACTGAACTCTTGCTAGTCTTGATATTTTGTACGACTAGCTTCATGATCATCCAATATGTAATATATGAGACGCCTTGCTATTATATATTTGGTGTTCAGACATCTTGTAACTATTATTGCTTGCTTGAGATTGAGACAATAGGCTTGTTCACGACCATAGGAGACCGTTGGCTTGTAGTTAAACCCTCATGTATCTAGACAGCCGTGACCGTATAGCGAGGTGGGTTGCACTTCAATATACGTAGTTGTCTATGTACGCCCCCGCTCTCCAGTATTCTGGTTCTGGGGTGTGACATTACTTTAGTGTCAAATTTATATTTGGTGGCGAATTGCCAGATTAGCATTCCTTTGAGCCTTTAACTTTAGTGTCAATTGTAAGTCGCTAACTCTTCAAGTTCAAGCTTCAAAACAGTTTACATGTTTCTCCATTTTCTTTAAGTTTTGGTCTTTTTTTCTTATGTTCATAATATGATCACAGTGTTACTCCATCTCTGTCAAGCTAATAAACCAAAAGAATCCATGTTTATGTATTGGAATTGAGTACTTAGCATTCTGTTATAGATTATATATAGTGTATTGTAAAATAGAATTGGATGAAATTTTTCTCTTTTGCCCTTAATTGGAAGTTCTATTATGGATTATATCAGCAAAATCATTAGGAAAAGAATTCAATAATTTATACAGATCTCTTTGGACTATAATAATTTCTTTCTTGTTCGATTATAACTGATAACAAAATGAAATGACAACAAGGCCTATAAGTCAACACAGTGAACAAATTCTAGTCTCAAATTGCTCACGAAAATTATATAATGTATGATAGTGGTTAGTTTTTGATGATGGATTATATCGGCCATTGCCTTGGCTTTGAGTGGCAGCTTGCAGGCCTATTTGGGCTTACATTGCATTGCAATGCAAGTAGCGGCAGTAGCCCAAGCAGCAGCAACTTGCCAAGGCAATTGTTTGCCTTGGTGTTGCAGCAAGCATTGGCTTGCCTTGGCCATTGCCTATTTTTGCATTAGCAGAGCAGTGGCATGCAGCAGCAGCAGGCACTTTGAGCATTTGTAATAGCAAATGCAGCAGCAGTAGCTTACAGTAGCAGTAGGAGCAATGCAGGGCATTTGGCCATTGGTTTTGGGCTTAGGATATCTAGAGAGGGGTTTGAGTTTCAGAGTTTGGCTTTGGGGTTCTATTGTACGTATCAAAGAAACAGTTGTGTATCATAGATGTGAGGTTAGTATCAGATTTATTAGATGTTAGTTTGTACCAGAGTTTGGGGTTAGCTTTAGATATTAGAGTGTTAGCTTGAGGTATCAATAGATTAGTTGTATAGTTAATTTCATATGAAGGTATATATATTGATATGTTAGTTAGGATGATTTCTGATTTGAATGTTAGAGTAGATATCTGATATCCTAAACTAGTTCAGAGGCTTTAGGTCTTGGGTTTATGTATCAGTTTTGGTCTTTTGGGTTGAGTATGTGATAGGTATAGTGGTATCAGGGATTTGGGAATCTTTTGGGTTGAGTATCAATCCTCATGGAGACAAGTAAGGTGAGCACTCTTATTTGTTAAATAACTTATCTGAGTTTTAGTCACTGGCCTCCAATATGAATGCTCAAAGGAATTTTTTTCCAAATAAATGACTTCATGCCCTTTGGGGTTAAGTAGGTGATATAAGGGTCCCAGATACCACACAAACTCAACAACTATAGGATTATGCAAGTATTGTTGCTAGTCTGTAAGGAAGAAATTATTTTTTTATTAAGTCAAACTATATATTCTAATGCTTCAAAAAATTTCTTGTTTGGGCAATCAAAGTGCTTGCTAAATGGAAACCACCAGTCAAATAAGGATATCTTAGTGCATCTTAGAAGCTTTTGTGAGCTATTTCTTTCTAACTTTTACACTTTTTCAATATAGCTAGCCTTCAGATTCTGTAATACTGAGTTGATACTTTGTGTTCTTGTTCTTTCAGGAACTTGCTAAAAAATGAAGGTGCATGCATGCTGTGAATAGGGGAATGCTGTGGATATGGCTAGTGATGTGCTCCGATATGGTTTGCTACTTTTTTTGTTTTATTTTTGTAGTTTTGGTGGGTTTTGTTTTTTGGTGACAAGTGATGGATGTTTGTGGTTTGGATATTTAAGTGGTATGGAAACAACAGATATGGGATGTGTACTTTACGGTTGGATTATGTTGTGGTTGGACAAGTGAAGAATACATGTGCTGGAATGTGTGTTGAAAGTTTTTGTTGTATGAACAATACAGTTTGTTAATATAAAATTTGGATTTTATAGTATTTGATGTGTGTAGCTTCTGGATTGATATTATGTGTGGTTGATTGATATTATATAATTCTTGACGGAATTTTGGCATGCTTCTCTTGACGATACTTTGGATAGCTTCTCTTGACGATTATCAAACGTCAACTTTAATTCATATCATGCTGTATAATAGCCGTGAATTACTGCTTTTCATGACGGATTTTGTCCGTCAAAACAAATGCTTTTCTTGACGGCTAAAGGCCGTCATCTAGGCCGAAGTCAAGAAAAGTTTTTGCCTACGTTGACGGTTTCTAAAAACTGCTATCTTGACGGCTAAAAACAGTCAATAAAACTACTTAATATGACGGCCAAATACCGTCAAGAAAAGCACTGTCAGCGACCGTCAAGAAAAGGGGTGTCTTTTCTTGACTCCGACCTAGTTGACGGATCTGCAACCGTCAAGATACCAATTTCTTGACGGGGAATCACCATCAAGAAAAGCCCTTATTCTTGTAGTGTTACATGTCATTATTTAGTTTTCTTTGATTGATTTGTTGATATGTGTTTTCTCTCATATTATGCATACTAGTTTAGTTGTCTCGTTGATATATCGTTCTAGTTCATGTTTTGGCATTATTGTTCATACTAGATTTGTTGTTGTACCGTACAATGTATCTAGTATGAATGTCGTTTAGTATGTTGTTGTACCATACAATGTATCGAGTATTTGTATTCCCCGGGCTACATATACTCGACTTAACAAAAATGTCGTTGATTACGTCGCTAGTCCTTATTAATGCCGTTTGCATATGTTTGAGTCACTAAAATCATGTATTTTGGTAGAGATCCATTCAAGTAGAGTTCATGCAGTTCACTTGACTATCTTGACGGAACTAGATCGAGTCGCCTCTTATTTTACATCCAGACTTAACATTGTTGACGAGTTGGTATCATCGACACGATAGTTGGTAGAAATATTGGATTCCACCCTAGTGTAGTAAATAAATATTTTTTCTTTTCAAATTACTAGATATTTGTTTCAAATGGTGACATTTGATATATTATATTTGGGCTTAATTGCTACTTGATACCCTCAACTATTACCATTTTTCAACTTGGTATCCTAAACTTTTTTTTGTAACAACTTGATACCCGGATATTATTTTGGACAAAAATGCCCCTATCCCTAACCCCCCCTCCCCCGTGCTAGCTTCGCCCCCCCTGCTAGCTCCGGCGCAGCTCCCCCCCCACCCCCCCCACCCCCCCTGCTCGCTTCAGGCCACCCCCCCCCCCCTCTCGCTCCGGTCGTCCGTCCGCTCCCGCCTCTCCCCTAGGGCTCGGCAGCGGGAGGAGGGGGGCTGGGAAGGGGGGTGCGGAGCGGGAGGCGGAGGCAGGAGGTGGCCCAGAAGCGAAGAGGGGGGGGGGGGGTGGGGGGGAGGTCGGCCGGAAGCGAGGAGGGGGGGGGGGGGGGGGGTCGGTCGGAGCTAGCAGGGGGGTGGCCGGAGTGGGGGAGGGGGTGGAGGGAGGGAAGGGATAAGGGCATTTTGGGGTTTTTTAAAATGTTAGGTATTAAGTTGAAAAAAAAAATAGTTGAGGTATCAATCTGTTACGAAAAAAAGTTTAGGGTATCAACTTGAAAAAGTGTGATAGTTGAGGGTAGCAATTAGCAATTAAGCCTTATATTTGCACAAGGGGCCAGGACATAAGTCCAACTTTTTTCTAGGGACCTATACCGGAGTGGACTAGTTAAACTTACTGTACCCCTACAATAATATCCAAGTATTGTCTTTAACTGGCAAATGGGTGGCAGATGGGAGGTTGACCAGGTGTGTCCTTACTTGAATTTGAAAATGTAAAGTTAATGGCTGTACTTTCTTTTTTGGGATTTTTTGACTTTCATCCCACTTATTAATATGACTTTGTACTTACATCCCACTTTTTATTTTTTTTAGACTTACATCCCACTTTTCGTCACTAAAAGTATTTTTCGTGACAAAACAAATACTTTTTGTGACAAAATGAATACTTTTTGTGACGAAAAGTGGGATGTAAGTCTAAAAAAAATAAAAAAAGGGATGTAAGTACAAATTCATATTAACAAGTGGGATGTAAGTCAAAAAATCCCTTCTTTTTTGGGATTCCTAAGACGGTTATTCCCAAAGGATGGGAATCTCAATTTTTAGCTATTTCATTAGCACTAAAATTTTCTCTTAATTAAAAAAAAAAACAGATTTAATTGGTGACATCCATACGCGCTCAATGATTACTAAACATCAACCGGCTTCCTCTTCATATCTCTTGTTTCTTTCCTTTGTTCCAAACAAATATAGAAACGAACAGCGCCTAGCACTTGAAAAATGGACAAATTTTTATGAATTTGTGTATCACCCTAGTTGGAACTTTTATTTCATCAGCTTTGTATCATACTTTGTATTGTACTTTATTGTTGTATCAGATTTTTATTTTAACTAGGTGATTCCATTTGGTCATTGTATGATTTGTAGTATATTATTTAATATTAGGGATTTTTTTGACTTTTATCCCACTTATTAATATGATTTTGTACTTACATCCCACTTTTTATTTTTTTTAGACTCACATCCCACTTTTCGTCACTAAAAGTATTTTTCGTGACAAAACAAATACTTTTTGTGACAAAATAAATATTTTTCGTAACGAAAAGTGGGATGTAAGTCTAAAAAAATTAAAATGAGGGATATAAGTACAAATTCATATTAACAAGTGGGATGAAAGTCAAAAAATCCCTTTTAGTTCGGTGATTATGTGATTCAGTTTGCTGGTTCATGCTACATTATTTTAGTTTTGTGATTATGCATATCAGATTATCGATGCGTTTTTATTCCGGAATATTAAATCTGCTGTCACTTTTTAAAATTTTCTGTATTTACTGGTGTTTAGTGACGAGAAAAAATATCACTATCTGGTATGAGATCGTCCCTAAACGTATTAAAATATCACTACACGTCGTTGATACGTTGCTAAATGTCAAAAGTTAGCGATCTCTGGCGACTAAACCTGCGTCACTAACTGCAAAAAAGTCGTGTCGCTGAATGTAAAAAACGTCACAAATATGCTGACATAGCAGACTTTTCCATGTCATCATATACTTCGTTATATAAAAAATATGTCGCTAAGAAGTCACCAATTTAGCTACAAATAGCGACATTTTATATGTCGCTAAAATTAGACGTTCATAATGTAAGTAGCTAAACCTTGCTGAATTGACGATGTTTAGCGAAAGTATAATTCGTTGCTACAACAACTAACAACGACGTTTTTGTGTTCTATGACTACTGATACGCATCTTAACAAAAACGTCGTTGATTATGTTACTAATCATTACTTGTGACATTTGCATGTGTTTAGTGATATTTTTTTGAGTCGCTAAAACCATGAATTTTGGTATCGGATTCAATTCAAGTAGCTCTCGCAGGCCACTTGCTATCTTGACCGAACTAGATCGAGTCGTCCCTTATTTTACATATCCCGATGTCATCTCGGTAGAAATATTGATTCCACCCTAGTGTAGTAAATAAATATCTTTCAAATTACTCGATATTGTAAGTCTAAAAAAATTAAAAAGAGGGATGTAAGTACAAATTCATATTAACAAGTGGGATGAAAGTAAAAAAATCCCAAAAATCTCTTGTTTTGGGATTTTTTGACTTTCATCCCACTTATTAATATGACTTTGTACTTACATCCCACTTTTTATTTTTTTTAGACTCACATCCCACTTTTCGTCACTAAAAGTATTTTTCGTGACAAAATAAATACTTTTTGTGGCAAAATGAATGTTTTTCGTGACGAAAAGTGGAATGTAAGTCTAAAAAAATTAAAAAGAGGAATGTAAGTACAAATTCATATTAACAAGTGGGATGAAAGTCAAAAAATCCCTTGTTTTAAATGGTGACATGTTATGATATATTATATATTTCTTGTATAAGGGGCCAGGACGTAAGTCCAAATTTTTTCTAGGGGCCTATACCAGATTGGACTAAAACTTATTGCACTATTACAAAAATATTCAGTGTTCTCTTAACTTGCAAGTGGGGGCAGATGGGAAGTTGACCTGGTGTGGCCATGCTTGAATTTGACAATTGGAGTTGTACGTAAAGTTAATGGCTGTAGGTTTTTGTAGATTCCTAACGCGGTTATATTCCCAAAGTATGGGACTCATACATTAGCTATTCTCTAAGCTATTTGATTAGCACTAAAATTTCTCATTAATTAAAAAAAAATTCAGATTTATTGGTCACGTCCATACGCGCTTAATGATTACTAAACATTAACCATCTTCCTCCATATGACTCCTCTTTCTTTCCTTTACGTCCCAAACAAATATAAATGAGAAACGAACAGTAGTCGCCTAGCAGTTGAAAATAAAATAAAAAGTAGAAAATGTCTTTCGAATTGAAAGGATGACTGTGTGAATTAGACCGGGGAATCCTCCATTGGCTCCAGCATCTCTGTTAGTATCAGATCTTATTGATATTTTTGGCATTGGACTAGTGTAAAATCGTACCACATCGACTGTACTACCAACTGGGTATCTCAATATAATATTTTGTACGTGTTGAGGCGTGCACATTGTGTGTGGTGGTACACATTTGGGATACCATGTGGAGATATTTTCCTAGAAGGAAAAATGATTAACTCTCATAGAAAGCATGTATATTTTTGTCACACGGACCCGGGCTTAAGGGCGTAAAGTAGCGCGTCGTGAATGCACGGGCACATGCGCGGGTGTAGGTGCTGATTGGTGCACGACTCTGCTGATTGTGGGATGATCTACCGAGGGTCTATTGAGTCCAGGGAGTCTGTTCGAGTCACAAAAAGAGTTGACTAGAGCGTTCCAGAAGTTCTTTGAGAACTTGCTGGTTCCTGGAAGCAGATTGCAGCGGGTGAATCTTGCTTTGAACAACGGTGCTCTTTACTACCTCGACAAGAATAATAATTTATTATTACATCTTCTTCTCCTTTCTTCTTCTTCTATTTTGTAATACCTTCTGTCCCAATTTCGACACGTTTGGAAAGAAGAACGCTTTCTTTCTATCAATTATTTGTATTCGAGAGGTTTGTATTTGAGAGAAGAAGTTGTAATATGAAACACTACAAAAATTCATCGATTTAGCGACGGCTATAACCGTCAAAAATTCGTCGGTAAATGTAATTACCGACGGATGGTTGACGGATATTGGTTAAAAAAGGTCGTCGGGAAAAGCCTTGTCGCTAACTTCAATCTGTCGGCAAGTTGTCGCCCAGCGACGAATTAGCGACGGACTGCCGTCAACCATACTCGTGTAGTTTGCGACGACTCGCCGACGGATTACCGTCAAATCACATATCAAAAGAAGTAATGCCGCATCACTTACCGACGGACATATCCGTCGCTATTTGGTCGGTAAATGCGTATCTGAGAGATTCTGATACGCAAATTCCGTCGCCAATCAGTCACGAATGGTCGCTAAGTTTTGACGGATTCGCGACGGAATACCGACGGAATATCCGTCGACCCGGTTCTGTGAATTATTCATATTTTCAGAACATTGACGACGGATAATCCGTCGTTATACCGACTACTAGCGACGACATACCGACGTAATATCCGTCGGCCCTATCCGGTAAATCTTTCATAATTTTAGAACCTTGGCGACGGATAATCCGTCGGCTTTTAGTCGCGCATCCGTTGCTAACTGGAAATCCTCCAGTTAGCGACGGATAGTCCATCGGTAATTGGTCGCCAGTCCGTCGGTAGATAAAAATTAAAAAAAATAAAAAACTGGGCATTCCCAATATACACAATTCCAAAATACAAAATACACAAATAATCTCAAGCAATTCCAATATACACAATTCCAATATACAAAACACACAAACAATTCCAACACACAAATAAACAACACACAAATAAACACACAAAACATACAATAATTCCAAGCATTCAAATTATTCACACAAAACACACAAATATTCAATATTTAAACATAAATATTCAATATTCAATATTTATAAACAAAATAATCCCAAAAATACAAACATCAACGACGAGGGGTACGATCGTCCGCTGGTGGTGGTACTCTCTGCTGCGCACGTCTCATATACTCGTCCTCCAAGTACGACGGCAATCCCTCCAAGACATGGCCTGGAAGTTGGCGCAGCTGCTATGGTATCATCATGTCAAGGAGGGCCGTCAAAGTAGGAGGTGGTACGATAGGGCAGTAGGATCAAAAGAAAGATGCCCGTCTCATATGCACAATTGCTAATGACAAGAGGCTGATGAATAAATCGTTGACATACAATATGATGATGTAAGTGATGTCCATAAATACAAAATATACGGATAAAATAACAACACAGCTGTTATCCCAAGTTTTGGTTTTGGCAAAATAAATCCTTCTCATTTTTATCAATAAGAGCCATCTCCTCAATAAGTTTAGAAATTAGCATATCCTTTCTTTTTGCCCAATCTATAAGGTCTAATTATGTAACGTTCCAGAACCAGAATACTGGAGAGCGAGGGCGTACATAGCCTGCTACGTATATTGAAGTGCAACCCACCTCGCTATATGGTCATGGCTGTCTAGATACATGTGAGTTTAACTACAAGCCATCAGTCTCCTATGGTCATGAACAAGCCTATTGTCTCAATCTCAAGCAAGCAATAATAGTTTACAAGATGTCAGAGCACCAAATATATAATAGCAAGGCGTCCCATACATTATATACTTGGATGATCATGAAGCTGGTCGTACAAAATGTCAAGACTAGCAAGAGTTTCAGTCATACATGATCAACCCTAGGATTTATCAATCATGTTGCAGCCCGTAGGCAGACAGTAAATAAAGGTGTAATACGAGCTAACACGTGCTCGCCGGCTAAACGCCTCAAAAGAATAATTTTACAATAAAGTGGGAGAACAAAATAAACCCACTCGTTGCCAGGGTTACGCCTGATGGTCACCATCTGGCTGGAAGATAGGTAGATCCTCTTGAGCTGCTCCGATATCTGGCCATACAAAACCAGCTGGGTCAGACCCCAGAAAGAGCAAGTGCCACAAAGGATGCTTCACTTAGGAACTAAAACCAGCACATCATAAATGAATATTTAAAGGTAATTATAAAGATACTGATAATAACAGGGGAAACAATAATGAATTGAGTACGAGAAAACCATTCAAGTAGCCAAGTCGTAACCCTTAAACCAAACAAGGACCGAAGTTGCAACCCTTCACCTGAATAGAAACACGTTTCAATTACTGCTGGTAAGGTATAACATGATGAGCTTGACATAGGGTAAAATAAGACAAAAAAACGAAGAGAGGATAAAGAACTGCTCAGGGAGCCAGGTTACAACCCTTAAACCAAACAAGGACCGGGGTTGTAACCCTTCGCCTGAACAGAACCTTGCCCCTGATCTTTATTGTTAAGGCAAGCATAGGTAATCATGTCATATCACAATCTTGTAAAACATGACGAGCATGACACTGGGTGAAATAGGACAATAAACGAGAAGAGGACACAGAACTGCTCCGCGAGCCAGGTTACAACCCTTAAACCAAACAAGGACCGGGATTGTAACCCTTGTCTGAACAGAACCTTACCCCTGATCATTATAGTTAAGGTAAGCATAAGTAATCAGGACGATATATGATAAGATAACCATAGGAATATTCAGATAGCCAAGTTACAACCCTTAAACCAAACAAGGACCGGGGTTGCAACTCCTCATATGAACGGAACTTGGTTTCTCATCATTTATCGATAAGTAAAGCACAAGGAATCAGGCCATGTTACAATCTTGTACAAGATCAGGACAAACTAGACTGGGCTGACTCCATCCAATCAATCACGGCCAAGCAATGAGTACGGCTTGATACTTTAACTAACTAGGGTTATCACAGGCCTAGTTACTATCAAGATGTAATGAGATTATTCTAACAGCCATAAGCCCTACAGACCATCCAGGTTATCCAGGTCGAATATCCATCCCTGATAGGGGCGACACTTGACAGTGTGCTGGAAATGTGCCATACTCATCGGCAGGCTACAAGTCCACTCGAGTGCCCAGATAACGGGATTGCCTGTAGCTGGGCAATCTCCAACTAATAGATTTTCTAGTTATTAGCCTTATTTAATTTTCAGTAGGTACCCCTGACCGTGGTATTCAGGGGTCCCCATCCTGGACATGATGCAAGACAATACTGATTTATTGTACAAACACAATCGTCCACGGTGTCCAACCCATTTATTATAGTCATATCATGCAAGCCGACACAACAATCTTTTAATAGTTTCCATTATGCTTGCTTGTCATATCCTGTCATGTCATGTCATGTTTACTCCACGCCATGCCATGTATCATTATTGATCCGGTCACATCACTCAATCCGTGCTTGTCAAGTCTTGAAAAGTGCAAGGCTTTTGAAAGACAATCGGATGCACAAGGGCTCAAAGCTCTACGCGAGTGAGCCTCTACGCTAGGCCAAGGGCCTCAAGCGTAGAGTGGCTCTATGCTAGCGCGAGCAAGGGTGCACGTGGGTGGTGTTTACGCTAGTCGGGCTTTACGCAAGCGAGATTGTACGCGCATAAGATTTTACGCGAGTAAAATTCTACGCACGCAAACTCCCGAGCGAAACTCTACGCGAGTGAAACACTACGCTAGGAAGCCCCTCGGGCAAAACTTTACGCTCGCGAGAGTCTGCTCGAGCCAGGGATTTTATGCGAGGACGATTTTACGCGAGCGGAAGAGCCCCGAGCGTAAAATTCGTAGGATAGCGTAAAACGGAGTACGCTGGCACGCGAATGCGTAGGCGTAAAAGGCTGAGATAATACGCTGACACGTAAAACGTGGGCGTAAAAGCTAAACACTATGCTAACACGTTAGAACGTGGGCGTAAAACTCCGTCTTCTCCCCATGGCCAATACAATCATGCGTAAAAGCTCAGGAACTCGAGGAACTCCATCTCGGCCAAGACTGAGTGAAATCCGGCCATCCCAAAACCAAACTCGCGTAAAATTATGAGGCCTACTACATGGAACTCTTAGTTTTCGAAAATAAGCCATTTTAGTAGATCAAAACCAAGAAGATCAAAATGCTAAAAACTTAGATCTACATGGACTGAGCTATGGAATTTGAAAATGCTAAGTACTAAAGTGGCTTAGAATCTTGTGGAGAAGAAAATGGAACAATAAAATTGAGTTCCTCCATAAAGCAAGTTGTACTTGCCTAAACCTCTCTCTGGTAGGTGAGGAGAGTAATGGTGAGGAAGAAGAAGTAATGGAGAAGAAGTAATGAGGAGAGAGAGTGTTAGGCGGCTATTAAAGAAAGGGTGAGGGGGTAGGTAGGGGTTGGTCCACAAGAAGAATCAAGCCAAGCCGAACCAACAAGCTGAACCGAACCAAGCAATCATGCAATGAGACATGCAATATACATACACGTATACCAAAATACGTAATACGAACTACGTTCGTTACAACTCTACCCACCTTAAAAGAATTCTGTCCTCAAAATTTAATTAAGAGGCTAGAGAGGCAAGGATGTCACGACCCGCACCCGCTTTTCGGATACGAAGCGTGTCCAAGCCCAGCCTACGCCGCAGTGTCGGCGGTAGTACGCTGTCTATACACAAGTCACGATAATATAGAATCTCATGGTAAACTATATCTCATCCACAAAATAATCATGTCACAATCAAGATCAATAAAGAAGACATGAAACTGAACAACAATGAATATAACTGAATATCAAGAATCAATATCACGTCCGGTGGTCACAAATCCACTACCAATAGACGAAATAATAGAGAAATACATAAAATAACTAACTGGATAAAAACTGCTAATCTAGACCACCTCAACTGAAAGCACTGTGATCTGATGCTGGATCAAACCCTCTCGTCTGCTCCTGACCCAAACTCGGCTAACCTGAAGAGATCATCAGGTCCTCAGAGGACTAGCAAGATACATAAAAACGAGCCTTTCTAACAGTTTATTATGCATGGAGGAAAAATACAGAATAAACAAGTAAAACTGGGCGACAAATAAAATACGAATCTGTACACTGACTACACATAAATGAACTACTGAACGAGGATGAGAGAACTCATGTCAAGATGTCAACGGATAAACAAATTAAATATTCAAACCCTCGTCCCTAGTGTGGACTTGCATGTTTGAACAACTACTAGCCCTCGTCCCTAGTGTGGACTCACAGGCTAGTATCACCCCCGTCCCTAGTGTGGACTCGCAGGTGTGAACCATATTCTACTAACCCTCGTCCCTAGTGTGGACTCGCAGGATAGCATCACCCTCGTCCCAAGTATGGACTCACAGGTGTGGACCAATAACTACTAACCCTCGTCCCTAATATCGACTCGCAGGTTAGCTTCAAGATTTCAAGACAAGGAGGTAAAGCAGTTCAGTTTATGACTTCTCGACCCATGGTACGACTCAATCAAGGCTCAAATGAATACATCCAATAGGACACAGCTAACTGTGAACACGGTCTATATATATATATATATAGCAATGTTACAAATATACAAGAAAGATATGAAAGATACATGTCAATAATATGAGAAAACTGGATAATAATAAAAAGACCGTGCATATAAATAAAGCTTAGAAAGGCAAGGTATACTTGCCTTAGGTCCTGAGCTGCTGGCACGGGTCAGAATCCGTGTCAATGTCCAAGTAACCTGTTTAATAATTTATCATGTCAATGAAAGATGAATGAATTTAGCAACCAAGCTATTTCTCTTGCTAGGCTTCTAGACCATGATTCCTATATCTAATATAACTAGTGTTCTTAACTAGGTAGGATAGGTTTGTCTTTGGGTTACTATTTATAAATCGATTACACCACTGTCTGCATTTGAGACTCACCCTTATAAACTATCATGCCCTTTGTTTCCTGTACTCTGTTCTACACCTACATGTGGGGTATTCTAGGTATACAGGACCTTGGTCATTCCTGTTTTCTCAGTCCTCTTACTAACTTCCCCGTCTACTATAGCTACTCTTCATTCAATTTGTAACCTGACATGGTCTACATCACATGTTTTATTTGATTTAAAGTAGTAGTCAACAAGGCAAAAAGTATTGATCAGGTTCAATCACAGATGATCAGTACTTATGTACATGCAGGCATCCCCTTTCCTGGTGTGGTTGATTTCCAGCATGTTAAAACATAACCGATTCAGTCTTTTAAACTCTATGCAATTTAGAGCCAGACTCTAACCACAATCTCATATTCCAAGTCGTAGGTACAATGTCAGAACACATATAAGAAACAACCACTTAACAAAATCCACATTAACTGAACATAAATGGATCTCAACCATTCCCCTTTTTTTATAACAGTCAATACAGATTTCATACATGTGTAGTGATTGTCGTAGCCATCCCTATATGGCTCATTCTCAAATCTGAACCTAACAAGGATGGGTGAACCTATTACTAAACTGTCGGGGATTTAGACAGCATACGTATACAGGAACCTGAACTAAGACAGTTAAAGACTGATATTGGGTGATATGAAGACTGATATCTAAAAGAAAGTTGGTCAAGAGACCCAGGTGATCCTACTTGGGCAAAGGATTGATACAAATAGATTAGGGACATGGCATATAGCTCAATATCTGAACTAGGTAGCAGCCAACTCACCTTGCTAGATCACAAGGCCTGTCCTTGTCTCTGCTATGCTCTGTAGGCACAAAAGCATGCCTAAGGCTTACACTCATCTATCAGTTAGCCTTTCCCCTGCATTCAAGATATCTGGACCCTCCTGTATAAGTAGGCTGATGTCTTACATTTTGACCTGTAGTTGTAGCTAAGAATCCCTCTGACTTGATAACCCTGCACTGGTACTGCTATGTAGTACTGTCTGCATGATCTCGTTTTTACTGCAGGACATACCCTTATGCATCCTACACTTCATACATTGCAATTTGCTAACTTCATCATTGCTTCCTGCTGCTAAACAGGAATGAATTCCCTGTACTCAATGTCTATATGTCCATAATGTATGTCAAGGTGAACCCAATACATTAGTATATAAGCTTAACTCAAAACTGGACTGAAGCGATTGCTAACTGGACTGATGTATATATGTATTGATATGAGCATTTAGAGAGCGTTCTACCTAAACATATAGGTCTGTATAGCATAAATCTGAGAGTGAACTATCAATAGAGACTTGAACTAACATTAGGTGGCCTGGTAGTTCGAGTGTGGTGGTATAGCACTCACAGGTACCCTGGTATTCCCATACACTGGTATGATATGCTAGGTAATGAAATGGTTAAGGGTCTGAATATCTAACTTTGGATTGCCTAAGCCTTGGATATACAGGGCAAGGTTTGGTGGATGAAGACGGTTACATGTGGATTACTCTGCTGTCAAGGACAGTGCCCTTTCAGTGACCTGGGGGCAATGCTGCTGATCTAGACACCACACCCTATGGCTACTTTTGTAGGCAACTGAGACATCAAGGTGTAGCTAATGTGTGCTACTCGACCAAGGATTTCAGGGGATGGCTGATACGCTACATAAATCCTGCAATATAAATCATACGCTTAAAACTCTTGTTGCCAAACCACAATAGTTCACCAAGCAACCTCGACCTCCTGCAGGTCATACCTGCGAGGCCTGATATATGACAGAGAAGTAGTGGACATTGCTATCTTTGGTATCCCTAAATATGGACAGGGTTATCCTAAGGCTGATACCATTTGCATACTTATTTCCTATGTGTCTCTCCTTTGCCTCTTGGTTCAGGTACATGAACACAAACCCCTTCTCAAGTCCCTGAATCTTACTTAGGTCTCAGTCCTGAGTATAGTATTTATTTCCAGCTAGTAATTTGCAGTAATGAAAGTATTGAAATGTGAAATGAATAGGAATATGCTTATCGTTTCTGATTTAGGATCAGTATGCCATAAAGCCTGCGAACTAACTCAGCAAGGTATTAAGCCTATTGCTATATATGGTACTCAACCAGTTATCATATACGTTATGACCAGGAATGCCCTGCTTCTAGGACTGCTGTTTGATCCCAAAGCCCTGCTTATCATTTTTCTGTGATGCACTCAGGGGATATGGTGATACCTAATTCTAAGCCTGAAGTCTAAATGAGGTTTAACTGAGAATCCTCAGTATCAGTAGCAAAAATACAGTGCTAGTTGTGCCATTTCCCAACATTCATTGATTACCTTTCAGTCTACAGGGAAATTCCTATTCCCAGTCATCTATTTTCAGGTACTCACTTATACTAGTACTCCTATAATCTAGCTTGAAGGTTTCTACCACCCATACTCCTATTTGGTTGAGCAGTCAATAAATGTTTTACAAAAAGTAGCACAACCTTTCAACACTATAATATGTTAGCAAAACTTGAAGATGCACTATACAGTACATAATCAGTTCAGTAACAGAAATTACAATCAAAGAGGGACATCGGCCCCCTCTATATAAAATGTTCTAAGGTTCAAAGATGAGATCAAGTATTGATCCGATACCAACCTCTCGAGTCCTACTACCCATACGGTTGCATAGCCCCAATGTGTCCCTTAGGCTTGTGTATGGCCCATGTAATGGCCATGGCAGGATTTTACCTTCTTATATGCGATATGCCTATTGAACCCTGTTTCAATACGATACTATACTTACATGTATCCTAGTTTCAGAACAGTGAAATCCTTATAACCTTCTAGGCATTCAAACGAACACTAAGGTGATATTGTTGTGTTAAGGAAAATTACCTTAACTGTTTCAAACGCGTGTCATGGTGCCTCCTTCGATGACTCGGTCCCTTCCTCGATCGCCTCGACCCAAGAGAGAACTGCGGCAAAAACTGAAGTTGAGATGCTAGGGTTTGTCGAGGAACGAGAGCTCTGCTAGCATAGGTATTTATAACTTAACTTGAATCTAGCCGAGATAAGGAGGAGGGGATTTGCTCAAATCCGAATCTTGATATGGCTTGGCCGTTGGAGATTTTGAATACGAGGGTGATCGGTTTAAAACAGAGGGTTTTGAATAGGAAACATTGGTACTTTAGTCCCTGAAACATTCTTATTAATCCTTAGGCTCTCTATTAGTATTTCAATTGAAACAAATATAAAAGGAAATTTGAATAAGGATATTTGCATATAACCCCTTGCCAATTCCTATATTATCCTTTTGGTCCTTATTGTATTTAAAATAAGAATAAGACATAACCAATATATGAGACAAATTTTATTTTAATAAATTCAAAAAAAAAAAATTGGTCAAGGGGTTGACAACTCTACCCCGCTTAAACAAATTTCGTCCTCGAAATTTAAGGAGCTGCGATCCACTCGAATGAATAGTCTAGTACAACCTGCTATAAAGAAATTCAATTCTCTAGACAATTCAAGGTTTAAATATAAGTCTATCTATACTACTGCCAATATCTACTAGAAATTTTTGCCAGCTGCTCCCTGCGGTGTTGTTCCTGTCTTAAGAGTTCATCTTAACTAAAATAAGGAAAATACTTTAGCCGTTAAGGAGATTTTCAAACAGGATACAAATCAAGGATTCAATGAAATCAAGGATTTGAGGCCAATAATGAGTCAAGACATGTGGATGAGATCCTAAGTGTCTATTCCTATTCACAGGCTCACGACGGTACAATGACGTAACGAGGTGATTAACGTAGACCTGCATTGGCCACCAAAAAAACTTGTCACGACCCGCACCCGCTTTTCGGATACGAAGCGTGTCCAAGCCCAGCCTACGCCGCTGTGTCGGCGATAGTACGCTGTCTATACATAAGTCATGGCAATCTAGAATCTCATGGTAAACAATATCTCATCCACAGAATAATCATGTCACAATCAAGATCAATGAAGAAGACATGAAACTGAACAAAAATGAATATAACTGAATATCAAGAATCAATGTCACGTCCGGTGGTCACAAATCTACTACCAATAGACGGAATAATAGAGAAATACATGAAATAACTAACTGGATAAAAATACTAATCTAGACCACTTCAACTGAAAGCACTGTGATCTGATGCTGGCTCAAACCCTCTCGTCTGCTCCTGACCCAAACTCGGCTAACCTAAAGAGATCATCAGGTCCTCAGAGGACTAGCAAGATACATAAAAATGAGCCTTTCTAACAGTTTATTATGCATGGAGGAAAAATACAGAATAAACAAGTAAAATTAGGCAACGAATAAAACATGAATCTGTACACTGACTACACATAAATGAACTGCTAAACGAGGACGAGAGAACTCATGTCAAGATGTCAACGGATAACCAAATTAAATACTCAAACCCTCGTCCCTAGTATGGACTCGCAGGTTTGAACAACTACTAGCCCTCGTCCCTAGTGTGGACTCGCAGGCTAGCATCACCCTCGTCCCTAGTATGGACTCGCAGGTGTGAACCATATACTACTAACCCTCGCCCCTAGTGTGGACTCGCAGGATAGCATCACCCTCGTCCCTAGTGTTAACTCGCTGGTATGGACCAATAACTACTAACCCTCGTCCCTAATATGGACTCGCAGGTTAGCTTAAGCCTGCGAACTAACTCAGCAGGATATTAAGCCTATTGCTATATATGGTACTCAACCAGTTATCATATACGTTATGACCAGGAATGCCCTGCTTCTAGGACTGTTGTTTGATCCCAAAGCCCTGCTTATCATTTTTTTGTGATGCACTCAGGGAATATGGTGATACCTAATTCTAAGCCTGAAGTTTAAATGAGGTTTAACTGAGAATCCTCAGTATCAGTAGCAAAAATACAGTGCTAGTTGTGCCATTTCCCAACATTCATTGATTACCTTTCAGTCTACAGGGAAATTCCTATTCCCAGTCATCTATTTTCAGGTACTCCCTTATACTAGTAATCCTATAATCTAGCTTGAAGGTTTCTCCCACCCATACTCCTATTTGGTTGAGCAGTCAATAAATGTTTTATAAAAAATAGCACAACCTTTCAACACTATAATATGTTAGCAAAACTTGAAGATGCACTATACAGTACATAATCAGTTCAGTAACAGAAATTACAATCAAAGAGGGACATCGGCACCCTCTATATAAAATGTTCTAAGGTTCAAAGATGAGATCAAGTATTGATCCGATACCAACCTCTCGAGTCCTACTACCCATACGGTTGCACAGCCCCAATGTGTCCCTTAGGCTTGTGTATGGCCCGTGCAATGGCCATGGCAGGATTTTACCTTCTTATATGCGATATGCCTATTGAACCCTGTTTCAATACGATACGATACTATACTTACATGTATCCTAGTTTCAGAACAGTGAAATCCTTATAACCTTCTAGGCATTCAAACGAACACTAAGGTGATATTGTTGTGTTAAGGAAAATTACCATAACTGTTTCAAACGTGTGTCATGGTGCCTCCTTCGATGACTCGGTCCCTTCCTCGATCGCCTTGACCCAAGAGAGAACTGCGGCAAAAATTGAAGTTGAGATGCTAGGGTTTGTCGAGGAACGAGAGCTCTGCTAGCATAGGTATTTATAACTTAACTTGAATCTGGCCGAGATAAGGAGGAGGGGATTTCCTCAAATTCGAATCTTGATATGGCTTGGCCGTTGGAGATTCTGAATACGAGGGTGATCGGTTTAAAACAGAGGGTTTTGAATAGGAAACATTGGTACTTTAGTCCCTGAAACATTCATATTAATCCTTGGGCTCTCCATTAGTATTTCAATTGAAACAAATATTAAAGGAAATTTGAATAAGGATATTTGCATATAAGCCCTTGCCAATTCCTATATTATCCTTTTGGTCCTTATTGTATTTAAAATAAGATTAAGACATAACAAATATATGAGACAAATTTCAATTTAATAAATTCGAAAAAAATTGGTGAAGGGGTTGACAAAGGACAAGATATACTAATCACTGGCAAGCTATAACTAAACAACCAATCAGGCAATCATTCATTCAATCAAGGAACGGAGAGCATAAGGCATAAGGAAGATATTATACCTTATCAGTCAAACAGGTCGGAATATCGCGATCGGATATCATCCTCACTGTTACGACCCGCACCCTAGAGTTAGGGCACGAGAACGTAACAACGCCCAGCCTACGCCGCAGTGTCGGCGGTAGAACGCTGTCCTAGGTCTCAATGCATATAACAGTATAAGACTAAACAGTTTATACTCCCCGAATGGGGGTGACATAGCAGATACAGTCTCAATCACATCTAAGGTAGAGCATGATAAAGATAGATAAAACATAAAATCCAAAAGAGATACAGGAGATAGAAGTCTAAGTGTCTAAGATACATAAACCCATAAATACATCTCAAAACTCAATACAGTAATCCACAAAGTAAAATACAACTCCAGACAAAATGAAATAACTATCTAAACAACCTCTACTGTGTCTTCTCTAGGCTAGCAGGCAACCTCCAAGCTATCTGTAAAATTTATCAACAGGTCCAGTCAAGACTGGAGCGAGTACAGTACATCTCAACAGATCATAGCAGGTTAGAAAGTAAAAAACATGCAGTAAAGTAAGATACAAGTACTGAAAGAAGTGCAGTATGTAAACAGAGAGAGAACTGTAATAGAAATATCTACTATACATAGGGAACTAGCAGTGACTAGTGAGTCAGAGTACAATATGAACATGTAATACTCCCCCCGTACCCCCGATCAATACACAAGGATCCAGCCAGGTTATGTTATATAATGCTATGTAACAGACCCCGAAGGTGATAGACCCCGAAGGTGATAAGCCCCCGAAGGGTGGTAGACCCCGAAGGTGATACATAGTAGTCCCATAAAAATGGGGATTCTGGGGATAACCCAACAGTGTAAGTCCCATAAAAATGGGGATTCTGGGGGTAACCCAACAGTGTAAGTCCCATAAAAATGGGGATTCTGGGGGTAACCCAACAGTGTAAGATTCCAGGAAGACTCTACGATCATGAGGGTACATGTCGTAAGTGATCAAAGAACAAAGAAGCATATGATACGCTATGAAAGTAAAACGCACAGAACATAGAGTACCCGATGCTCCCTAAGGATAACATCTCAAGAAAGGATCCATATAGTACCAATCCGTGTGACCAATGTGACAGTACAAGTAAAGTAATCTACTGCAGGAAATAATTCTAAGCAGGATATGAAATGATCAGAGAATGTACTCGCCTCGATAACCTGAACAGCTGATAAGTATAGGGGTCCCATTGAAGCCACAGAGTCCTATTTAAAGCAACACAGGTTACAAGGGGTTCAAGTTGTAATAAAAGAATCTCTATAATCAATCTACATTATTCTAGGTTCTTCTAAGTCAAAACAACTCTAGGTCGACTCCGGTCAATAATCTAGTCAAACTAGGTCAAGTGTTGACTTACAGTTGACTTTGGGTCAACTGGTCAACTCTGGTCAAACAGGGTCAATTCTAGTCTAATATAAAGTGTACTTCGTTATTTGTACGTCGAAACTTACGACACGTAAATCGAGATAAGAAGATTATCGGTAAGGTTGATAATCTTATTATAGTGATCCACGTATCCAACTTGTCAATTTCAGCGATGTGAGATCACTGGAATTGGCTGATCTCAGTTTCGTTGTACTAATCCCGAAATACGAACATTATATGAATTAATTATTAATTAATTATAAAAAGGTTAAACTCAGAGAAACTATCAACAAACATTGTCGGACGATGAAATAGACATCGCCAACGTGTCCAGAATGGTCAAATTAGCTAAGATAGCCTACCCAACGGTCCAACTTGGACACAAGGGCAAAAAGGTAATTTCGGGTCAAAACGGTGTCCGTGTCGGAGCCGTTTTGCACCGAAAAATGTGCAAGAAAACAAGTCAATAAAATATAACAAATTATATGTCCACGAAACCAGAATGTCGATACGAATCTAACGGTATCTCCAAAATTGGATTCCGTTGACCCGATCTCATTTTGGCCCGTTGACCAGAACTTGGAATTCCGGTTTGCACGGAAATACGTGCCGGAGCCAAAGTTCTCAAAACTTAGCAAACTACCTGTCAACGAGTCCAGAATGATGATACGAACTCAACGGTATCTCCGAATTGGATTCCGATGAGCCGATCTTAAAATGACCCGTTGACCCGGATATCGGTATCCGACTTACACCAAAATGCGTGCCAGATCCAATGTCCACCAAAACCTAGCAAATTAAATGTCAACGAGTCCATAATGACGATACGAACTCAACGGTATATCCGAAATTGGATTCCGATGAGCCGGCGTCAAAAAGCCCCATTGACCCAGAAAGTAGGACCCGCTTTGCACCGAAATACGTGCTCGGGCCCACGTTCTCCAAATCTAACAAATTTTATATGAAAACATGCCAGAATGACGCCACAAGTCTAATGGTGGTGTCAAAAATAAAATCTGGAGTCCTGTGTTCAAAAATGGAATTTTACAAGTTGAAAATTACGAATTCGGACGGCCAACTTTGGCGTCGAATTCAACCAATCAAACAAGCTCACAATGAAACGAAACTGAAGGAAAAGCAAGAGGGTTATACCAGCTTCGCACCGGAACTGGTACCACGCCAAACGGAGCTGCGGTGGAGGAGATACAAGCTGACGAAGTTGGCCCCGTGAAACTGTCCAAATTTAATACAATTAAACGGTCAACTTGGTGGCCGGTTTTCATGTATCAAACGATAAAATTAACGGACGAAAATTGACATGAGTGAAGGTGGATATATCGAGATTGTGACGGAGTGAAGAAATCGCCAATCCAACGTTCGAATTTCTGGGAAAAAGTGCGCGAAGTTGCTGCGACGGAGCGTCAAAACGAACTCGATCCCGTGCGCGTCACGACGGGACGTCGTTCAAAACGCACGAATCGCCTCGACGGCGCGTCCCGGAGGACGGTGGACGTCAGGGAAGAGCTGCCTATGGTTCGCTGGAGTGGGCCACCCACGGGGGGGTCGTCGGGGTCACGGCGGGACATCGACGGCGGCGTCTACGCTCGCTCGTGCGCGCTAGGGCGCTGCAGCTGTGCGCTACTACTGCCACGCTGTTGCGCGCGGCTGCACGGCCATGGCCGGCCGACGAGGGCGCGGTGGCACGGTGCGCGGCGACGGGGGACGGCTGGAATGGAGTGGAGGGTGGCGGTTTGTATTGAAGGTGGTGGTGGTGGTGTTCGGAAATGGAGGAGGAGAGAAGGAGAGGAGATAAAGGAGGACTCGGCCATGGGTCGGTGACCGGCGGCGAGGCCGGGCCAGGAGGAGGGGTCGGGTTGGAGAGGAGGTCGGGCAATGGTGGTCGAGGAAATGGGAGGAGAAGGCTGTTGGTTTTGTGTAGTAGTAGGAAAATAGTTGAAGAGAGAGAAAGAGGATAATTGTGATAAAGAGAGGGGAAGAGAGAGAAATATTCTCTCCACAAATTTCTAGGGCCGGCCACATGCTGTGATGGGGTGTGGGGAAAATTACATGGGAAATTAATGGGTGAGATTAATTGAGGGGATCAATGGCTAGGAATAAATATTTTGGAATTTGTCATTCCATGGAGTTAAAAATCAATAGAAAATTTCTATTAAATATAGAAAAATAGGCAAAATGAGTACTAGATATTTTTGGGCAAGAAAGTTGAGGGTGTCATGATGGGGAATAACACAAAGCTGGACTGGACTCGGTGGAGCCGGATTGGATCAAAACTGGACATTATGCAATAATTGAATTAAAAATAGACGTTGATGATCATGAGTGAATAAGTAGCACATGGAGATTCCAATAAATGGGACACAAGTGGCGGACGGATAGTAGGCTCAAAGTGGGCCATGTCCTTAGTTGGGGCTGACAGACTTTGGTCGACAGGGGACCCACAAATCAAGTTGGAAGATGAATGTGACGCCGTGGAGTGAAATAAAATCGGGTCACGTGTCGGGAAAGTTGTGCGAATCAAATGGAGCACAAAATGACGTGTCTCAGTGGGACACGAAGGTCAAGGGTGACGAGCGTCTCGAGTAGATCTTCAATGAGGAGTTGGTTTCAAGAAACTGACTGGTCTTGCGCTCCAAAATTAAAAGTCACGGTAACGTGCTAAAAATGATCAAGGAAAAGAGTAGGAAATTCAATTAATGATCAAACGGTCTAATTCGACCAGAAGTTCAGCGAAGCAAAAAGAGTACAAGGGAACAAGTCTGAGTGGGACACCATATACCGTCATGAAGGTAATCTTGTCCACTCCAAAACTCGTAAAGAAGATTTCCAGAGTTGAACATCCCTGATACTCCAAATATCAATGGCATGAAAAAGTACACTTACAGATAAATAAATAAAATATTAATCAAAACCAATCAATCAGAAAAATAAAATAAAATAAAAAAAATCAACCCGAAATTCAGGGTGCTCACATCCTACCCACCTTATAAAAATTTCGTCCTCGAAATTAAAATGTCCATACTCCCTCTAGGTCAAACCCCCACAATCAAAGTCCAGAACTTAAACAAATCATACCATAAAAAAAGACAACGTCCAGGGTCATGGCATACGGTGGTAGTGAAAGTCTCATCTAGGTATAGTAGTCATCTAACTGATTCGGTCATAGGGTATCAAAACACACAGGTAGTCTAGGGTGCTAAACAAAAGTTACAAAAATAACAAACCATCGAAACTGTAAGGCAGTCTACCATCCTATATGAAAACTGGTACTTATCATAAAAAAAAATAAAAAAAATAAAGAAAAGTAACTACCCATTATCTGAAAGGGGTACTAATCAAAGAAAAATCAAATCACAAGTTTAAGAATGAAAGTCAATTTCATGGAAATCCAATCAAGATATATATTAAGAACATTTAGTCTCGATACGATCTAAGTCGATCAATTCTGGAAAATCAAGATTTAGGCAATATAGAGAACAGTTCATCAAGCCTGAGCACGAGCTTACAAGGATGGAGATTCAGGCCATAATCAAATTTAAGTCAATTGAGTACAACCCAAGATATAAATATGATAAGAAAAGGTGATCGAAGTCGATTTGGTCGTGATTAAGGAAACTAGGATTTAATGATATTGAAAAACCCTTTTTAGAGAAAAAAAACAGGAAAAGATTTCATACGAAGTCAGCAAATCATCCCTCTCTAATACTATCAGTTTATCATTTGCCAATCATATTTTTCTCACAAACTCCAATATAAAATCAACCTTCATATGACTACCCTCAAAATTTCTATAACCTTCAGTCATCTAAATTTTACCATGATCACCATAGACAAAAATTTTTAACTTCCAAAACATTTTCCACGAAGCATACCCCTCTTAATTAGGTATCAACACTTACCCATTTAATCAAGTTTCCAAATTCATTCACCTCGTTCTAAATTAGATCTGAAACCTCCAAATCCAGTTTATGGAATCCTCGTACTTGTTTAAATCAAGCCTCGTATTTATTCAGCCCTAATACCACTATGTCATGCAAAATTTATTCTCGTTTTATAAATCAACCTTCACATTTCTTCAACGTTCACCTTAAATTATTATCCTTTTGAATTCTACACATTTTTTTTCATCCAAAATAATTCCTATAACTTAAAATCCTTGTGTTCTATCTGTCTCTAGTCATTTTTTATAATATCTAGTTCAATTTTGCATAATCATTGATTACAATAAAATTCTCTTTCCATTACTAAATTTCTACATCGCCTCAGAGTAAAAGTTTTTCCCAGAATCAATAACCAAGATTTTCTAAGTTCTCAAAACTAGGTTGACCTTGAACATCCTCATTAGTTTTGAAATACATCCATGAATTACTCATAACCAAATTTTCTGCAATTGTTTCTAAATTAATAACATTTATCCCTCGATTTCATTCTAAACCTTCACCACATTTCTATCTAAAATTTTTTTTTTGACATCCAACATTTTGATTCCTACTAAATTATCATATGATAACCAATCACGTCATTTCCGTACTAGATGATTTACGTCACTTCCTCTACGTTTCTCAGGTAAAGTTATATGAAGATCCAAGAGTTTTCAAGGTATAGCTGACAGAATTATATACGAGATAGGGAATTGATGTAATCATGATAGTTATATAAGACAAAGATTGATGGGAATAAAATATTGGCAGGAAGAGAATGATAATAGAATCTGTTCTGCTTATCTGTTTAAAGAAGAAACCGTTTTGAAATCCAGAGTTAAAATATCAATTTCAAGATAAAGTCTAGCAAAATTATCGATTCATTGTATTATGAAAAACTTATATCAAGAAGTTTCACAAGGTTTATAAAACCAACTAAACTTACTCATGAGTTAAATAATAGAAAACTAGACAAAACAAACAAATAATAATTCTTTTCTCTTTTTTTTGAAAGACTGAAACAAAGTAGAGAAAACATGTTTGAAAACATTTAAGGTACAATCTGATAATTATATGCGTCTATCCAAAATTATGGTACTCTAAATTCTCATCATACTAGTAAGCAAGGCTACGATAATCACAGAGCCCTCGACTTATGCACATATCTCTAGAATCATGGTATTTAACATTTTTGCGGTGCCGCATGCTTGGCTGCGAAAACCTTAAATTCCCACACCCGAGAAATATATCCAGAGTCAGACTGTATGTCCTCACCATGCTGGCTAATGTGACTATAGAAGACTAGATTTTCATAACTTAGATGACCTAGCCCATATAATTTTATCTTGCCAAAAATTAAATTAAATCAACAATGAATACCCAAAAATCAAATCAAATTATCAACGAAAACCAAAATTCAAAAATGAACAAAAATCCATCAAAATACAAACTTAGATGCAATAGCTATCATCAAAATTCAAATTCGACAAACATCCATCAAAATCAATAATTACAAACTCGAATTCAACAATAATCTATAAAAATCAAATTTAATAACAAAAAGTAAAAATGAATCAAATCAAGGAAAAAAGAGAGTTTTCAAATCGAAGTTAAATAAGATTCTCCAGGGTCATCCGAGGAATCTCTCAAGGGTTCCTAACTGTGATTGAGTATCTTCAAAATATATCCTATTCCTAGTACAAGCTGTAGTGGTACTCAAGTTCGAATACCACTACACTTTTGTCTCGACCTGCATGGGCCACCACTAAAAACGTGTCACGATCTGCACCCTAGAGTTAGGGCACGAGAACGTAACAACGCCCAGCCTACGTCGCAGTGTCGGCGGTAGAACGCTGTCCTAGGTCTCAATACATATAACAGTATAAGACTAAACAGTTTATACTCCCCGAATGGGGGTGACATAGCAGATACAGTCTCAATCACATCTAAGGTAGAGCATGATAAAGATAGATAAAACATGAAATCCAAAAGAGATACAGGAGATAGAAGTCTAAGTCTCTAAGATACATAAACCCATAAATACATCTCAAAACTCAATACAGTAATCCACAAAGTAAAATACAACTCCAGACAAAATGAAATAACTATCTAAACAACCTCTACTGTGTCTCCTCTAGGCTAGCAGGTAACCTCCAAGCTATCTGTAAAATTTATCAACAGGTCCAGTCAGGACTGGAGCGAGTACAGTACATCTCAACAGATCATAGCAGGTTAGAAAGTAAAAACATGCAGTAAAGTAAGATACAAGTACTGAAAGAAGTGCAGTATGTAAGCAGAAAGAGAACTGTAATAGAAATATCTACTATACATAGGGAACTAGCAGTGACTAGTGAGTCAGAGTACAATATGAACATGTAATACTCCCCCCGTACCCCCGATCAATACACAAGGATCCAGCCAGGTTATGTTATATGATGCTATGTAACAGACCCCGAAGGTGATAGACCCCGAAGGTGATAAGCCCCCGAAGGGTGGTAGACCCCGAAGGTGATACATAGTTGTCCCATAAAAATGGGGATTCTGGGGGTAACCCAACAGTGTAAGTCCCATAAATAGGAATTCTGGGGGTAACCCAACAGTGTAAGTCCCATAAAAATGGGGATTCTGGGGGTAACCCAACAGTATAAGATTCCAGGAAGACTCTACGATCATGAGGGTACATGTCGTAAGTGATCAAAGAACCAAGAAGCATATGATACGCTATGAAAGTGAAACGCACAGAACATAGAGTACCCGATGCTCCCTAAGGATAACATCTCAAGAAAGGATCCATATAGTACCAATCCGTGTGACCAACGTGACAGTACAAGTAAAGTAATCTACTGCAGGAAATAATTCTAAGCAGGATATGAAATGATCAGAGAATGTACTCGCCTCGATAACCTGAACAGCTGATAAGTATAGGGGTCCCACTGAAGCCACAGAGTCCTATTTAAAGCAACACAGGTTACAAGGGGTTCAAGTTGTAATAAAAGAATCTCTATAATCAATCTACATTATTCTAGGTTCTTCTAAGTCAAAACAACTCTAGGTCGACTCCGGTCAATAATCTAGTCAAACTAGGTCAAGTGTTTACTTACAGTTGACTTTGGGTCAACTGGTCAACTCTGGTCAAACAGGGTCAATTCTAGTCTAATATAAAGTGTACTTCGTTATTTGTACGTCGAAACTTACGAAACGTAAATCGAGATAAGAAGATTATCGGTAAGGTTGATAATCTTATTATAGTGATCCACGTATCCAACTTGTCAATTTCAGCGATGTGAGATCACTGGAATTGGCTGATCTCAGTTTCGTTGTACTAATCCCGAAATACGAACATTATATGAATTAATTATTAATTAATTATAAAAAGGTTAAACTCAGAGAAACTATCAACAAACATTGTCGGACGATGAAATAGACATCGCCAACGTGTCCAAAATGGTCAAATTAGTTAGGATAGCCTACCCAACGGTCCAATTTGGACACAAGGGCAAAAAGGTAATTTCGGGTCAAAACGGTATCCGTGTCGGAGCCGTTTTGCACCGAAAAATGTGCAAGAAAATAAGTCAATAAAATATAACAAATTATATGTCCACGAAACCAGAATGTCGATACGAACCCAACGGTATCTCCAGAATTGGATTCCGTTGACCCGATCTCATTTTAGCCCGTTGACCAGAACTTGGAATTCCGATTTGCACGGAAATGCGTGCCGGAGCCAAAGTTCTCAAAATTTAGCAAACTACCTGTCAACGAGTCCAGAATGATGATACGAACTCAACGGTATCTCCGGAATTGAATTCCGATGAGCCGATCTTAAAATGACCCGTTAACCCGGATATTGGTATCCGACTTGCACCGAAATGCGTGCCAGACCTAATGTCCACCAAAACCTAGCAAATTATATGTCAACGAGTCCAGAATGACGATACGAACTCAACGGTATATCCGGAATTGGATTCCGATGAGCCGGCGTCAAAAAGTCCCGTTGACCCAGAAAGTGGGACCCGCTTTGCACCAAAATGCGTGCCCGGACCCACGTTCTCCAAATCTAACAAATTTTATATGAAAACATGCCAGAACGACGCCACAAGTCTAATGGTGGTGTCAGAAATGAAATCTGGAGTCCCGTGTTCAAAAATGGAATTTTACAAGTTGGAAATTACGAATTCGGACGGCTAACTTTGGCGTCGAATTCAACCAATCAAACAAGCTCACAATGAAACGAAACTGAAGGGGAAGCAAGAGGGTTATACCAGCTTCGCACCGGAACTGGTAGCACGCCAAATGGAGCTGCGGTGGAGGAGATACAAGCTGACGAAGTTGGCCCCGCAAAACTGTCCAAATTTAATACAATTTAAACGGTCAACTTGCTGGCCGGTTTTCATGTATCAAACGATAAAATTAACGGACGAAAATTGACATGAGTGAAGGTGGATATACCAAGATTGCGACGGAGCAAAGAAATCACCGATCCAACGGTTGGATTTCCAGAAAAAAGTGCGCAAAGTCGCTGCGACGGAGCGTCAAAACGAACTCGATCCCGCGCGCGTCACGACGGGACGTCGTTCAAAACGCACGAATCGCCTCGACGGCGCATCCCGGAGGACGGTGGCCGTCAGGGAAGAGCTGCCTATGGTTCGCCGGAGTGGGCCACCACGGGGGGGTCGCCGGGGTCACGGCGGGACGTCGGCGGCGGCGTCTACGCTCGCTCGCGCGCGCTAGGACGCTGCAGCTGTGCGCTGCTACTGCCACGCTGTTGTGCACGGCTGCACGGAGCTGCACGGCCATGGCCAGCCGACGAGGGCGCGGTGGTACGGTGCACGGCGACGGGGGACGGCTGGAATGGAGTGGAGGGTGGCGGTTTGTATTGAAGGTGGTGGTGGTGGTGTTCGGAAATGGAGGAGGAGAGAAGGAGAGGAGATGGAGGAGGACTCGGCCATGGGTCGGTGACCGACGGCGAGGCCAGGCCAGGAGGAGGGGTCGGGTTGGAGAGGAGGTCGGGCAATGGTGGTCGAGGAAATGGGAGGAGAAGGCTGTTGGTTTTGTGTAGTAGTAGGAAAATAGTTGAAGAGAGAGAAAGAGGATAATTGTGATAAAGAGAGGGGAAGAGAGAGAAAGATTCTCTCCACAAATTTCTAGGGCCGACCACATGCTGTGATGGGGTGTGGGGAAAATTATATAGGAAATTAATGGGTGAGATTAATTGAGGGGATCAATGGCTAGGAATAAATATTTTGGAATTTGTCATTCCATGGAGTTAAAAATCAATAGAAAATTTCTATTAAATATAGAAAAATAGGCAAAATGAGTACTAGATATTTTTGGGCAAGAAAGTTGAGGGTGTCATGATGGGGAATAACACAAAGCTGGACTGGACTCGGTGGAGCCGGATTGGATCAAAACTGGACATTATGCAATAATTGAATTAAAAATAGACGTTGATGATCATGAGTGAATAAGTAGCACATGGAGATTCCAATAAATGGGACACAAGTGGCGGACGGATAGTAGGCTCAAAGTGGGCCATGTCCTTAGTTGGGGCTGACAGACTTTGGTCGACAGGGGACCCACAAATCAAGTTGGAAGATGAATGTGACGCCGTGGAGTGAAATAAAATCGGGTCACGTGTCGGGAAAGTTGTGCGAATCAAATGGAGCACAAAATGACGTGTCTGAGTGGGACACGAAGGTCAAGGGTGACGAGCGTCTCGAGTAGATCATCAATGAGGAGTTGGTTTCAAGAAACTGACTGGTCTTGCGCTCCAAAATTAAAAGTCACGGTAACGTACTAAAAATGATCAAGGAAAAGAGTGGAAAATTCAATTAATGATCAAATGGTCTAATTCGACCAGAAGTTCAGCGAAGCAAAAAGAGTACAAGGAAACAAGTCTGAGTGGGACACCATATACCGTCATGAAGGTAATCCTGTCCACTCCAAAACTCGTGAAGAAGATTTCCAGAGTTGAACATCCCTGATACTCCAAATATCAATGGCATGAAAAAGTACACTTACAGATAAATAAATAAAATATTAATCAAAACCAATCAATCAGAAAAATAAAATAAAATAAAAAAAATCAACCCGAAATTCAGGGTGCTCACACTCACGCTCCCATGTTGACTCACTCAAAGAGTGATGACCCCAAGCAACATGAACTAAATTAATAGTCTTGTTCTTGAGTATCTTCTCTCTTCGGTCCAATATAGACACGGGCCTTTCCTCATACGAAAGGTTGATACCAACAACCAATTCTGAATGATCCATGATATGGCTCGGGTCTGGGATATACCGTCGCAGTTAGGATACATGGAACACGTCATGCACCTCACGTAACGATGGCGAAAGAGTGAGACGATTGGACACATCTCCTACTCGCTCCAGAATATCAAACGACCCTATATACCTAGGACTAAGCTTTCCCTGTACGTCAAAATTAATGGCGCCACGGTTCGGCAAAATCTTCAGGAATACATGGTCGCCGACAGAAAACTCCAGAGGGCGCCGTTGAGAATCGGCCCAATGATGCTGGCAATCTTGGGCAACTCGAAGATGATCTCTGACTCTCCTGACCACCTCAACTGTCTGAGCAATCATTTTCGGACCTAGAATCTGTCTCTCTCTAATATCATCCCATGCTAGCGGAAATCTGCACTTTCTACCATATAGGGCCTCGAACGGTGCCATCTGGATACTGGCCTAGAAACTGTTATTGTACGAGAACTCCACCAGGTGCAGGTGATCCTCCCACGAGCCACCGAAGTCAAGTGTACAAGATCTCAACATATCTTTCAAGGTTCGTATGGTACGCTCCGACTGACCATCTGTCTGCGGATGATAAGCTGAGCTGAACTGGAGGTGAGTTCCCAAACTCTATTGTAGGCTAAGCTAAAAGTGCGACGTAAATCTTGAATCTCTTTCCGAGATGATACTGACTGGTAAACCATGCAACCTGACTATGTGACTGAGATACATCTCTGCTAGCTGAGCCGTCGATTGACCAACTCTGAACGGAAGAAAGTGAGCCACCTTCGTGAGCCTGTCTATAATGACCCAGATAACATCTCTACCAGCCGGGGACCTAGGTAATCCAATCACAAAATCCATGGTGATATGCTCCCACTTCCATTCTGGAATCGGCAAGGGCTGAAAAAGTCCAGCTGGTCTCTGATGTTCAGCTTTAACTTGTTGGCAAACCAAACATCGAGAGACGAATTGGGCTATCTCCCTCTTCATGCCATTCCACCAAAAGTGCTGACGAAGGTCACGATACATCTTTGTGCCACCGGGATGAATAGAATACTGCGAACCGTGAGCCTCTGCCATGATCTTATGTCTGATATCATCACTGGGTACACAAAGATGCCTTCCATGCCTAAGTGTACCGTCTTCATGAATGTATAATTCTTATCTTCGTCCTGCTTTACACTCTGCTCTGAGCCACTGCAGCTTAGAATCTGCTGACTGCGCCATCTGGATCCTCTCGACTATACTGGACTGAACTTGTATATTGGCCATCAATGCCACACTGGTAGGAAGGATAACTTCTATACCCATCTTCTAAAGGTCTGCTAACAGCTCTGGTTGTGTTGTAAGGAAATAAACTCCGGCTCTCCTGTTCAATGCATCTGCAACGACGTTGGCCTTCCCAGGGTGATACTGCAGGTTGACATCATAATCCGCAAGTAGCTCTAGCCATCTCCTCTGAGGCATGTTAAGATCCTTCTGAGTGAATACATACTTCAGGCTCTTGTGGTCGGTGAAAATCTTCACCCTATCTTTGTACAAGTAGTGTCTCCACAATTTAAGTGCAAACACTACTGTTGCCAGCTCCAAGTCATGGGTTGGGTAATTCCTCTCATGATCACGAAGTTGACGTAACACATAAGCTTTTACCTTCCCATGCTGCATCAGAACACATCCTAAGCCACTGCCTGAATCATCACAATACACTGAGAATCCTCCGGTTCCATCTGGAAGCGTGAGAATAGGAGCCGTCATCAAACCTCGTTTCAACTTCTCAAAAGAATCCTGGCACTCTGCTGTCCAAGCAAACTGTACATCCTTGCGGGTCAACTGGGTCAATGGCGCTGAAATCCGAGCAAAGTCCGAAACAAATCACCGGTAGTAGCCGTCCAAGCCAAAAAAATTGTGAACTTCTGCAACTGTGCTGGGTACTGCTGTCACGCCCCAGAACCAGAATACTGGAGAGCGGGGGCGGACATAGCCAGCTACGCATATTGAAATGGATTCTATCTCGCTATACGGTCACGGCTGTCTAGATACATGAGGGTTTACTACAAGCCAACAGTCTCCTTTAGTCATGAACAAGCCTAGTGTCTCAATCACAAGCAAGTAAGCAAATGTTACAAGATGTATGATCATTAAATATACAATAACAAGGCATCCCAAATATTACATATTCAGCTGATCATGAAGCTAGTCGTTGCAAAATGTTAGGACTAGCAAGAGTTTGGTCATACATGATCAACCCTAGGATTTGTTAATCATGTTACCGCCTGTAGGCAGACAGTAAGTAAATGCAATCGAGCTAAACAGGTGCTCGTCGGCTAAACGCCTCAAAAGAATATTTTTACAATAGAGTGGGAGAGCCAAAAAAATAACCCACTCGTTGCCAGGGTTCCGTCTAGTGGCCACCATCTGGCTGGAAGGTCGGTAGATCCTCTGGAGCTGCTCCGAAATCTGGTCATACAAAACCAGCTGGGTCAGATCCCATAAAGAGCAAGTGCCACAAAGGAAGCTTCACTTAGGAACTAAAACCAGCAGTCAGCACAAGAGTATAAATAAAAGTAAGAACTGGAAATAAAGAAAATACATCAGGATGATATACGACGAGATAACCATGAAACTATTTAGATAACCAGGTTACAACCCGCAAACCAAACAAGGACCGGGGTTGTAACCCTTCGTCTGAACAGAACTTAGAATTCTCACCATTTATCGGTAAAATAAATGCAGGCATTCTGGTCGTACAGTAATCTGGAACAAGATTAGGGCAAGACTAGACAGGTTTAGACTCCATTCAATCATTTCACGGCCAAGCAAGAATTACGGCTCGATACTTTAACTAACTAGGGTTATCACAGGCCTAGTTACTAACAAGATGCAGTGAGAATCTTCCACAGCCACAAGCCCTGCAGACCATCCAGGTTACCCGGGTTAAAAGAATTAGAGTTGAATTCAGGTGGGTACATCGTCCAGGAAACGAATGTACCCTTAGGTAGCTTGAAGGGTACAACCCGACAGTATGCTGGAAATGTGCCCTACTCGACGGCAGGCTACAGATCCTAAGGCGTGCCCAGGTAACGGGATTGCCTGTAGCTGTGAGATCTCTTCATGACTAATGTATTAATCTAGTTATTAGCCTTAGTCCATTTCAATATGTACTCCTGACCTTGGTACTCAGGAGTCCCCTCCTAGACATTATGCAAGACAGGATTGGATTATTTATACAAGCACAATCGCCCACGGTGTCCAGGATTAATTATACAGGTCATGTCATGTCAGGTAGCCGTCGCAACAGCTGATCAAGATATATTATGTCGGGTTTTCATGTCAAGTATACTTGTCAGGAGTGCACCACGACGGGCCACTATCAGGTCTTGTCAGGTTACTTGTCAAGAGTGCACCATTACGGGTCACTATCGTGTCATGCTCAGGTATCATTAAACATATTAAATAAATCCATGATTTTCAAGTTCATAAAAAGGCATAAGGATATAAAATGGACGTTAAATATCTAATAAAATATCAATATTCAGGGCTATAGAAGAGCCATACGGCTAAAGCATATGCGGTCAGGGAAGGGTAAGACTCATGCGGCCCAATTAGGAGAGCGCATGCGGCCAGGGTCACTGGATCCCATGCGGCCAAGACAAGGGGGCGCATGCGGCTGGAAGTGCAAGGGCGCATGCGGCCAGGGGGACGAGGGCGCATGCGGCTCCAAGATGTTGGGCCTCATGCGGCTGGAAGGGAGCAAGTTTATGCGGCTAGGGAATGACGGGCGCATATGCGGCTGAGAATGTTCATGGCCCCATGCGGCTGAGATCAATCGAATCCATACAGCGCAGGGTTCAAAACCCATACGGCTGGAATCAATTGGATCCATACGGCCCGATTAATTGAGTCCATGCGGCTCAGGTCAATCGAGTCCATACGGCTCAATCAATTGAGTCCATGCGGCGCAGGTAGGAGCGGAGCTTATGCGGAAGCGGGGTCACGCGCCTATGCGGCTGCGACTCAAGTGAGGGGGCTCATGCGGCTAAGATAATTTATGCGGCTCAGAAGAGTACAAGGGCGTATATGCGGCTAAGTGGGGGAAAAGTCCAAGCGGCGCAGGGAATACTTGCCGCATGAAATGTTCATGCGGTCAAGTCAAGTACTGTTCTTCTTCTCCAATTTTCCGGGAAGAAGAACACCATGAGAGCCAAGTCCTCAAGCTCCATAACTCCATCATCCGGAACCCAAATCCGAACTTCCATAGGTCAAAACAGGGTAGAACGAAATTCTCTACAACACGGAACCATCAAAACTAGGAAATAACAAGATTAAGTAGATCAAAATCCAAGAAATCTAAAAATAAAGTGAATATTGATCTACAAGAATCTAGCCATGGAAAGTGAAAATGCCAAGTTCTAAAGTACTTTAGAATATAGTAAAGAAGAGAATGGAGCAATAAAATCAGAGTTTCTCCATGAAGCAAGTTGTACTTGCCTAGACCTCTCTCTGGTAGGTAAGGAAGTAAATGAGGAAGAAGAAGATGATAAATGAAGAGATAGAATGAAGAGGGCTAATAAATGGTAGTGGTGGTGGTAGGTAGAGGGTTCACTTGGGTTCATCATGAACCAAATCAAAACCAAGCCAAGCCGAACCAACCAACCCGAACCAGGAATAAACCAAGCCAAGAAGGAAGTACCAAGCCAAGGAATCATGCAATACAAGAATAAGTACGTACACGTATTCCAAAAATACGTAATACGAACACAGGCATTACAACTGCCATGTCTCAATGGCCACGATCTTCTGGGGATCCACTTCTACTCCTCCTTTGGTGATGATATGACCCAAGTACGAAATACGATTGAACCAGAACTCGTATTTACTGAACTTGGCATACAACTGGTGCTCCCTGAGAGTCTGGAGGATAACTCTGAGATGCTGCTCATGCTCTGCTTCACTCTTGCTGTAGACCATGATGTCGTCTAGGAACTCAATCACGAACTGATCCAAGTATGGCATAAAGATACGATTCATGAGGTCCATAAATATGGTCGGCGTATTGGTTGCTCCAAATGGCATAACAAGGAACTCCTAATGCCCATATCTGGATCTGAAAGCTGTCTTCGGAATGTCCTGCTCTCTGACTCTAATCTGATGGTATCTTGACTGTAAGTCAATCTTCGAGAAAACTGCTGCCCCTTGAGTCGATCAAACAAGTCATCTATCCTCGGGAGAGGGTATCTGTTCTTGATTGTCACTGAGTTCAAGGTATGATAATCTACACATAACCTGAATATACATCCTTCTTTTTTACAAGAAGCATCGGGGCTCCCCAAGGCGATCCACTAGCATGAATGAATCCCTTGGTTCTAAGTTCTTCAATCATCTTGTACAATATCTCTAACTTTGAAGGCGCCATCCTGTAGACTTTCTGACACTGGGGCTGTTCCAGGAATCAAGTCGATAGTGAACTCGATCTCTCGCTCTGGCGGCATTCCTAGAAGCTCTTCTGAAAAAACATCTAGAAATTCTTCAACTATCCGAGGTAACTGCACTGCTGCTACTGCTATCCGCAACACTGGAGGAGAAGGTTCAACTTCGCCTCGGGAAAAGGAAAACTCTGGCTCGCTTGGAATGCTAAAAACAGCCCTGCCAATATGGCTGTCTATCCTAACATACTGGTCCCTCAACCAATCCATCCCTAAGACCACATCATAATCGGCCATCGGAAACTCTATCAATCTAGCGGAGAATTCTCTAGTGCTAACTATGATCCGATACGAGAAAAATACTCTATCTACTCCCACGAGACCGTTACCAGTAAGTATATTGAGCCTTACTGATAATGACTTGGGCTTTAGTCATATTCGTGTCGCGAATCGTGCAGACATGAATGAATACGAGGCACCAGAGTAAAATAATACTGAAGCTGAAAAGGTGTTGACGAGAATAGTACCTGCCACCACCTCACCTGATGCCAATCCTTCTTCTCCCATGGTTAAAGCCAGCACTTGACCATGTCCTCTGGAAGCGGGTCCCCTCTGCTAAAAACTCCTCTGTCTGCTCTGGATCAGGGCTTAGGCTTGGGCATACTGCTGCGGTCTCTGCTGCTGGAATGCCTGGGCCTGCGACGGCAACGGCCTCGAAAACGGGTACTGCTACTGCTGCTGGTCTAGAGCTGGTCCTCTAACTGAAGGACTAGAGAAGGCTGACGAAGATGAACTCCCTCTGTTCGGGCCGTTCCTAACCCTGTGGTCTGGGGTACCATAAACCAAGCACAATCCCTGTGCTCTACGATACTCTGATACCACTTGTCCTGGCTTCCCGCAGTGTGAACATCCCACTACGGAAGAATGCTTCTGCTGCTGAGTGGACGTCGGGGTTGAATGCTGAACCGACGTCACTAAGGTCGCCCGCCTCGAAGCTCCAATGGTCAAAGCCCTAGCTGCCGGGGCTGGTGCTGATGACTGATTCATCTGGCCATGGAATCGCTTCCGACCCCCGGTCCTATCCACGATCCTCTGGGAGGTATACTCGTGCCTCCTGGCTGCTCTTAATACTGCATCAAAAGTTTGATACTCAAACTGCTCCACTGCCAATAAGATTTCTAGATGGAGCCCATGCTGGAACTGCTGGCTCTGTCGAACTCGGTCGCTACCAAGGTGGGAGCAAACCGACTGAGTCTCGAGAACTCGGCCGCATATCCGTCGACCGTCCTTCCCATCTGCTTTAGATTGGTTAACCTCGTCTTTAGATCATGTCGAGCTATAGCATCAAAATACTTGTTCTGGAATCTCTCTCGGAATACTGCCCAAACGATAGGTGCTACTAATCCAATGGCCTGCAACGCCCACCAACTGCGGGCAAGATCTAATAACTGCAGGCGCACCACGGCCACCTTCTTATTCTCGGGCATCTTCGCTGCTTCTAGAATCACCTCTGTGTCCTGAAGCCAAGCATCTGCGGTAATAGCATCTTCGCTACCATCGAAGAATGGAGGATTCAAGCGTTTGAAGCTGTTGACCGTGCTGTTACCCTGATGACCTCCTCTGGTCAGAGCATCTGTTACTGCCTGGTGCAAGGCATCTCCTCGACGATCTTGAGAAGCCAACAAGGTCCAGATGAGACCCACCAAGGTGCCATCATCAGGCTCTACAAGCTGGATGGGCTGAACTGGTGGCTCTTTATCCCCAGTAGGCATGACTCTGAAGGCTACTCCTGAATGCTGGACTTGATCTCTGGGTTGCTGCTGGTCAATGGGAGGTGCTCCATCTTGCCGATCGGTAGGACCAGGAACAATGCCGCTGAAGAAGACAACATAGGGAACAATAAGGAAGGACCAGGACAGATCAAAGATACAAGCATGTGATCAGGTCAAGATTTTAGTAATTTAGAAGACACGAGTAGAGATCTAGGGCGAATACTGATTGAGACATCTATTCGATAAACCCTCACATATCTTGATTTACAAGACCTGTATGGGCCACCACTTAAGCCATGTAATGCCCCAGAACCAGAATACTTGAGAGCGGGGGCGTACATAGCCAGTTACGTATATTGAAGTGCAACCTACCTCGCTATACGGTCACAGCTGTCTAGATACATGAGGGTTTAACTACAAGCCATCAGTCTCCTATGGTCATGAACAAGCCTATCATCTCAATCTCAAGCAAGCAATAATAGTTTACAAGATGTCAGAGCACCAAATATATAATAGCAAGGCATCCTATACATTACATACTTGAATGATCATGAAGCTGGTCGTACAAAATGTCAAGACTAGCAAAAGTTTCAGTCATACATGATCAACCCTATGATTTGTCAATCATGTTACAGCCCATAGACAGACAGTAAATAAAGGTACAATACTAGCTAATACGTGCTCGCCGACTAAACGTCTCAAAAGAATAATTTTACAATAAAGCGGAAGAACAAAATAAACCCATTCGTTGCCAGGGTTACGCCTGATGTTCACCATCTGGCTGGAAGGTAGGTAGA
The DNA here is from genome assembly GCA_029216955.1 of Iris pallida. Classification (NCBI taxonomy): domain Eukaryota; kingdom Viridiplantae; phylum Streptophyta; class Magnoliopsida; order Asparagales; family Iridaceae; genus Iris; species Iris pallida. The sequence goes on along the minus strand of JANAVB010040216.1, from coordinate 8,422,460 downwards.
TCCTCTGGAGCTGCTCCGATATCTGGCCATACAAAACCAGCTGGGTCAGACCCCAGAAAGAACAAGTGCCACAAATGAGTCTTCACTTAGGAACTAAAACCAGCACATCATAAATGAATATTTAAAGGTAATTATAAAGATACTGATGATAACAGGGGCAACAATAATGAATTGAGTACGAGGAAACCATTCATATAGCCAGGTCGCAACCCTTAAACCAAACAAGGATCGGGGTTACAACCCTTCACCTGAATAGAAACCCGTCTCAATTACTGCTGGTAAGGTAAAACATGATGAGCTTGACATAGGGTAAAATAAGATATTAAATAAAGAGAGGATAAAGAACTGCTCAGGGAGCCAGGTTACAACCCTTAAACCAAACAAGGACCGGGGTTGTAACCCTTCGCCTGAACAGAACCTTGCCCCTAATCTTTATTGTTAAGGCAAGCATAGGTAATCATGTCATGTCACAATCTTGTAAAACATGACGAGCATAACACTAGGTGAAATAGGACAATAAACGAGGAGAGGACATAGAACTGCTCTGGGAGCCAGGTTACAACCCTTAAACCAAACAAGGACCGGGATTGTAACCCTTTGCCTGAACAGAACCTTACCCCTGATCATTATTGTTAAGGTAAGCATAAGTAATCAGGACGATATATGATAAGATAACCATAGGAATATTCAGATAGCCAAGTTACAACCCTTAAACCAAACAAAGATCGGGGTTATAACTTCTCATCTGAACGGAACATGGTTTCTCATCATTTATCGATAAGTAAAGCACAAGGAATCAGGTCATGTTACAATCTTGTACAAGACCAGGACAAACTAGACAGGGATAGACTGCATCTAATCAATCATGGCCAAGCAATGAGTATGGCTTGATACTTTAACTAACTAGGGTTATCACAGGCCTAGTTACTATCAAGATGCAATGAGATTATTCCAACAGCCACAAGCCCTGCAGACCATCCAGGTTATCCAGGTCGAATATCTATCCCATATAGGGGCAACACTTGATAGTGTGCTGAAAATGTGCCCTACTCATCGGCAGGCTACAAGTCCACTCGAGCGCCCAGATAACGGGATTGCCTGTAGCTGGGCAATCTCTCCATGACTACTGGATTTTCTAGTTATTAGCCTTATTTAATTTTCAGTAGGTACCCCTAACCGTAGTATTCAGGGGTCCCTGCCCTAGACATGATGCAAGATAATTCTGATTTATTGTACAAACACAATCGTCTACGGTATCTAACCCATTTATTATAGTCATGTCATACAAGCCGACACAACAATCTTTTAATAGTTCCCATCATGCTTGCTTGTCATATTCTATCATGTCATGTCATGTTTACTCTACGCCATGCCATGTATCATTATTGATCCGGTCACATCACTCAATCTGTGCTTGTCAAGTCGTAAAAAGTACAAGGCTTTAGAAAGACAATCGGATGCATAAGGGCTCAAAGCTCTACGCGAGTGAGCCTCTATGCTAGGCCAAGGGCCTCAAGCGTAGAGTGGCTCTACGCTAGCGCGAGCAAGGGTGCATGTGGGTGGTGTTTACGCTAGCCGGGCTTTACGCAAGCGAGATTGTACGCGCGTAAGATTTTATGCGAGTAGAATTCTACGCACGCAAACTCCCGAGCAAAACTGTACGCGAGTGAAACTCTACGCTAGGAAGCTCTACGCGAGGAAACACTCAGGCAAAACTTTACGCTCGCAAGAGTCTGCTCGAGCCAAGGATTTTATGCGAGCACGATTTTATGCGAGCGGGAGAGCCCCGAGCGTAAAATTCATAGGAACTCAGCGTAAAACGGAGTACGCTGGCATGCAAATATGTGGGCGTAAAAGGCTGAGATAACATGCTGACATGTAAAACGTGGGCGTAAAGGCTAAACACTACGCTAGCACGTTAGAACATGGGCATAAAACTCCATCTTCTCCCCATGGCCAATACAATCATGCGTAAAAGCTCCGGAACTCGAGGAACTCCATCTCGGCCAAGACTTAATGAAATCCGGCCATCCCAAAACCAAACTCGCATAAAATCATCAGGCCTACTACATGGAACTCTCAGTTTTCGAAAACAGGCCATTTTAGTAGATCAAAACCAAGAAAATCAAAATGCTAGAAACTTAGATCTACATGGACTGAGCCATGGAATTTGAAAATGCTAAGTACTAAAGTGGCTTAGAATCTTGGGGAGAAGAAAATGGAACAATAAAATTGAGTTCCTCCATGAAGCAAGTTGCACTTGCCTAAACCTCTCTCTGGTAGGTGAGGAGAGTAATGGTGAGGAAGAAGAAGTAATGGAGAAGAATAAGGAGAGAGAGTGTTGGGCGGCTATTAAAGGAAGGATGAGGGGGTAGGTGGGGGTTGGTCCACATGAAGAATCAAGCCAAGCCGAACCAGTAAGCTGAACCGAACCAAGCAATCATGCAATATATGTACACGTGTACCAAAATACGTAATACGAACTACGGTCGTTACAAAGTATATTCCTGGTTCTATTTTCCTAGCAACACCTGCTACAACCCTGTCACTCACAACGAGTGCATCAATCAGTCACCATTGTACATGTCTCAACCAAATAAGGTGTATATGATTGTCTCATCTTCAGATGATGTCACCAATAACTTCCTAAAGGGGAATATGCGACTGCTCATATATAGATAGTTAAATCAGCTTAAGATGATATTGATGTTGCCGCCTAAAGATAGAATGCTAATAGTATGTTAAGTGCTCAATTTAATCATTTTGAAACAAAGATGAAGTCTCATTGCTGGATATATCAATTTAAGCATTCTGTACAACAGGTGCATGTAAGAAACAATCAACTAATCAATATATTTGTGCATATGCACATACATGCACAAAGGGAAGAGCATGCAATATGAAGTCTCCTTGCAGGATATCCCAAGTTAGGGGATAATTGGTGTCTTCTTCCATCCAATTTCCCATACCTCTACCTACAAACCCCCACCTTTAAAGCCTCCACATCCCTTACATTCCTTTCCCAACATCACCAATAAGTGCAAAGAACATATATAATAAAATAGGGGCCACTGATTTCATGATATTAAATTAGTATGTAAGGAAAAAAATAGAGTAAATGATTACAAAAAAGAGGTGCTACTACTTGGGCATGTTTAGTCATTGAATCAGCCTCGTCTAAGATAATGATTGTGAATGGTGGACAAGGATATCTTGCCAAGAAAAATATATGAAGTAACTATAAGTAACAATAATGAAATAAAACGTACACGATTATTATGTTTAAGTCGATAAAGAACCTACCCTTGGCGAGCACCAGAAATAGCAACTTGAACACCAGCAAAATCCTTGATTTTAGTTCTTACAACATTAATCCCTCGATCATCACTTGCATTTACATCTATAACTCGTGACATATACAATTCAGGTCTGCAAGAAGTATACCTTGTAGCATCAGTACAATGCACAAGCTTATAATTTAAATTAGAACCATAGCATGGCAGTTATTAGACCTATGGATGGAAACAATTATAAAACATCATTCTCTAGCTAATGAAGGAAAAAAAGAACCCAAGGGAAATTCAATTAGCTGTCAAAACCATGGTAAGAAATATTGTGAACTACAACTTTCAGCTCTTACTACTGATAGTTAACAAGTGAATGCAAACATTAAGAAAGTGAGCTTAATGTTCATAACGCATCCACGATATAGCATGCCAATTTGGAGCATGAATGAAAGAAGATAGCAGTGTTTTTCGATCTATAGCTCGTAATCATGTTTCTCTAAATTATAAAGCAGCACACAATGTAAAAAAGTACCGTCTTACCTATTCTTGCAAGTCGATTCACCCATTTTGGAATAGAGTTGCCAGTCAATTTGTGACACGTCTTTGCAAAAATGGTTACAATTCTTAAAGATCAAATGATAGGTATCACCATTGTAGTTCACAGAATGAAGCTCCATGAACTCTGTCATTTCAATACTTTCACCTTTATCAGCAACAAACGATCAACATGAATAAATAATATCCGGGAAATCCATCACGTACCAATGGATGTAAATGTTAAGAATGGTAAAACCATAACAAAATTGACAAACTTCGTCAAGCCACTGTTGGGAGTACAACTGGGCTAGGTAGGATGGATGTAAATGTTAAGAAAATCAAGTCTAAATCTGCTTTCATTCACTAAATGTGTCAAAAAAGTAAAAATCTTAGTATTACACTCAAAAGTAACTTTTGAATGAGATTTTATCTCATTAAATTTCATAACTTCAACTATTGAGATAAATGTAGGATTTGTCCAAGAGAACTAAAACATTTGGTATTAGAGTCTCGATGATTGCTTGTAAGATTCAAGATGGTGTTTCACAGAAATGGTTCCTTACAAGTAATAAAAAATAGAGCATTTTAAAAAGAAAATATAGAATCAATCTAGAATATAAGTACAAAATATGGTCTAAAAATATCATGAGATGCAATTTGTTCATCAATTAGTGTGGGCTCTTCTAAACCTAGCAGTTATTGGTACTCAGGTTTGAGCATAACAGGACAGGAAAATATGACATTGGTATTAATGGAGAAAAAATAATTTGTTGCAACTGCTATTTTGATATGCTAATGAGGAAAAACAATATTTAGTAATAAGCACAATATTCTTAGCAAAACTCGTATGCTCAAGGGAGATGATGCAGATGGAATGGCAAAGAGAGAGGATTTGTGTCTGCTACTTGTTGATGCGGTGAAGCTAATAATTAAAGACGAATTTAAGAGAGTTGGTGCCACAGTGAGAATATTAATTTTATTCAAGATTTAGATATTATCCTCTTCTCCTGGTAACGGCTTATAGTCCAGTCTTTCGACAATAGGAAAATAAATATCGGCAGTTGAGGAAAAGCCATGCCATCCATTTGATAAAAAAATAATGGCAGCCAACTTGGACTCCAAAAAATATACCAATTTCGAGATAAAATTTGTTCACTAACAGAAGATGAAGATCTCTACACATGCTCCTCGGTTGTCCCCAACATGCAATTTGTTTAAATTTGGACAAAAATTAGGGATTTCCATAAAATCATTAATCAGAACAATTACGAATAGAAATCATTGCAAAAATTAGCAAAAAAACATAGATTATGAAAACAATGTACAAAAATTAGGGCAAACCATCAATGGTGAGAAATCCTCGACTATGGAGGCTGTGTCACCGCCAAATAATTTCCTCACGGTAGAGGTGGTGGAGGCGTGGAGGCACGATTCTGGCAAGCACCAACCCCCCTACCCCGCAGTCCACCCCCAACCCTCCTACCACCCCCTCCAACCTCCACCCCCACGGCCAGCCACCTTCGCTGCCCCGCCGCCCCCTCGCCCCCCTGCAGCCTAACCCCAACCCCCCCGGGGCCAGCCTCCCCGCGGCTAGCCCCCCCAAACTGCCCCCCCGGCCAGGCCTCCCGCCCCCCCGCAGCCCACCCCCAACCCTCCGGGGCCAGCCTCCCCGCGGCGACCCCCACCACCGCCAACACCCCCCGCGGCGACCCCTACCACCGCCAGCTTCACCCGCGGCGACCCCCACCCCCCTGCGGCCAGCCCCCACATGGCCAGCAGCCCCCCGCTGCCCGCCCCACCCACCACTGCCAGCCCCCCTACGCCCCCTACCGCTGCCCAAGAAAGAGAGAGATACCTCGATTGTACGCGTCCAAGAGAGAGAGAGAGAGAGAGGAGAGAGAGAGAGAGGAGAGAGAAAAAATTGGGGGGAATAAATTTTTCCCCCCGTCGGTACAGCTTAAGCTAGGCTTTTAACTTAGAGACGGACTAGCGACGGATAAAATCCGTCGCTACTTAGTCGTTAATCTCACACGATTTTTTTTAAAATTTTCCAACCACTTAGTGACCACTTAGCGACGGACTGTATGTCAATCGCTAATATCCCATCATTTGGTCGATGGATTATCCGTCGCTTAGTAGTCGTCAATTCCGCCGCAAACTAGTGACATTTTCTTACAATTTTTTTAATATTTTTCTGCCAATTAGTGACTACAGAGTGACTACTTGCCGACGGGTTTCTATTCCGTTGCTATTTTATTGACGGCGTGCCGACGGATAGGCGACAAATGTTCCCCTTAAAAAAATTGGTGCACGATTAGCCGGGAAGTCGTCGCCAGGTTGTCGGTAGTCCGTTGCTTCTGACGATGGATTTATTCCGTCGCTAAAATGCCGTCACCAATTTACCGTATTTTGGTAGTGAAAGGACAGTAGTATTACGTGGCTTTAGGATCTTTTGGAGAGCAAACTTGTTTGTCGGAATCTTTGAAATCCTGAAACTTATAATAGAAACCAAACTTGTTTTGCGTAAATTCTCTATTTTTGATCGTTACTCAGAACAGAGAGAACTTGTTTTGTGTGAAGTCTCTGTTTCTGATCGTTCTACTCAGAACAGAGAGCAAACTTGTTTACGGAAGGTCTCTATTTTTTTATCGTTCTTCCATCTAGATTTTTTTCGGGAATAATAATCTCAAAGCAAGATGCACATCCGATGGAGAACTTCCGTACAATCCTTCTCGATAAAACTTTAACAAAATTGAAAAGATTGACTCACATCACTTCCAACATTTGGATAAGGAAAAATTCTTTGTCAAATAGTTGGATGAATGTTGAGCCAAGTGTAAGCCCACTTTTCGAATTTTATTTTATTTTATTTAAATATTTAAGATTAACTTTTATGATCATAGGAGTTGTGACTAAGCCCATAGGTGAGTTAGGACCATCTTACGGTCATATGGGCTCTAGATAGGTTCTATTCGCATTATATAGCTATTTCATATTTTTCCATAATTTTTGGGAATTTTAGGTATTTATTTTATTAATGTGTATATATTCTAAAAGCTTCTAGGATTTTATTATAGGGAAAATTAGGGTTATTGTGTAAACTAGTAATTTATTTGGGTTCTAGAGTGATAGAAATATTTTCTGTAATTTTATACAATTTTTTAGAAATTTATTCTGAGTTTTTTTTTGGCTTAGAAATGATTTTTCTAAAAAGATATACCTAGTCAACAATAGCCGGGCCAACCTGTCAACCGCTGGGCGGAGCGGGGAGGGCCCAGCTTTCAGCTGCGTCAGCAGCTGACTGTGTTATTTCCTATTTAGGAATTAGCAGCTCATTAGTCGCTTCCTTAGCCGGGTGGCCATCTGGCCATTGGTTTTAAGAGCGGAGCTGCGGGATGGCCGCCACGTGGCATGGAGCCACGGCTCTACTGACCCAGCCGTGCCCGCTCTTCTATATATATGATATTTCGTAGTAAATCCAGAAAACCTAATTTCCTTTAGCCGATTTTGAGGAGCGTGATCTATTGAAGAATTCTGAATTCCCGAGGCGATTGCGGACAGCCCTGACCTTGGATTCGTATACCATTTTGTATTGGATTCTTCTTGAGGTAAACTTTCAAAATATATATTTATTTACGAATATGTTGCTTCTAAAATTCTGGAGAACTATTTTAGTGTTGCATGTCCAGAACTCGGCACCTCGTACGGTTTTCGAGATTTCGAAAGATCCCGAAATTTGATTCGCGATTCGTTTGAAGTTTTGTAAATCTAACACGACGATCTTTGACATATAGTTTTTCCAGAATTTTAGAGGTTTATTTTCTATTTTATTTATTAAGGTAAACTCAGATTTGATCGGTAAATCATAGTTTTGGTCACAGTTAGCCATAACAGCAATATCTTTTGACCAAGCGTGATTTTGCGGCACGAGTGATACCGGTGCACTCGTAGTGCTAAAATCAACCAAGTTGAACTTTCCAAATCTCGAGTTCATGACGTTTGACTAGACAGTCAACGGTACGCCTCGATTTGCGTTCCATAGTTTCCAAAATTGAAAACATATTTTTTTATGGCTAAACTTCCTTGTTTAGATTATATTTATATTATTATTAGGTTAAATTAGGTTTATAAGTGATTTATTCCATAATTAATTAATATTAGATAAGGAAATCCATTAGCCACTTATTCCATGATTTAGATTAGAATCTTAGAATTGACTTATAGTTTTCGTGCACGGTTCGTGGTACGATGGTGCGATATAGATGATAGATTCTAGGCTGACATTTCCCTCATCCTCTACTTGTGACTATGGTTTGTTCAAGGGTTCAGGCAAGTACAGTATTGCATTATGTTTTAGTACATTATATTGCTTTCCTATATTGTGTCCTTGATTGTTATTCCATTGAGACACGATGGTGACACGGTTGGCTTATTGTATCCTTCTTATTGTATCATTGACCGTTATTGATTGTTAGTGAGTCAAAAAGGGAAATTCTCGGTAAGTATGTGAACAAACCCAAATACCGTTAATGAATGATAGCTAAGTCATACACCTCACGTATGAGTTAGACGTACCAATTACCAAATGATATCCATCTATGATGTGTCGTATAAGCCCAGCCGTTCATGTATTAAAAGTTATTTCATACACACAGTCGTTTTCATTGTTCATGATCTTAGTTCAGTTCTTTATCTTCATGTTTCTTTTCCATCAGTTACTCGTTCATGATTATTACTTTCTGTCTAGTTGATATCTTTCTATTTCTTTATACGTTCTTTACTGTTACTGTTTCTCATTGTTTCTAGCTTATTTTGTGCTAACAACATTAAATGCAATATGGTTGTACTTTGGTCCTTTTCTGAATGGATCGTTGATATAGGTGAGGATGACGTGCTTCCTACTTTTGTGCTATGGACCATACGGGGAAAAAATAGAGACTCGAAGGCCAAAACCCTAGAAGATTAGTTAGATAGAAGTGTTGATTCAATATTGTGAGATATTGTATTTTCTTTCAAGTGGAAAACTTATGAATATTTTAATTTTGATTTAGTTGTTGTGAATGAGCAATAAAGATAGTACTTTATGAGCATTTTGTTTATTGCGGGCTAGACGGCGTACTACCGCCGATATTGCTATGTAGGCTGGACTTGGACACGCACTTGCATCCCGAAAAGTAAGTGCGGGTTGTGACACCAAGCTATCCTAGAAGTTTGATGCACTGTACAATACAGTGTATAGAGATTGCAACTTGTGCTAGAGAGGACAAGGAGGTTCTCAAGGACCATCTCAAGTAAGTCGAGAAGAAGATTGAGGCATTTTTGTGCATGGATTCTGTTCAGATTAAGCACATGCAAATTATGTGCATGTGTATGTACATATTATGTGCATAAGATCTGTTCAGATTATGCGTATGTATGCGCTAGTTGTATATGCACGTGGGTTGTTGTATATCTTAGCGCGTGGGTCTGCTCAGATGAAGAGCATGGGTCTGCTCGGATGATGCGCATGGATTGGCGCATAGGTTTTTCTCTAATATGCGCATGGTTTCGACTATAAAAGCGCATAAATTCTCTAAGAGTGTAATAATGCAACATGAAGACAACTTCATTTTGGTGGGTTAGTTACGACTGTGGCTTGGAGGCTAATTTGAAGGAGATTTACAGATCCACTTCAAAACCAAAATAACAATATAAAGCTAAACTTTATTGTTTTGATTACTTAACTTGGTTGGTATGTTTGCACAGGTTGAGTGATCTAGCATGTTTGTTGACTTGTGGATGAAAACCAGTGTATCTAACCATGTGAAGAGCTATTCACCAAGGTCAAGCCTATTATTAAGAAGGTCTCGATGTCGAAAAAGTCTCGAGCAGAAGATCTAGGGATCGGGATTATAGTTCTGGACTCTCAAAAAGTCGCTGATGCTGGTGTACGTATCGCACATGTTATGTCCTGATTTCGCAGAACCGATCGTCCTCACTTTGGCATGATGCCACACAAGTCTAAGTTGCGCTCGTGCAAGACAAATACCAAATGGCCGATTACAGTAGCTTAGCGATATGTCGTCACACAAAAGTCCTAATACATAAAAGTTGAACATACACAAGTTATAAAAAAGAAAGCTTTTTATTAATATTAAAACGAAAGATTACAACGACTTGAAGCCAAGGTTATAATCACTCAACTCGAGTTCTCTTTAGATACAAATTACTCTACCCTGTCTCTCATTTACAAGATAATCTCTCATGCCCGAAGGCTTACAACTTGCATATGTTGCAGAAGGCGATGTCCATACATTATGTTCCGTATAGGTGAAGACTCCAAAGTGGCCGCACACCTCGAAACTTTAATGAACTCCATGCCTCAGCACGTCCAAGCGAGCTCCATTCCGAACAAGCAAGTACCTGAACATGCACATGTAAACTGGTGGAGTATTAGTACAAAATCGTACTGTTGGGGGGCATCTCGCTAACCTATACAAAACTAACACGTTTATTTAGTGAGTGCATACTATAATTTTAGTTGTCTTTTTAATCTTGCCTTAGTATCAGTTTTATTCCAGAACTATAAAACTATTCTTTGTTACAATATCATGGTCGTACCATAAAGCCTATTTTCATAACTACTTGTGGTCGTGCCTCACAACAGTACATGTAAACTTACTATACTTACCTCGCGACCTTCATTTTTCAAACTCAAACATAGTAATAACATAAGGACTCTGTGTCAATTCTAAATCATAATACCATGCATCGTGCCGAAGCACGTATCTCTGTTGAAGCCAAATCTTAGCTCGACTACTTGCTTTACACATCGTATATCTACTTCTTGACTAAATCTAGCAGTGTGCACGCGGATTGCAGCAAGCACATAGGTTCATCTATATGAAAGGTCATTGGCAATTCAATCTATCTTGGACATAGCTTGGTGCAGACGAGGTCTTTGCGACACGGTTATCTAGCTCCGTCGAAGGCATCGACTAACCAGTTGCCTACGAAACAACTATCCCTTATTACTTATTAATTTATAATTAAAGTAATTGGATCCTTTTCTTCGTTCTAGAATCTCTTTCCTTCTTCCACTCTGCCCCGAAGAGTAACTAAGACCAATTCATTCACGTTTTCATGTTCCAATTGAACACTTTCCATTTATGATCAAATGAGAAGATTTGTAATTAGCATTTTAGGCATTAAAAGATATTTTGGACTGGTAATTATTTCGAAAAGACTGCTGATTCCGCAACAAAACCACTCATCCCCGACAATACAAGAGAGGCCATTGAGAAACTACTAAAAATGGTAAAGCTCAGCTATATCGTGTTTCCTCCTAGGCCGGATCGGTCATGTGGCCCCAGGTTGTCATCTGAAGAAACATCGCCCTTGTGATAGGTTGCCCATGACCACACACCTACGAAAACATCTAGACTCAGTGTAAATGCATGACCTAATTGATAATATGACTCAAACCTTTGTAAACCATTCTCCTGAACCACACTTTTTATACTTTATTGTAGACTCCCAAACGAGGGACCGTCTCGGTGACAAACGATCGTATGAACTTTTTGTATTTTTATATTTCCTGACTCGAACTCAGGAATGACTATTTGATAGCCCTCCTACTTAATTCAACGTGAACCAACCGTATTCTGTGTCATGCCACCAATCAAGCATACTCTATATGACAAGCTTTGAAGTCGTAGGAACATGGCAGTGAAACCATAGGAACGTGCCTACTATGACAAGCGAATTGATAGTGTTTTTTCAACATAAGAACTCTATTGTTTACCCAAGTCGTAGGATTGAAGGACTAAGTGCCAATTTGAAAACCCAACGTGAAGTGCTATATACGCATCAAGTTTAATATTTTCCATGTTCTACAGTATCTGCCTCAGAGTAGGATAATTCTCTTTAGCTATGTGGGTTCGTCTCTTCTATTAGCATACATACTCAGTGCAATTGAAAACATTCATTTATTAAGTGTGAAAGCAAAGTTGAGGCAAGTTCATCGAAGCCACCCACCTGAGCGAGGAGTTGCCTCGACCGTGAGTAGAGGATTTAGCAAGCCATTGCGTTGCTAAGTCCAAATGTCGTTGAGTTTCGATTCATCCTGTTGAACTAAGCAGGACGAGACACTACATGATACACCACTCAGAAAAAGTTTCATCTTCAAAACTTTTTAAGTATACCACATCGACTAAATCACACATTTCTTTAACTTAAACTCACCTAGCATACATAAAAAATGTCTCAAACACACTTTCTATTTGTTTCATCAATCAGGGTCGCGCTATACGCCTTAGTCACTTTCATCGAACAACTTAGTCATTTTAGACAATCTAACTATTTTGTAACATAATCATCAAGTCATGTCTCTATCCATAATGCACTTCACGTTGCTACCTCTCAAAACACGGGACAACTATAATGTTACCCCTTAACCGAATTTCGATAAGCCTCAAAACTTTAAGTTAAACATATATTTCAGAATTGACTACGTCAATGCCTAACTCAAAATCACACGTATCGATAAACAATTCTCGTTAACAAATTTTACTACCTTCCGAAGTTATCATTCACACTGTCTACGTTCTATCTTTCAAAAATTTCTAAACCCTCTGAAATAATCAATCAAAATCCGACTCTCTTATCATGCACAACTTGAATAGACTCTTCCAAACACGATATCAATTCTAGTAATATCGTTTCGAATCCTACAAGGTATAATTTTTTTTCATTCCATCCTCGAGAACCATTTGATTTCATCAAAACACAAGCTCATTTTAATCATCAACTTTCTTCTTATACTAGAAAATTTGATCTAACATATCCGATTTATTCGTTCAATTAATTGATAATTCATTCGATCAATCCTTACGACATCAAGTCAACGTTTTCAAGTATCCAACCTATGCAAATTCAATATTTTTACCTTGAACCCGACTGATCAAATTTCAAACCCATTCCATTTCATCATTCATACTTTCATTAATATTTTTCTTGCATATACAATTCCAAAATTTTCTTATCACATCCCAATCCTCCCTTCAGCCTTTTGAATTTTTCATACCTCTAGTTGTCTCGTGAACATATTTAAGGGTCCCTGAAATATATGCATTTCAGCCAAGCCTTGTCATAGAAAATCTGAACAAAACTAACAAATGCAATTTCCATCCTGAAGAACTAACTTGACTTCTTCGAAACACAATTTCATATTTAATCGTCAACTTTTTTAATGTTAGAAAATTCAATTCTACATAATTGAATCATCCTATCAACCAAACGCCAATATATGATCCTGTCAATCTTTAAGATTATTAAGAACACTTCTACAGCTCTATCATCTACCCAGGCGACTCTCGCTAAGGTCGATCGCACCAATCTATCTCTCGATACAGGATGTTTGCCTAACCGCTAGGCTAATTCTCCAAGGCTAAAGTCAAAGTCTTGATCGCCATTTCGTGCAACCAATATCGTAAGACTTACCCCCAAATTCTAAGGTCAAACCATAGTTGATAGTACATGGTTTTCTACCCAAGCTCGCCTTACTCTGATTTGTAAACTTCGAGCATAGATTGTCCTACTCATATCTGTAATTTTGTTTCAAGGGGTCTGAGTCATTCAACAAAGCCATTCCTAGGGTAGTATCCATTCACGGTCATCTTCGATTACATTATAGTTCAACGACGCAAACTCACAACTCTCAAAATCGTATCTTCGATTCACTCGCTAAACCTACCAATCCAAACTTATATACCTCAACTACAAAATCAAAAGTCATAATCCACCGATCACAAGTCGCAGTATTGATTTCCAATTCTCAAGTCGCATAACATTAATCATAATTCATCCATCATAACTTTACCCAATTCCAAACCTACTAGTCCTCAATCAGTGCATCTATCTCATCGCAACATTGCATGATCGCCTACTATAAATTTCCCGAGTCATAACAATACTTGATTGTCATGACCCACACCCTCTTTTTAGGGTAAGAGTACGTGTCCAAGTCCAGTCCACGTCGTGGTATCGACGGTAGAACGATGTCTAGATCTCAATAATCAAAGTGCTCATAAAATAATCTCTTTATTTGCTCATTCACAACAACTAAATCAAATTATAACATGCAAAGTTTATAAATGACTAAAAATGCAACATCACATCGATACATTAAAATTAGGAACAACTCATTAAACTTCATGATTAATAATCTATCTATCTAGCCTCTAGGATATGCCTCAACATATATCCATATCCCTACCATCCAAGTGCATGGGGTAGCAATCGACTAAGCTAAAAAATAGGTTTATAGTCAGGAATAGAACAAGTACATACATGGTAAACTATTCAAGACATAACAGGAACTTTAAAAATAAAATAGCATATGAAATATATGGTAACTGGTAAAACTAGAATCATGATAGGACAAATAGAGAAAACAGGTAGACACAATAATTATGGCATGTCAATTAGAAAGAAACATGTAACACAACTATCATGGCATATCAAGTAAGTAGAACACGACAATCAAGACATCTAACTAAGTATTTTGAAATACCTTTTTCGTCATGTAAATGGCTAGGAGTAAATACGGCATGTGGAGTATGCGACTGCTATCAGGCACGATTAGACACGGGAGATTGTTCTGGGTAAATTTACATGACTACTAGAGTATTTCTCTGCCCAACTCATGGATTCACGCCACGACACAAAAATTATGATACACGATAATCACGAACACGATAATCATGAGAGACAATAGTCACGAAACTCAATAATCATGAATATGAATCCATACTACTCGTGTGAACAACGTATCAAGAATCATAAGTCATGTAATGTATATGTAAAACATATATCATAAAAACTATTAAGAATTGAAAGTAACCAGTATAAGTACTTGCCTCGATTTGTTGGATTCGACGTGTGCGACACAATCATATCGACACAAAATAGGTTTAGCGCTACTCTTCATAAGGTGATATCAAACGATGGAACACGCCATTCCATTGAGTCCAGAATTGTCTAATTAGCTAGGGTCGATATGTAGAAGTCATGAATTCGTAAAAGAAATAGAAAATATTTGATTAATCATGATATAATTTAAGAGAAAATTTGATTTAGAAAAAGATGATTCATATTTAGAAAAATATATATTTGTCTAGAAATTATTCATAAACTGTTTTTAAATATATATATATATATATATATATATATATATATATATATATTTCAAAATATATATATATATATATATATATATTTCAAAATATATATATATATATATATATATATATATATATATATATATATATATATATATATATTTCAAATCATCGTAGATATTTTAGGAACACTTCTATTAAAACTCATTATAATATATTAATAAATAAGCCCCTTTAGCATGGATATTAGAAATACTTATTTATATTTATATAAATACAATTTCAAAATTAATACTTAATAAAAGTCGATTAGTATTTAGAAATATTCCTATTTAGTAATAGATTTAAAGCTTATAAATATATATATATATATATATATATATATATATATATATATATATATATATATATATATATATATATATATATATATATATATAATTCCATTTATAAATTATACTTAGACAATAATTATACAAAAACTCATCTAACCTTATAAAGGCAAACTTATACTAATTTATATATATTGAACTTAAAAATTATAAGTAGAGTCCAAAATCTTTTTAAAAGAAAGTATTTGTAAGTAACCCAAATATAAATATTTAGAAATCCGTGTTAAATATATTGGACTTAAGGACCAAACCATTATTAGTAATATTAACTAAAACTCATAACTAATATTTAAGCCTATACAATTTTTTTTAGATCCTTCATCGCAGTCCAAGGTCAAACCCAACGAGAAGCCCATAGAGTTAAAGCCCAAGGCAATAACTAAAAGTCCAAAGCCCATTTAAATAACATCCATTCTCTATAGGAAGAGAAAGAAAGTGAGTTGAGGGAGAGATAAAAGGAGAGAGAGAGAGTCTTTAGGGGGAGAGATCGAGCCTCACCAAAGTTGGGTGGTGGCTAGCTCGGAGGAGAGCGATGGGGCTCGTGGTTGGAGGCACGACTTGTCGGAGATGGTGCTGAGGTCAATCGTATCTTCGACTGACGCAGCTGCTGGCGTGGCACGATGGCGTAACACAAGGAGCAGATTCCTGTAGGCGACGTTGCCCATATATCGGTGACGCTCGAGGAGACCGACCGGAGGTAGGACAGATCTGAGGAGATTGATCGGCTCAAGCTGGACAGTACGGTCGAGCAGTAGAGGATGTTGCGGATCCGGCTAACGGGCTCGCGGCTCGTTGCGGTGCATGACAGCTCGAGATCGCTGGTCACCGAGATATGGCTGGGAGGCACCAGATTTAGACCGACATCGAGATCATTAGCGGAGGGAGATGCAGTGTGGGGAGGAGAGGTTCATGGTAGATGGTGTAAGTACATAGAATTCATTTTTTATTTTTGGAAATTTGTGCAAATATTTTTGAAATTTATAATTTTTTTTTCATTGTTAGTTCTAAGTATTATTATTTAATAATTAGTGAATCTTTTGTTGGATTAATATTATTAATTCATGTTAGTCTACTAAGTCTTAGACTTCGATTGTGGAATTATAGCTTTCCAAGCTTTGGGCTTTGGAATGACTAATTTTTAATTATCTTAATTCATGAATTAGTTAGTAATTAGTTATGAGTTAGTTGTAGTTAGTTAGTGGGTTCCACTATTGCCTCTAGATCTAGTACAACTTATATTTGTGCCATCATGGCTTGTGGAACACTCTATTTTTCTCTATTAAAATATTGACTCTAGCCAGCAGTACTGTCCCTGTCCACCATGCTCCACCACGTCGCCAATGTGCTCCGTCGGTCGAACTCTGGTGAAGTGTCGTCGCCTTACCATCTTCCCCGTCTCTACTACTCCTCGACCAGCGTCCCTGTCTTATCTGTTCCGACCATCATTCCTACAGCCGCTAGTGCACCACTACTTTACACCACCACCTACCACCAGCCAACTCCTGCAACCCAATCCCCAATCACCATCGGCCCAGAGTGCACAACATCACTGTACTATGCTACTTCTCCAGATCGCCACCACCATCATATACAACTTTCACCGCCACTACCATGGCTTGTCTCCACCACACTGTCGACTTTACCGGGCTCCACCACCTCCTATCCTCCTCTGACTACTAGTACAACCACCGGGACCACCCTTTCATTCTTCCTCCAACCACCGTGTTCGGTCATCGACCCAAACATCAAGCCACCACCACCAACCTCAGTTCTGTCCAGCCCCACCACAGCTCCGTCACCGCTAGCCATCCAAACCATCACAACAACCTCTACTACACTAACTTCTCCACCAGATCCATCACGACCACCACCTGGCCCTTACTCGACCAGCATCACCTAGTCGACCAACTCCGCCGCCAAGTCCATCTAGATCTGGTCATATCTACTCTTCCCTAACCTCGATGACTGTTGTACCTTACTAATATCCGCCACCACTCTCCAGTCAGCAACGTTGGAGCTTTTTCGACTTCTAAGGCCAGATTTGTGCTGTGCCCTCCTCTATCGCCACTTTGGATTGAGCATCGATCGCCTCCAGACCCCATCGTTTCTTCCTCGAGCCACGCGCCACCGTCGATCCCGCGGCGCTGCATGCCCCATCGTCAAGATTTTGAGCCCTCCGTCGTGCGTCGCTCCGGTGAGCCGCTTTCCTGAACTCCTCTCAATCACTTTTCCCTCTTCCTTCACTCTTCTTCTTCATTTCTTTTCTCTCGCTGCCATTCTTTTACTTTTATACAGATCTACAGAGAGCAGAACTCGGCCTCAGCCTAGTGGCTAGACTGGGCTCAGAGCCTAGTAGTTTATTTGTTTAGAAATAATTATTTTGGGCCGGGCCGAGTGGGTTGTAGGACTAGTTATATATATAGATATATGTATATATATAATAGTATTAGTATCTTATAATTAAATATATGTATTATTTTCATTATTATTTTATTTTGTATACCAAATAACTATATAATAATTATTCTTCCAAAATTATTTACAAATAGACTTTGAACCTATTTTGGTTTCAAAATATTACTATAGTATTTTTATCTAATAAAAACATAATTTTACATATAAGTTGTATTTGCAAAAAAAAAAGATTTTAGCCTAAAAAGATTTTATATTATCAAAATATTATTTCAAATATTTTTTACTAGTAAAACCTAGTTTCCAAATATAAATATTTTCCAAAATAGTTATATATTTTTAATCATGCCATTTTCTTTCAAGTATCTTTTCAATCGTGACTAATCGTGCGTTTCCATATGTGTTTCTGATCAATTATTTCTAAATCAACGAGATTGTGGACTACTATTGGATTTTTGGACGATGGATCGATCTTGGATTATTATTGGATGTTATGATCTTCGATGACTATGATTTAGGGCGATACTATTTTTGGGAATTTTACTATATTCTGGACTCTAGATATTGATAGTTTCTATGTCGACACTTTTGTTTTGCAAGTCGACTTCAGTTGCCTGAGACAAGTGCTTGCAATGATCGCTTTCATTTTCTGATAGTTACGCTATTCATGATTTAGTGTACATTCCATAATTATTGTCACGATTATTACATGAGATTAGTGTTTATGAATTCTATTTTATGATTACCCTGTTCCATGTTTACCCTATTTCTATGATTACGTATTTTTATATTTCTTGTTGTGGTTAGAATCCATGATTACTAGTTGACGCGAAATACCTTATTATATATGTGATCAAAACCCTATACTCCGTATTACCGTGCCTAATAGCTATCATATACGTCACGTATGATTGAGCCATACAAAGTCGATCTCTCAGCCTGATCACATATAGAACGTGGTATTTCAAATGAACTTAGTATAGTTATGACTTATGCATTTCATATTTATTATGTCACATGCCTTGATTCCACGCTATGATTATTCATTTTCCTGTTTATATACCTAAAATATCATGATTACAGTTTACTTACTCCTTTTCTTTTACTCTATTTCATGTTATATTTCCTATCATATTATGAATAGTGGATCATGTTTTGTACGTGCTCCTATCCTGACTGGATAACCACATTTTTAGGCGACGACTTAGAGACTGGTGCCCCACTTACAATGGAACACCTGAGACTGATCCCGGTATACCTAAGGATGTAGGAGATGTAGTTGTAGACTTACCACTAGAGGATGCCTAGATTTAGGTTAGCATTTTACTTACTTGCTGTTTAGATTTATGTTGTCGGAACATTATTGAAATGTACTCTATTTTAAGGATTCATGTATTTGACATTCTGGACTAGTCTTTTAATTTTATATCTACCTGTTAGCACTTATGATTGAGTTAGATTTCTGATACTGAGATCGATATTTTTATTGCTGGATTGATGTTACTTAAGGATTAAACAACATACTACAACTGACTCTGCGGCATAGGCTGGACGTGTTTCCATGTACCCGTATCCAAACTTTCGGGTGCGAATTTTGATTTATTTTTATGGTGGCCCATGCAGGCGAGTCTTTGCAAATTAATGTAATGTCATAATGGTACTTAGGATTATGGTATCACTATAAGCTTGCAACAAAGTGATAGGAATAGGAATACTCAATCACAAGATAGAAATTCCACTCTTCCTTCACCTCCATGCCAGTGAGGAACATATATGTCTTTATCCTCTGAGAGACGATGGAGTCCTAGAGGATTCAGGCCGAGTCCCAACAGATTCAGGCTGAATCTCAGCGGGAGCAGAATCCTCTATTCGAAAGAGTGTTGAGAAAGCACATCAGTTACACCTAGCTACTCTTGAGAGAGCTGCTCCTCAACAACAACTACATCAATAGCAACAACAATCTTCTAACCCGAAAGAAGAAGATTTTTTTGAACTTCAAGAAGATGGCTCATCGGGTTTTCAAGGGCACTAAGGGAATCTTATATGCTGACGAGTGGCTTGAGGACATCGAGCGTATCATGAGGGTTGCTAGTATTCCCAAGGATCTGCATATTAAGGCTGTTGGCCTACAGCTTCATGATATTGCCCACACATGATTCTAGAATGAGCCTCAACTAGCAGTTCCAAATCTGACTTGGAACCAGTTCAAGGACATCTTCAAAAAGAAGTTCTACCCGGAGGTTGCAGAAGGAGTTCTGGAGATGCAGTTTGGTACAGGGCAGACTATCTGTTGATGAGTATGTTACAGAGTTTGGCAGGCTGAGCCAATTTGCGAAGTACATGGTCAAGAAGCCAAAGGACAGATCACGCATATTTCGTCGATGTTTAGCTAGAGAGATCCGGGTTCACATCACTTCGAGCACTACGGCTTTTGCTAGGATATTAACAGAGGCACACAGGATGGAGGTTGACCTGGACCTTAGGTCCAAGTTGGACTGGAACACTTTTGGAGGTAATAATCATCCTAGGCCGACAAAGCGTCATCAGTTTCATCCGAAGACATTTCAGCCATAACAATCGGCTAGATTTCCTATGCAGCAACAGTCGCAGAGGCAGATACATCAAGCACATATCTATAACTACTACAAAAGGCCTAGACACACTTGGAAGAATTATAGAAAGAGGCTGGGGATGTGCTTATACCATGGATCTGATGCAAATCAGCTGAAGGAGTGTCCACTAGCTCGTCCTATTCCTAGGATAACTCACATTCATGTTCAGCCAGCTAGGTCACCTGTAGCACAGCAGTAAAGGACCTCTTCCCACTCAGCGACATCGCCCAACATCAACAGAGGGGAGCGCCTCAGAAGGGCAAGGTCTTCACTATGACTATTGCTGAGGAGACTGAAGCTCCTAGTAATGTGATTGTAGGTTATATCCTTCTTGATTCATTTTTAGCTATTGCATTATTAGATTCAGGAGACACACATAGTTTTGTATCTGTAGTATTTGTGTTTAAACACAATATAGTAGCAACACCTTTAGATAGAAACTGCAAGATCATGACTGGTGAAGGTATTCTCTTAGTTAAAGATATCTGTGTCTAAAGTCGCATAACCTTAGGAGGAAAGGAATTAAGCGTTGATCAACTTGTAATGCCACTTTCGAATTTTGACATCGTGCTCAGAATAGGTTGGTTGAGTACCAATTATGCGTCCATAGATTGCCAGATGTATAATATTCAATCCTCTGGGGGAGACTGTGTTTGAACTTGTTAGGGGAGCAATAGAGCAGAATTATGATATTTTATGTGAAGCTATGATAGAAGACAGAGAGTTACCCCATCCTATTATTGCAGAATTCCTTGATGCATTTCCAGAAGAATTACTAGGATTGTCGTCTGATAGAGAGATTGAATTCTCTATAGACATGGTTCCAGGAGCTGAACCAGTGGCAAAAATATTTATAGAGTAAACAATAATGAGCTAGTGGAGCTGAAGAAGCAAGTTGATGAATTGCTAGAGAAAAGGTTCATTAGATTGAGTTTGTCACCTTGGGGTGCTCCGGTATTATTTATGCTAAAGAAGGATGGGTCAGTGCGTAAGTCAATTGACTACAGGGTTTTAAACAACATTACTATCAAGAACAAATACCCACTATCGAGGATCGATGATTTATTTAATCAGTTGAGTGGCGCCAAGGTGTTCTCAACGATAGATTTGAGGACTGGCTATCATCAGGTGAAAGTAAAAAAGGAAGATATTTTGAAGAATGCTTTTCAGATGAGATATGGCCAATACGAGTTCTTGGTGATGCCATTTGGGTTAACTAATGCCCTAGCAATTTTTATGACTTGATGAATAAGGTATTCCATTAATAGCTAGAGAAGTTAGTAGTGGTGTTCATTGATGATATCCTTATATACTCAATGATCCTGAGGAGCATGAAGAGCATTTGAGGACAGTGTTAGAGACTCTCTGGAAGGAAAAGATTTATGGAAAACTCTCAAAATATGAGTTTTTCTTAGATAAAGTAGAGTTTTTCGTACATATGATAAATGGTGATGGTATCTCAGTGGATCCGAAGAAGATTGCTGTCGTCGAGTCTTAGACTTCTTTGAGCTCAGTAGCAAAAATTTGAAGTTTCTTGGAATTAGTTGGATATTACATGAAGTTTGTAAGGAATTCTTCCAAATCACAGAGCCGATGACTAGGCTTACGCAAAAGGATGTGGATTTTGTTTGGACTGAGGAGTGCCAGACTGTATTTGAAGGACTGAAGAAAAGATTGACCATAACACCTATTTTATCTTTGCTATCAGGGACTGGAGGCTTTACTATTTACAGTGATGCCTCAGGAAAGGGATTAGGTTGTGTACTAGAGCAGAACAAGAATGTCATTACTTATACTTTAAGACAACTACGATCCCATGAGAAGAATTATCCCACTCATGACTTAGAGCTCGTAGCAGTGATCTTTGCTCTAAAGTTGTGGAAGCACTACCTCTATGGTGAAAGGGTATAAATATTTACAGACAACACAAGTCTGAAATATGTCTTCACCCGAAAGAGTTGAACATGAGGCAGCATAGATGGCTGGAGTTGATGAAAGATTTTGATATTTTATTACAATACCATCCTAGGAAAGCCAATGTGGTCACAGATACACTTAGACGTTATCCCATAGCTATGTTCTTAATCAGAGATCAGCATTTATTAGAAGACTGGGAGAGCTTGGATATTGAGGTTGTGATTCCTGGATCGAGATGCAGATGATAGGCATGCAGATTCAGTCAGGACTGATGGACAAAATCAGAGAAACTTAGTACCAGGATGTGGGATTGAGAAGTCTTAGAGTTCATGTGCAGGCCGGTTTGCTTGAGGATTTCTCTATTGCTGAAGATGGCTCTTTGAGACACGAGACTAGGCTTTGTGTGTCGAATGGTGACTTGCAAAAAGAAGTGATGCATGAATCACATAGCTCTCATTATTCTATACATCCGGAAGCTACCAAGATGTACAAAGACTTGAGAGATCATTTGTGGTGGTATGGTATAAAGCGAAAAGTGGCATGCTTCTGTTCTAGATGCTTAGTCTGTCAGTAGGTCAAAGCCAAAAGGCAGAGACCAGGTGGTTTGCTTCATCCATTACCAATCCCGGAGTGGAAGTAAAAATATATTACTATGGATTTCGTTTTCAGGCTTCCGCGTACTCCAGGCGGGAAGGATGCAATTTGGGTCATTGTTGATAGGTTGACCAAATCTTTCCACTGTATATCATTTAAAGTGGGATTATCCACAGAGAAACTTACAGAGCTGTATGTGAGGCAGATTGTCCGATTGTATGGGATACCTATGAGCATAGTATTTGATCAGGATAATAGATTCACTTTTCACTTCTGGAAGAGCTTACAGACTAGTTTGGGCTCTCAACTCAAATCTAGTATCGCTTATCATACGCAGACTGATGGACAGTCGAAATGGATTATTCAGACTCTCGAGGACATGCTTCGAACTTGCGTACTAGATTTTGGCGGCTCATGGAAGGATTATCTTCATTTGGCGGAGTTTTCAGACAATAACAGCTACCAAGCCAGTTTTGAGATGACTCCTTTCGAAGCTTTGTATGGTCGGAGGTGTCACACTCCATTGTCTTGGGATGACATGGGTGAACCAGCCTTATTGGGTCCAGAGATGGTAGTAGATGCTGTAGATAAGGTGAAGTAGATTATAGAGGGACTTAATGTGGCTTAGGATAGGCAGAGGCACTGGGCCGATAGCCACCGAAGACCATTGGAGTTTGAGGTAATAAAATTGATTTTGTTTTAGTGAATAATTAGGAAATATGATCTAAGACTTGTCTTTAATTCTAGGTGGAGAATGGATTTTCCTGAGGATTTCTTCGACACATGGCACTATCCGTTTCGGTTGAGGCTGGAAGCTTAGCCCGAGATTTATTGGACCTTTTAGCATTCTTGAGAGGATCGGGGTTGTTTCCTACCGACTTGACTTATCATCTACCTTGGAGGGAGTGCACAACATGTTTTATGTGTCATAGCTAAGGTGATATATTTCTGATCAGACTCATGTGATTGACCATTCAGAGGTCAGAGTGGGCCCTAGCCTCACTTAGCAGGAGCAACCCTTAGGGATTGTTGATCATCGGAAGAAGGTGCTACATAATCAGACGATTTCTCTCATTCGAGTAGCTTGGAGTCACCATTATACAGACGAGCCGACTTGGGAGCGGAAGACGAAATGAGAGAGCATTTTCCTAGTTTTTTTGTTTGAATATTGTATTAATGTCATTATGATTAATACTCAAATTTCGAGGATGAAATTTCTTTTAAGGGGTGTAGACTTGTAACTACATATAATTCAAATTTCTATTTTTGGAAATTTGTGCAAATATTTTTGGAATTTATAATTTGTTTTCTAAATTCATTTATGAATTTATTGCTAGTTCTAATTTTATTTAATAATTAGTGAATCTTTGTTGGATTAGTATTATTATTTCTAGTTAGTCTACCAAGTCTTGGACTTAGATTATGGGCTTAGAACTTTCCAAGCTTTGGGCTTTGGAATGACTAATTATTAATTGGCTTAATTTGTGGATTAGTTAGTAATTAGTTATGGGTTAGTTGTAGTTAGTTAGTGGGTTCCACTATTGTCCTAAATCTATTACAATTTATATTTGTGCCATCATGGCTTGTGGAGCACTTTATTTTTTTATATTAAAATATTAGAGATTTTTTAATATATTATTATAAAAAATTCCTATTCCTATAATCTAGCCAGCCGCACCGCCCTTGTCCACCGTTCTCCGTCGCGTTGCTCCGTGCTCCGTCGGCCGGACTTTGGCGAAGTGCCGTCGCCTCTCCGTCTTTTCTGTCTCTCCTCCTCCTTAACTAAACTCTATGTCTTCTCTGTTTTGACCATCGTTCCTACAGCCTCCAATGCACCACCACTTCACACTACTGCTACCACCAGCTAACTCCGGCAACCCCATCCCTAATCACAAGCAGCCCACAGTGCACATCATCACTTGCTACGCCACTCCTTCAGATCACCACCACCATTATCTACAACTTCCACCGCCACCACCATGGCTCACCTCCACCACTCGGTTGACTTCACCGAGATCTACCACATCCTCTCCTCCTCTGACCACTAGTACAAGCACCACGACTATCATGACCCGTACCCACTGTGAGGGTACGAGTATGTAACAACGCCCAGCCTACGCCGCAGTGTCGGCCGTAGAACACTGTTCTAGGTCATGAACATAACTAACACAATATGATATACTTTACAACAGGAGGCCAAGTCATAGAAGGTACAACTCAATCATAATCTAGAGGTAGAATATTGTACGATGGAATAGATAAGGAAATCCTCAAACTGAGGTACAATAGAGGTGAAATAAACACAAGTCTCAACATCTCCATAATAATACAACTCTGAATCAAAGAAAACAACTAACATGAAAAGGAAGAACAGTCTAAACTATCTATACTATGCATGGGTATCATCGTCAGCAGCTGCCTGAACCTCCCAAGGGTCCAGGTCGCGAGTGTCATCTAGGCGAGCTCTATAGTAAGGGGTGCAGGGTTCCTCGTCATCCTCTGTAATATTTTTAACAGGTCCAGTCAGGACATGAGCGAGCACAATACATCTCACGCAGATCATAACAGGTTAGAAAATATAAACATGTAAGAGAATACGATACATGAAAACTAAAAGAATGTTCATAATGTAAAAGAGAGAACTATAATGGAAATATCTACTATAAGTAGAGAACTATCAGTGACTAGTGATGTAGAGTACAAAGTCGACATGTGAACGGCTGGATTTGCATATGAATATACTAAAGAGGCTCACATGGTTATACTACTTTGGAGTTGTTCACATGACTATTTATACTCCCCCATACCCCATTCAATACACAAGGATCTAGACAAGTTATGTTACGCACATGATTTACACATGAAACCCCATAGATGGGTGTACATGAGGGCTCAGAACTGAGTGCACATGAATTCCACCCATAAAGGGTACACATGAAGTATAGGTTACACATGAAGCACATGAGAAACATGACCGTACATGAGAGCACATGAGAGTACACGAGCGTAAATGAACGTACATGAAGCACATGAGAAACATGAATAACATGAGAGTGAGGAATGCATGATGTACATGAAACACATGACATGAAGTATCCGATGCTCCCGAGGGGGATAACATCTCAATGTAGGGATCCATA
>JANAVB010040216.1:8358910-8391410 GCA_029216955.1 Iris pallida | reverse complement strand
ACGCTCACAAACACTGCACATGCGTGCACTGACACGCTGCCCCGTGCACGTGTTCATGCGTGTCTAGCAAACGACACACAACACGATACAACACGAGTGCGTGTCCACATATTTGCCTAGGGTAGGGCTACAACCCTGACACCCTACCTCATGTCCATGAGACACCAAGATACGACACGAAGCCCGTATCAGAGGTGTCTGTGGCTCACACGCACATTAGGCGATGGCCAGTGCGGGCTCGATTACGTGTCCGACTCAGAACGAAGTGACTCGAGACTCGAGGGGGCTTGTGTCAGACACTGCCCCTCGGTCCTTGCCAAGTGACACGTGTCGAGTCACCGTGTCCGAGGAGATACACACCCCGAGCAATAGGACAGTGTCCCGTGGCTGCTATGGCGAGTTCGTGTCCTCGTGCTGACACGACACGACACGACACAAAAATCTTCCACAACTGACATGAAATCAAACATGACCCATAGATCTACAAATCCATTCAAACATAATTCAAAAATAGTAGAAAAACATCGAGTGTGGCATTTCATCGAATATCTAGAACTAGGTTATGATACGTGTTCGATACGGACACAAAATCAATACAAATTTACACAAATCACACATCACAGTTAGGGACACCTAAATCTAGACTAGGATGCAAAGAAATCAGAATTTAAATACAAATTAGAGGGTTTACCTATAGTGTGTCAAATGGCAAGAAAAGCCCCAAAATAGAGTGATTCTCCTGCTAGCCCAAATCTCCAAATTATTCAAAAGCTGAGATTTCTCTCCTTAATCAGAAAATAGAGTAGTATTAGACTCTAATGCAAGAAACTAGAGTCAAAAATGAATTAAAATAGAATGGTTATGGATTGGGGAAGAATGACAACACCTTTCCTTTTCCACAAGTTGATTCAATACAAAAGAGGCAAGAACCAAAGGAAGAGATATTATATAGGGTTGGGAATACCTAGGTGGTTGGCCTAGATAAGTGGAAATTACGGTTAGGGTTTAGTCTAGTGGGCTTGGGCCAAGTCTCAATGGTCATGGAAATCAATTCATGAGTCAAAAGCCTATGAACCTAATCATTAATCCTCCTATTTGAAACTTGATTCTAAGTGACTTAACTTAGGTTGAATTAAGTTAGACTAGGGTCCCACCATGCTATTCAAGTCACCATAGCTACAGTCAACATCTAGGTTAGTCTCTTAAGTCACAACTAGTAAAAGTCAAAATTAACAACCATCAATCCAATAATTAATCAAATAATTCCAATAAGTCAAAATGACCAAATTACCCCTAGGCTAACAATGATAAATAAATATTCCAATCACATGGTTAGGCTCTAGGTTAGACAGTCTCTAGGGTTTCACTAGCAGTACATCAAATTCACAAGCCATGGTTTTAAAATAGTTTTTAAAATGATTAAAAATCACCAAAAATCATATTACAATTTAAATATCATAAATAAATAAATAAAATCACAAAATTTTAAAATTACCCTTATTTAGAAAATTGGGTGTTACAACGACCACCATTTCCTTCGTCCTTCAACTACCGTGTCCGGCTGTTGAACCAAACACTAAGCCACCGCCACCAACCTCAGTTCTGTCCGGCCCCTCCTCAGCTCTATTACCCCAGCCTCACCTATAGCCGCCATGACATGATCTTCTCCATCAGATCCACCACCGGGCCTTTACTCCACCGGCATCATCTCGTCGACCAACTACGCTGTCAATTCCTATCTAGATCTGGTCATATCTACTCCATCTTAACCTCGATGATTATTGCTTCTTACTGATCTCCACCACCACTCTCCGATCAGCAATGCTGAGGCTTCTCCGATGTCTAGGGTCGGATCTGTGTCACGCCCTCCTCCACCGCCGTCCAAGACCGAGCGTCGGCTTCCTCCAGACCCCTATCGTTCCCACCTCTTGCCATGTACTACCATCGATCCTGCATCCCTGCATGCCCCATCGATCGAATTCTGAGCCCTCCACCGTGCGTCGCTTCGGTGAGACGCTTTCCTGAACTCCATCTCGATCACTCTTTCCTCTTTCTCACTCTTCTTCTTCATTCCCTTTCTTTCTCTGTCAAGAGCTGCACAGAGCAGCACTGGGCCTGAGCCCAGCGGGTCGGGCTGGGCTCAGAGCCCAGTAGTTTATTTGTTAGAAATAATTATTTTGGGCCAGGCCCAGTGGGTTGTAGGTGCAGAGAGCAGCACTGGACCTGAGCCCAGTGGGTCGGGCTGGGCTTAGAGCCTAATAGTTTATTTGTTTAGAAATAATTATTTTGGGCCAGGCCTAGTGGGTTGTAGGGCTATATATATATATATATATATATATATATATATATATATATATATATATATATATATATATATATATATATATTAAATCTAGCATGTGCGGGCTCAGTAAAATCATATATCTCCTCGCATACAATTTTTAGCCGATTGTCATGTCATTTTAGACTCTTCGTACGAATCTTGTCCGCACTGGCTTTGTCATCATCGCCCCACACGCATACCCCGTGCATTCCAAAGCTCCATGAGACGACAGTGACGTCTTTCAACGCCTGCAAATCAATACTTGTTTCGCCTACGATGCCAAAGGCACCCCCGATGTCTTCACGATGCCTATGACAGTCGATGCAGCTCAGCCACCCGTTCTATGCACACGACGTCCTTACGACGTCATTTCAATGCCCTTATAATGCCGCTCAACGGGTCGCGTGGTCGACCTTCATTTATGCTCGTGGTGGAATGGTGCCGGTCCTCGACCGTCTGCACGACGTCCTAGCTGTTGAATTTTCATACACGGGTGCCCCATTCTGTCCCACGCCAGCTCAAATTGTGGTCATTTTTCGTCAGTCCTACGACCTTGTGGATGCCCCGCATTACATATTCCAGGCTCATTATCACCCATATATATATATATATATATATATATATATATATATATATATATATATATATATATATATATATATATAAGGGAGGGAGGGTGCCACCTTATGGGTGGTGGCTATGTGTGACCCCCATGCTATCATCATGCACCAAAAAGTGTGTAAGTGCATGATGATAGAATGGGGGGGGTGACATTTAGCCACCTCACCATAATGTGGCACCTCACCTCCCTTAGTCTCTCTCTCTCTCTCTCTCTCTATATATATATATATATATATATATATATATATATATATATATATATATAAACGAGATTGTGTACTATATATTATGGATCGATCTTGGACTATTACTGGACGTTGTGATCTTCGATGACATTGATTTGGAGCAATACTATTTTTAGGGATTTTACTATATCTTGGACTCTAGATATTGATATTTTTCGTGTCGACACATTCGTGTCGGCACATCGACTTCAGATACCCGAGACAAGTACTTATAAGGATCGCTTTCATTTTCTCATGGTTATTCTATTCATGATGTAGTGTACATTCTATGATTATTGTCACGATTATTATAAAAGATTAGTATTTATGGATTCTATTTTATGATTACCATGTTCTGTGTTTACCGTGTTTTCATAATTAACTATTTTCATGTTTCGTGTTGTGAATAGAATCCATGATTATTAGTTTACGCGAAATACCTTAGTATATATGTGATCAAAATCCCATACTTTGTGTTACCGTGCCTAATAGCTAATCATACATGTATCTTATGATTGAGGCATACCCTGTAGATCCCTCAGTCCGATCACATATAGAAAGTGCTACTTTAAATGTACTTAGTATAGTTATGACTTATGCATTTTATATTGATTATGTCATATGCCTTGATTCCATGCTATGATCATTTTCCTGTTTATATACATGTCGTATCATGATTACAATTTACTTAATTTTGTTATCTTTCATGTTAGATAGTCTCTATTAGGTTATGAATAGTGGATCATATTTTGTACTTGCTCCTATCTTGATTGGATAATCACATTTTTAGGCGATGACGTAGTGGACTGGTGCCCCACATATTATGGAACACCTGAGACTGATCAAGGTATACCTAAGATATAGGAGATGAAGTTGCAGTCTTACCAGTGGAGGATGCCTAGATTTATGTTAGCATTTTACTTACTTGCTATTTAGATTTATGTTGTCGGAACATTATTGAGATGTACTCTATTTTGAGGATTCATGTATGTGACATTTTGGACTTTTCTTTCTTTTTCTTATCTATATGTTAGCACTTGTGATTGAGTTATGATATTGAGATTTACATTCTTATTGCTGGTTTGATGTTACCTGAGGATCAAACAGTGTACTACCACCGACTATGCGGCGTAGGCTAGACGTGTTTCTATAGACTCGCCCGAACATCTAGGTGCGGATTATGACAGATGGGCTACGACGGTGATGCCTATAGGTAGTTGTGCTGGTATGTGATGGTGTGGATAGAGGTGATTATGTTGGCAGTGGTTGTGGTTCTGTGAGTCGATTGGTGGTTGTGTTGTGGGTGATGGTAGCGGCGATGTTCGTGAGGTTGGTTGTGGTGTCTTGTGATGATAGTGGTGATGGGTGTTGTTGGTTTTTGTGGTAAGGATGGACGAAAGGTGGAGGCGAGGCGCTGGGGGTTGTGCTCGTCGCGTCGAGTGGAGAGGCGACGGTGAGGTGCTGGGGTCGGCTGTCCGGAAGGGGGGTATGAGTGCTGGGCATGCTCGTTGGCTACTGCTGTTGCCAAGAACATTGGTCGGGTTTTGGGGGTGGGTGGCCGGACAGTGGAGGCGGTCGAAAATTTTTAGGGTTAGGTTTTGTTCGAATTTTGGGGATGACGTGTCCGGTATTTTGACACGATGGATGGGTCAGTTGATGAAGTGTAGAAGGGTCCGGTGTGTCGGGCACGGAGAAATTGTATGCTATGATGTAATAACTGGAAAATGAATAAGACACGAACACTCTGGGTCAGACCTGAGGTCGGACACAGACACGATGCACGATTGTGGATGATGGATGATGGTTGTTTCGGGGCTGGTAATGGCTATGGATGGGTAGTGGCTAGTAGGATATAATTTATTTGGAAGAAACTTGGAGAAGAGCCTCCTTAAATAGGAGTTGGATTCCTAATTAGATAAGAAGTAAAGCTTCTAATAGACAAATCTCCTATAAATTTAAATAAAATTTAAAAACTAATCAAAAACCAATTTATGATCACAATAATAATATAAAATAATATTATAATATTATCAAATATTTTAAATTGTGCAAATTCAAATGTCATTCACCAATCCTTTATTGGTCAAAGATAATAACAAATATTTCCAAGTAAGTAAATCAAATTTATTAAACAATGAGTCACTATGATAACTGAAAACAATATTTGTTATTATCATAATAATTTGAATAATATTTTAGTATCATTAAATAATTTAAATCGTAAAAATTCAATTTTTTTATAAATAAATTACCAAATCAAACATAATAATAAATATTTCAAAACTAAGTATATCAAATTTTTAGTCAAACAATTAATCACTATGATAATCGAAAACAATATTTCATATCCTCAAAACAATTTGAATATCATTTTTCTCAAATTCCTAACTTTAATTTGCAAATATATAATTTGACAAATGCTTTTATTGTTCAAAATTACGTGATATTTCTAAAATCGTTCTTGAAACAAATCCTTTAAAATTCAAAATATTAACCAACACCTTTCGTAATTCCAAAAATCTAAGAATAATTATTTTTGTTAAAAATGACTAATATTTTCAAATGATTAATTAGCTTTCGAATTGCAAAAAAATAACCAAACATCTTTACCAAATATTAAAGAAAATAACTTTCCAAAGCAATATTTAGAATAAAAAAAAGAAAATTATGAAAATTCGAAAAACATGGGTTACATTGAACATGCAAATTTTGTTATTATCAAAATCCTAAATTATAGAATACATTCAAACAATAACATTTGACACGATCATTATTCCTCGAATTAGAGTACCTCCGAGTTATTGCACATCGATCTCTGATACGCCTCAATACCACCGATGATATACATAACCTGACGATCTTTCTTTGCAATGAACTCCAAGTCTTGCAACTAATTCTATCATCCGTACTGGATATACAATCATTTCCTCAACACTTATGATCAAATCATCTATAACTATCTTCTGAACTAGTTACTTAGTCACCTCATCCAAACTCAAAATCACATTTGTCTATCTGTCTATATTAAGTCATCGAGCAACATATTCCTTCCATCGTATCGGCCTTTACTCTAACTCAAGTCATTGAGCAACGTCTATCCCAAATCCCTTGAATCATTTCATATCTACAATACATGCATGCTATATTCCCATCATACTATCTTTCCGTAGTCAAATTCAAACTTAATTCCATTCAGTTCCGTACTAATATTTTCGTACATGATTCAAATTGATTCCTTTGAGTGAGTCATCCATTTTGTTACGCCTGAAATTTTACTAGATTCAATCTATTTACTCTATCGTTTTGCATTTTATAACATGACGCAATCCCAAATCCGATGTGTGACATTTTATGTTTGTTCGAACCAACTTATCCAAAACTTCAAGATCACAACTAACTCAGCCTCAGGCTTTGCATGCTCGTATTGCCTGCTGATAGACTTAGCTGCATCCCAATTCTTAATCGATCAATATCCCCAAGGCAATCCCATACACCACTCAGGGTTGAAATCACTCAATAAATCCTCGAAATAATTTTGAATCACAATTGATACGCTTTTAGTCTTCGTTCTATCTATTCCTCAAAACTCCAAGCAAGATCCATTTATATCGTATATATATTGCACCGACGATATCACCTCTATCGATATTTATCCTATATATTCAAATCGATTCCAACTCATTCTCATCTGAAACAAATTGAATCTTGTTCCCGATTTGCTAACACCGACACAAGTCTTAGGTTTGTAATACACAGCCCAACTCATCATACTAGGTATTTTGTAAAACTAACTTTTCATCAACACGATACCAATGTGTGATTTTTTTAAAATATCTAGACTTATTGTATGGAACATCCCGCAGAGCATTAAGAGAGAGAGAGAGAGAGCGCACCAACAACATCGAGAACAAAGACAATGTCAGAGTTAAAGAATTCAATCAAAGTCCAAGGACATAAACTCATACTCTGATACCATTAGGTCATGCCCCAGTTCCGCAGAATAAATCATCCTCGCTTGGACATGATGCCATACTAGCCTAAGTTGTGCTTGCACAAGGCGAATACCAAATGACCGATATCAGCCGCTTAGCGAGGTGTTCATTGCACACTCCCAATACAAAAATGTTGAATAGAGACAAGTTATACGAAAGAAAGTTCTTGATTAATATTGAAACGAAAGGCTACAACGGCTCAAAGCCAATGTTACAGTCACTCAACTCACATTCTCTTTGGATATAAATCACTATGCTCTTTCCCTCATTTATAATAAAATCTTTCATGTCCGAAGGCTTACAACATGTGAATGCTTCAGAAGGTGATATCTATACATTATGTCACGTATAGGTGAAGACTTCAATACGTCCGTACGCCTCAAAATGCCAAGGAACTCTATGCCTCGGCACGTCCAAGCGAGCTCCGCCCCGAACAAGCAAGTACATGAACCTGTATACGTAAACTGGCGGGGTGTCAGTACACAACCGTACTGGTAGGAGGCATCTCAGCCATCCATAAGAAACTAATACGTTCATTTAGTTTGTGCATAATATGTTTAGTTGTCTTTCTAATTTTGCCTTAGGATTAGTTTTATTACAGAACTATAACACTACTTCGTGTTGCAACATCGTGGTCGTACCATAAAGCCCATTCATATAACTTATTATGATCGTTCCTCACAATAATATATGTAAACTTAACATACTTACCTCCAAGCCTTCCTTGTTTCAAACTCAGACACAGTTATAACATAAGGACTCTTTGTCAAACTTCTAAACCATAACACTGCACATCGTGCCGAAGAATGTGTCTCTGCTGAAGCCAAATCTTAGGCTTGACTACTTGCTTTACATATACCATGTATTCACTTCTTGACTCTATCTAGCACCGTGCACGGATTGTCGCAAACACACCGGTTCATTTATATAAAAGGTCACTGGCAATTCAAGCCATCTTATACAATGCTTTGTATAGACGAGGTCTTTGTGGCAGGGGTAGCTAGCCACGTCGATGGTCTCGACTTACTAGTTTCCTACCCAGCTCAGCTATATTGTATTTCCTCCTAAGCATGATCGGTCTTGTAGCCCTAGGTTGTCCTCCAAAGAAAAATTGCCATTGTGCACAAGTTGTCTATGACCACGTACCTACGTGAACATCTAGACTCAACGTAAATGCATTTCGTAATTGATAGTAAGACTCAAACCTTTGTAAACCATTCTCCTGAACCACACTTTCCAAAGTTTGCTGCAGACTTCCAAACGAGGGACCGTCTCGACGACAAATGGTTGCTTGAACTTTTTGTATTTCCACATTTTTTGACTCAAACTCAAGAATGACTATTCGATAGCCCTCTTGCTTAACTCAACTTGAAATAACTGTATTCCGTGCTACCAATCAAGTAATACTCTATATGACAAGCCTTTGGAGCCGTGGGAACGTGGCAATGAAACCGTAGAAACGTGCCTACTATATGATAAGCAAATTGATAGTCTTTGTGTCAACATAAGAACTCTACTTTTTACCCAAGTCGTGCGATCGAAGGACCAAGTGCCAATTTAAAACGCAACGTGAAGTGCTATCTAAGCATCAAGTTTAATATTTTTTATGTTCTAGATTATCTAACTCGGAATGGGATTATTCTCTTTAGCTATGTGGGTTCGTCTCCTTTATTAGTATACCTGCTCAGTGCAATTGAAAACAATCATTTGTTAAGTTTGAAGGAAAAAGCTGAGGCAAGTACATCAAAGTTACCCACTTGAGCAAGTCATTGCCTCGATCGAGAGCAGAACTTCGAGCAAGCTATTGCATTACCAATTCCAAAAGTCAGTACGTTTCGACTCATTCTGTTAAATTGAGAGGGGTGTTACACTACAACACGTACCATTTATTTCTGAGGACCTTCTCAAGAATTCTGTTGTTCGATACTGACTTGAAAATGGACATTCATGTTGGCAAGATATTAATTTCTTGCCCAGGAATATGCTTCAAGAAGATGCAGTTTCTTAATTTAGTTGTGATTAATGGACTAGGGCATGTGCTATGTAATAGCAGACTCAAGATTATAGAAGCATAAAAAATCAAGTCATGCACCTCAGGGGCCCTACACATGATAACCTATGTGCACACTAAACCACGCACTTAGAAGAAGCCAACCTATATTTTGCCTAGATGGTCATGCGCCTAAGACACCCAACTGTCACTTCAGCATTTAATGGAACATTGACAACTGTATCAGATGTCAGGTGTTAGTTGGAACGTGGTGTAGCGTGTAACTCAAAACATGTGCAAACAACGACTGTATGATAAACAAAGCATCGACAAGATTCCATACGTCCAGGCTGCCATGCGCTTACGTCGCCATGTGCCATTATTGCTATGCGTATGAAAAGTTCTTCACTAAAGACAAAGTCGCTTCGAAGTTCGATCTTCTGTGCCAACAACAAACCAGAAGCATGCACAGACTGTGATGCACACAGCTAATGGTAGGCTGTACATAACTGACTCAAGCGCATCTTTGCCTATAATAAGTCAGTTTCTTAAGTCTTCCTGCAACTTGGGCGCATCGTATGCCCTGGAACCAAGCCAGGAAGCAAATCTTTTAGTGACAAACCCACTCTCCCAGTTTGACTATGTACATGAAGTGGGTCTGTCTCACAATAAGTCTACCACCAATGATCTGGGCACATGTCATGCACTAGAACCAGATTAGGGAGCACACTACTCACATACACACCCAAGCACTTAGCTTAGCCATGCGCATGACGTGGGTGTAATGTGAAAATCCATTCGCTTGATTTGCGTAACGTGATTAGTCACAAGTGCAAACCGAAGAAGACAACCGTTACACACAATATCCCTTCTTCTGGGCATACTTGTGCTAACATAATCATCAACTACTATTGTACCAAAACAACAGTCTCTCCTTCCAGGTTGTTTGGATTCCTACGACCGCAACCAGTTGCACCAATATGATACCGTTTCGATAAGAGGGTGTAGACAGAAGACGATGATGAACTGCCCACCACTTCGTACCATGCTACTTGGAAGTCACCTTATGTCAAAAAGAATTCCAAGCCCAGCAATCCTTCGATTGCGGCCACTACACCAATAAGCTGACCGCGAGGCAACAAGTGTCATACCCCGATTATGAAGAATTGATAATCATCCCCTCGGCAAAATGCCGTGCTAGCCTAAGTTGTGCTCGCACAAGGCAGTTTCATAAGGTTATCCGAAACACAACATTTAATAGAGTATGTAGAGAACTTGACAACACATTAGGAACAGAAGAAAATGTTACTTGAATGCTAATGAACATCATTTACAAGACTCTATGTAAACCCCTAAATTTTTACTACGATCTAAATTTTTGGTATTGATTTATATTTTGAGTATTGTACGACGAGTACAAACGCGTGATACGTAATATTTAATTATTCTTTTTTTTTTTCTTTCTTGCTTTTTTTTTCAAAACCAGTTTTATTATAAACTCTTAACAAATGTAGTGAATAAATGTTTTGATACAAGATACTTATAGGGTTAGTAAAGCTTGCTTGTTTTAGGGTCATACCAAATTTTTGACTAAAGATATTTTCATTTTATTTTCTAGTGGAAGATATATTATTATATGATTTTTAAATTCAAAAATAATGTTTATGAAAATATATTATATAAGGTACATGAAAGTTAAGTCATGTATATATTTTAATTTTGAAATTATTTACATCTTAAATTTATTAAAAGTTATGCTTAAGCTATTTTCTATTAATATAATAATATTTATGATAATTTTTGAAATTAATTATTATCACTTTTTATTATTATTTATTTTGAAATTTGTAATTAATATTTAAATGGTTATGAAATTTTAAATTTAGATTTAAATTATTCTTGAAAAGTTTTAACTTATAAATAAATTTTATTTAGTTATAAAGTTGGATTGGATTGATTGGTTTTAACTTGATTTGAATTGATAGTAAATTATTTATGGGAAATTTAAATCCTTCTAATCCTTATCCAACTGGGAATTCCCACATCCTATAAATAGGCAGGTACTCCTCCATAAATTCTTCACATCTACAAAATTCCACAAACCAAGAAGTGTATCGTGTCGATGTCCCCTTCCTCCATTATATATTTTCTTTTACATATACAATTATCATTTGTGTGTCCGACAACCCGGACACAATCCAAAATCCATCCCCATGTCTGTGTCGGACACACCCGACACAGCCCCAAATTCTAAACCCTAACCCTATCCCTAACCATAATCCTACCCCTGCCCGATCATCACCGGTACCACCCTCACCAAAGCCAGCCACCTACGCCACTCCCGACTACTGTAGGACCACAACCACCAGATCTCCCTCTGTCTGTCGCCTCCGACACTGCCTCCTTGGCGTAAGTCCCCCACGTCCTCATCCTTCCCAAGCTCTGCTCGACACCACCATCGATCTATGCTGCTATTCCCGACAAAATGCCGCAGCCAACATCACCGACCTCTTCCCCTCGAACCCCGGCCCAGTGCCCAGCGCCATGCCCCACCGCTCCCATCCACCGGCTCCTCGGCCACTCGTCACCCACCACAAGTAAAACCACCATAACATCACGATAACCACCGCCATCACCCACATACCTCTTCTGTCGAGCGCCGTAACCGAAGCAACGTGACCACAGGAGCCCGCCGACCGACGTTCACGCCCGGAACCCACTCCGGCCCGACGAGCCCTAGCCGTTGAGTCCATCTTCGGGATGCGCTCCGCCGCACATGTACGAGCCTCCGTCGAAAATCCCTTGGAACCAGCGCCCGCTCCGACCGGCCGTCCCTTTGGCTCATTTCCTTTCCCACCCGTCCGGCGTCTCCGCCGCGTCATAGCCAGAAACCTTCGTCGCCCTCTGCGCTCGGCGTTGAGCCGCTGTGACCGTATCCGCCTGGACTCGTCGACCGCCTACTCCGCGAACCGTCTCCACTGGGGCAGCCCACGACTGAGCGCCCTTCTCCGCCCTGAGCGTCGCACCCTCTGCCAGTCATGCCACCGCCACCGCGACAGCCGCGGCGGCCAAAAACCCCTTCCGCTCGTACACCCCTCCTCCACCTTAGCCGCTGGCCTCTTTCGATCGCCGCTCCGCTCTCCTCCTTCCCCTTCTTCTCACCACTGTGCCCTTCGCCGCCCTTCTCCGCCTCCGATCCGTCGCCCTCCCGATCTCTTTCCCTCTCTCCTCTCTCACTCCTTTCCCATCTTTCTTTGGTTGCTGTTACTATACTCTTATTTTTATTATTTTGTTTGGGTTCTGTCATCTTGAAGAGTGTGAGTTTTGTTTTGTTTATTTATTTATTTATTTTAATGATAACTGATATTTTTATATTATTATTATATTATTATATTATTATTATTATTATTTCAGGTATGTATGTATTTGTTTGTATGTATGTAAATAATATGTATCTATATATGGGAATACTCACTGTTACAGTAATATTTGTAATTAGTATTACTTGGGTTCCTGTTAATTAGTATATTCAGTGGTCTACTAATATCAATTCCATATTTCAATATAGATATTTTCAAAATCATATTATGGTATTTTGAATATGATTTTTTACTTAGATATTTTGAATATGATTTTTACTTAGAATTAATAATATTTTGATATAACATTCTAGATATTTCTTCCACACATAGTTGACCTTAGAAATAATATTTAACGATAGTTCTTGATCAAAAGGTAGTATTTAATCCAGAAATATTTTTAGTTTCTAAATTATCATATCTATTTTCAAGTATTATATAATATATTTTACTGAGTAAATATTTTTGACCTAAATTTTTTTTACTACTTATAAGTATTTTGGGATAGTAAATTATAGTTTTCAAAGATTGTAAGTAATTCTCTAAAATTGTATATATATCATTAATTATCTTTTTTCCCTCTACTATCCTCTTGTCCGTGGCTAGTCCCCAAAATTCCTATTTCCCCTCCAACTGCACTTCATCATGTCAAACCTAACTAAGTTGACCGTTCTGGACCCGATGGAATACTCCGTGTCATCAACAGAGGCTCCCTTGCGTAGTTGTAACACCGAAGTCATCTTGTGCCACCTTTATTGTACCATACTAGGCAGCTCACCAGGCGTCGCAACAGGCAAGTATACCTTGCTAATTAACTGAAAAATTATTTATTTTCTGCATTATTTATTTTGTTTCATATTGTTAGTTTCTTTTGTTATAAACTGCGCGTCCAAGCCATACTTGGGTGCAAGCGACTCTATTAGTCATTTTACTTTACTATATGCATATTAACTTAGTTTTAGCTAACGACCTTCTTGTTGGGGGATATCCTTATATCTTCTTTGGCCATGACACACACACTACACGGTTGGAGACATGTTGCTAGGGGAACGACTTATGGACTGGCCCTCTCTAAAGTTATGTGACGGATAGAGGATCGTAACTGCTATGACTAAGGTTTTAGAGACTCAAGCAGTTAACTGGACGAGCCATGGACATGACTTGAACAGTATGGGAATTATTGGAGAAGGACAGTCGCTAGTGCGTATGGGAATCCAAACAGGTAAACCACAGTTTCCGGATGGAACTATGGCAATTTATTTGTAGATACCCTCTGACGTTTTGGACGTTACGGCCGGATACAGATGACTGGATGCCAGTTACGTACACATAACCTAAAATATCACCCATACGCATGAAAGTTGTCCTCTAAATTGTACATTAGGAAATTGCACATTAGGCGGTTAGAATCTCCTTTGCATGTTTGTGTCTAGAATAGTCTTTTATATATTATTTTATTATTCAGACAGTTCATATTAGCATGTTCTTCCTGTATCTTGCTACGTCCCTCTGAGGACCTGGTTATTCCCCAGGTGTGTGCTTTCATGATTCACTGCAGGTGTTCTAGCCAAGGCCGTGATTCTCTCCATTCCTTCGAAGACGATTGCGCTTGGTTCATCTTGCCATTTTATTGATCGATTCTTGTACATTTCTTTCATTGAGATAGTTGGTAGTGGACTTTGTCTCCGCCCAACGATTGTATCGAAAATATTCAAGTTAATTTTTATATTATTATTCTTTTCATTGTGGATGAGATTTAGTTTATCTTGGATTACTACATTTTACAGCTTATGTATATATACAGGACCCATGTACTTCGGATGTATACAGCT
Organism: Iris pallida; assembly: GCA_029216955.1. Classification (NCBI taxonomy): domain Eukaryota; kingdom Viridiplantae; phylum Streptophyta; class Magnoliopsida; order Asparagales; family Iridaceae; genus Iris; species Iris pallida. The sequence continues at coordinate 8,377,069 of JANAVB010040216.1, read as the reverse complement.
AGCATGTCTACGTACCTAGTCCTACGTATTTTGGGACTGGAATGTTACATATTTTTGTGGTGGCCTATGCAGGTCTAGATAAATTATTTGGTTACTTTATCGTACCAAGCAAGCCTGCGTATAGGATTAGAGTCTAGGATCTCATCCACATATTTGACCGCCTTCTCGCTTCACGCCTCGAGTTGCATCTTGCTTGATCCCTTCTACCATGATTCGTGCTCTTCTTTTATGCTTGATAGAGATCAATAGGGTAACCCCTACTAGGTGGACATGACTCGTTATCCCATTACCGTACTAGTTTAACTCTTGTAAGTTGGGTTAAATGTCTTATGACCTAGTAATCCCTTTGTCCTTGTGGCCTATATTAGCAAGTTCACTTAGGTTATAGAATTTGGAGGACCCTAACCTATCTAATCAACCAAAGACTTGGACAAAAGAGACTATAGGACGACTGTATAGAGACCAACATAGGATATAACTTAGAGTCTTAAGGAGTTTGAACTAATTCTACTCTATTTCAATCTAAATCTCACGTGCCTATATTTTACTATCTAGACTAATGATGCTAATGTAGCCTAGTTTTGCAAGCTCAATTTTTATCAAGCTTGTTCATGACATATGCTATTGAGCGCTCACTAGCATATTGTCTACTCAGAACCGGTGCATGATGGTCTGATCAACCTATTGCACTTTGGTTCACTTTTGTCTATTATTCTATGTGGATGAAACATAAATAAACTTACCCCTTAGAATCTCATCCACTATTGTTTTGAAAATTCTTTTTGAATTATTCGGCTGCCTTTGAACCACGTATTCGTATTCGATAATATCGTCTTTGAACTCTATATTGCTTTCGCATTCACCTATTTTAGAAGGACGAAAGCGCTGTACTTAAATTTCCTACTAGCTATCCTATCTCTTGTGACCATTAACACTCAATGTGACTATATCTTTGTCTTAACTACTCGTCCCTTCCTCGACCTTCTATCATGACTTCCTAATCACTTCAATTAAGGAGTGAATCTAATCGTTCTCCTAATCGTGCCATCAACCCACTCTCAAGAAACCATGTCTTCAAGTTCTAAAATTTATTTCTCTTGATACCGTACTATTCTTTGTTGTATGTTAGCTTGGTTAAACTTTAACCCTAATCATTTCCCTTCTGGCATTAGTTAGCCATATCCATGATTATTTTGTCGTGATTTTCTAATGCATGATTGCATTGAACGTCGTATCTTTGCCTCGTCCAGTGACTTGATCGTATTCATTACCGATATACCCATGTGACCTTGTCACCCACCCCTATTATTCTTAATTTTGAGGACGAAATTTTTGTAAGTTGGGTAGAATGTAAACCCCTTAAATTTTCACTATGATTTAAATTTTTGGTATTGATTTATATTTTGAGTATTATACGACAAGTACAAACGCGTGATACGTAATATTTAATTATTCTTTTTTTTCTTTCTTGTTTCTTTTTCAAAACCAGTTTTATTATAAACTCTTAACAAATGTAGTGAATAAATGTTTTGATACAAGATACTTATAGGGTTAGTAAAGCTTGCTTGTTTTAGGGTCATACCAAATTTTTGACTAAAGATATTTTCATTTTATTTTCTAGTGGAAGCTATATTATTATACGATTTTTAACTTCTAAATAATATTTATGAAGATATATTATATAAGGTACATGAAAGTTAAGTCATGTATATATTTTAATTTCAAAATTATTTACATCTTAAATTTATTAAAAGTTATGCTTAAGCTATTTTCTATTAATATAATAATAATTATGATAATTTTCAAAATTATTTATTATCACTTTTTATTATTATTTATTTTGAAATTTGTAATTAATGTTTAAATGGTTATGAAATTTTAAATTTAGATTTAAATTATTCTTGAAAAGTTTTAACTTATAGATAAATTTTATTTAGTTATAAAGTTGGATTGGATTGATTGGTTTTAACTTGATTTGACTTGATAGTGAATTATTTATGGGAAATTTAAATCCTTCTAATCCTTATCCAACTGGGAATTCCCATATCCTATAAATAGGCAGGTACTCCTCCATAAATATCTCACATCCGCAAAATTCCACAAACCAAGATGTGCATCGTGTCGGTGTCCCATTCCTCCATTATATATTTTCTTTTACATATACAATTATCATTTGTGTGTCCGACAACCCGGACACAATCCAAAATCTATCCCCATGTCTGTGTTGGACACACCCGACACAGCCCCAAATTCTAAATCCTAACCCTATCCCTAACCATAATCCTACCCCTACCCGATCATCACCGGCACCATCCTCACCAAAGCCAGCCACCTACGCCACTCCCGACCACCGTAGGACCACCACCACCAAATCTCCCTCTGTCTGTCACCTCCGACACTGCCTCCTTGGCGCAAGTCCCCTACGACCTCATCCTTCCCAAGCTCTGCTCGACTACCACCGTCGATCTACGCTGTTGTTCTCGGCAAAACGCTGCGGCTAACATCACCGACCTCCGCCCCTCGAACCCCAGCCCAGTGCCCAGCGCCATGCCCCACCGCTCCCATCTACCGGCTCCTCGGCCACTCGTCACCCACCACCAGTAAAACCACCATAACATCACGATAACCACCGCCATCACCCACATACCTCTTCTGCCGAGTGCCACAACCGAAGCGACGTGACCACAGGAGCCCGTCGGTCGACGTTCGCGCTCGAAACCCACTCCGGCCCGACAAGCCCTAGACATCGAGTCCACCTTCGGGATGCGCTCTGTCGCGCATGCACGAGCCTCCGCCGAAAATCCCTTGGAACCAGCGCCCGCTCCGACCGGCCGTCCCTTTGGCCCCTTTCCTTCTCCACCTGTCCGGCTTCTCCGTCGCACCGTAGCCAGAAACCTTTGTCGCCCTCTGCGCTCGGCGTTGAGCCGCTGTGACTGCATCCGTCTGGACTCGTCGACCGCCCACTCCGCGAACCGCCTCCACTAGGGCCGCCCATGACCGAGCGCCCTTTTTCGTCCCGAGCGCCGCACTCTCCGCCAGTCACGTCACCGCCACCGCGACAGCCGCGGCAACCAAAAACTTCCTCTGCTCGCACACCCCTCCTCCACCTTGGCCGCTGGCCTCTTCCGATCGCCGCTTCCTCTCCTCCTTCTCCTTCTTCTCACCGCTGCCGCCCTTCGCCGCCCTTCTTCGCCTCCGATTCGTCGCCCTCCCGATCACTTTCCCTCTCTCATCTCTCACTCCTTTCCCATCTTTCTTTGGTTGCTGTTACTATACTCTTATTTTTATTATTTTGTTTGGGTTCTGTCATCTTGAAGAGTGTAAGTTTTGTTTTGTTTTATTTTTTATTTATTTTATGATAATTGATATTTTTATATTATTATTATTATTATTATTATTATTTCAGGTATGTATGTATTTGTTTGTATGTATGTAAATAATATATATCTATATATGGGAATACTCACCGTTACAGTAATATTTGTAATTAGTATTACTTGGGTTCCTATTAATTAGTATATTCAGTGGTCTACTAATATCAATTCCATATTTCAATATAGATATTTTCTAAATAATATTATGGTATTTTGAATATGATTTTTTACTTAGATATTTTGAATATGATTTTTACTTAGAATTAATAATATTTTGATATAGCAATCTAAATATTTCTTCCACACATAGTTGACCTTAGAAATAATATTTAACTATAGTTCTTGATCAAAAGGTAGTATTTAATCCAGAAATATTTTTAGTTTCTAAATTATTATATCTATTTTCAAGTATTATATAAAATATTTACTGAGCAAATGTTTTTGACCTAAATTTTTTTTACTACTTATAAGTATTTTGGGATAGTAAATTATAGTTTTCAAAGATTGTAAGTATTCTCTAAAATTGTATATATATATATATATATATATATATATATATATATATATATATATATATATATATCATTAATTATCTATTTTCCCTCTACTATCCTCTTGTCCGTGGCTAGTCCCCAAAATTCCTATTTCCCCTCCAATACTGCACTTCATCATGTCAAACCTAACTAAGTTGACCGTTCTGGACCCGATGGAATACTCTGTGTCGTCAACAGAGGCTCCCTTGCGTAGTTGTAACACCAAAGTCAATCTTGTGCCACCTTTATTGTACCACACCAGACAGCTCACCAGGCGTCGTAAAAGGCAAGTATACCTTGCTAATTAACTGTCAAATTATTTATTTTCTACATTATTTATTTTGTTTCATATTGTTAGTTTTCTTTGTTATTAATCGCACGTCCAAGCCATACTTGGGTGTAAGCGACTCTATTAGTCGTTTTACTTTACTATATGCATGTTAACTTAGTTTTAGCTGATTACCTTCTTGTTGGGGGATATCCTTATATCTCCTTTGGCCATGACACACACATTACACGGTTGGAGACATGTTGCTAGGGGCACGACTTATGGACTGGCCCTCTCTAAAGTCGTGTAACGGATAGAGGATCGTAACTGCTATGACTAGGATTTTAGAGACTCAAGCAGTTACAAAACTGGACGAGCCATGGACATGACTTGAACAGTTTAGGAAATATTGGGGAAGGATAGTCGCTAGTGCGTATGGGAATCCAAACAGGTAAACCATAGTCTCCGAATGGAACTATGGCGATTTATTTGCAGATACCCTCTGACGTTTTGGACGTTACGGCCGGATACAGATGACTGGATGCCAGTTACGTACACATAGCCTAAAATCCCACCCATATGCATAAAAGTTGTCCTCTAAATTGCACATTAGGCGGTTAGAATCTCCTTTGCATATTTGTGTCTAGAATAGTCTTTTATATATTATTTTATTATTCTGACAGTTTATATTAGCTTGTTCTTCCTGTATCTTGCTACGTCTGTCTGAGGACCTGGTTATTCCCCAGGTGTGTGCTTTCATGATTCACTGCAGGTATTCTAGCCAAGGCCGTGATTCTCTCCATTCCTTCGAAGACGATTGCGCTTGGTTCGTCTTGCCACTTTATTGATCGATTCTTGTACATTTCTTTCATTGAGATAGTTGGTAGTAGACTTTGTCTCCGTCCAACGATTGTATCATAAATATTCAAGTTAATTTTTATATTATTATTCTTTTTATTGTGGATGAGATTTAGTTTATCTTGGATTACTGTATTTTACAGCTTATGTATACATACAGGACCCATGTACTTCGTATGTATACAGCTGGCATGTCTACGTACCTAGTCCTACGTATATTGGGACCGGGGCGTTACACTCTATTATAATAGTTATCGCAGATCTTACAACTTGACTCGATTATAAAATGAATGCTGATGAGATAGTCATTTCATACATTACATCCTCCCTTTTGCAACCAAAATATTAAAACCACCTGCTATTGAGAGAAGTCGAGCCATTATTCTTGGACTGATGTAGAGTCCTCAAAAGATCTGTCACAGCCCACACCGGATATAGGGGTACGAGTGTGTGAGACTCGCCTAGCCTATGCCACAGCATCGACGGTAGGAGGCTGTCTAGGTCATCAATAACTACCTAGCGTCTTACACAATATATATAAACTATAGCAGCCAGTAATATTTCAACTCCATAAGGAGGACAAAATAATTAAAGCTACACAATACTCAATCCCATATCTAAAGCACGATAAGATATCAAAGAAGTCTAACATAACCATATAGTCTAAATAGCAACAACATTCGATAATAACAATAATATCAAACATCCTAGTCCCAATATAAGTCGAAAACAAATTCGGTACCAGAATGCTAATGAAAACTAACTAGGATAAATAGTGATTCCGGCTAGACCTCCCGACAATCACTCTTGAGCTACTTGGTCTAAGGCCGTACGCTTAACCACATGTGGTCAGTAGTATGTCGGACACCAATTCTTTTGGTCCTCTGAAAAATGTTATCCATTCAGGATTGAAGCGAAGCATACCTCTAAGAGCAGTTCCAATTAAATGATAAAAACTATAAAATAGTTATAGTTTGTCATACATAATGAGTATGAAAGACTAAATCTGGAGTAAAATAGAGCAACAGTTAAATAAAGGGCAATAAAAAATATGCATGGTGAATCAAGAGAGTATGTCAATAAGGACTGTAAATAAATTAGGTGAGGAGGAGTGTAATTGGAAGTTAATTGAGTGGAATTAGTAAAAAAAATGGGTTAGCTTGGGAAAGAAGTAGCTTTGGAAAAAAAAATGAGGCTAATGTGTGAATTGGAATGAATGGATGAATCCCTAGTTAGAGATTATCTCTTATAGTAAGGTTTTTGTCATGCCAAAATGTTAAGTTTGCCCATCTCCATTTGTCATGAATGGAATCTAATTAACTAAAGGAAGGAATATCTACAACTAAAAAGAATATTCCTTTCATGATAATTAAACTTAATTAATTCTAATTGCTAAAGTTATGACTAACAATAATTAGCACTAACACTTGCAAAATCTAACTGGCTAGACACTAAGTGACACTAATATAATTCTAGACAACCAATAATATAAAATTTATATACAAAGCCGGTCGGCCGCCCCCTCATTGCCGGCCACCGCAAATGCCTTAGCCACCTCTCCCATCATCATACATCTTCATCATCACCACCATGAACTTCATCCTTTCTCCTCCTTCCTTATCTCCTCATTTCAAAAAAGAAGTAGAAGAAGAAATTAGAAGAAGAAGAAGAAGAAGAAGAAGGAACAAGCCCTAATCCCCAATTCAAAACCTAAATTAATCTTTTCCAAGGCAAGCCCTCTCTTATCTCTTTCGTTTGACTCAATTTTTACTTATTTACCGTGTCCATTTAGATTTATTTCTTCTAAAATGTAAATCTAGAATATATATATATATATATATATATATATATATATATATATATATATATATATATATATATATAATACATACACGTACATCAGCACCAATACGAACACATGGATAGAATTTATTAAGGTTGATAGGTTGGACATACGACCCGAATGCGATTCGGACACATCGGTATAATTAATTTAATATTAAGATACCGACACGCATGTCGAAAGAAATTTGGACTCATTGACATGGATCTAGGACACTAAACGGGCACATTCATATGGTGTCATGATTAAATTTTTAATGGATTGGATTTTATCTTTGTTAGTAATACAAATTTACTTGTCGATATACATATAAACATCAGTATAATTACGTATGGTTGGATATGCCATATCGGACATGGTATCATGAACTATATTTTAATTTATATATATATATATATATATATATATATATATATTTATATATAATTTTTATATATATTTTATATATATATATATGTGTGTGTGTGTGCGTGTGTGTGTGTGTGTGTGTGTGTGTGTGTGTGTGTGAGTATACTTATTTATATATGAGAACCTATGAATTGTGTCATGTCCGATATAGAAATAGAGTGCATATCCATATTCTTATTTTAGAATATGAAATGAGGTTTATTAGGTTTGCACATTGTCCCTAAAGTTATCAAGCCTATCTGATGTGGTTTCAAATATTCTAAAATGAAGATTACATGTTATTCAACAAGTATAGAGTTTGGTTGTTCAAATTGAGCCATTCGAACTATTATATCAACATATAGTGGTATATTTCTATATAGGCTTGATATAGATTTTGTGGGGACTTGCGATTGGGTGTTTCGAAACCTACGTAGGATTCTACTAGTATATTCCACCTAACCTATATACCTATGTTAGTATTAAAGGGTGCTTAGTGTTGGGTTCATTTAAGTCATCTTTTAGCATATGTTATAGTTAGTGCTTAGCCTTATAGTTGGTATCACTAAGTTTGGAAGTACACATTCTTAATTAAGGAAATTTTATTATATATAAATAATCACTATCCTAAGAAGAAGATATTTGATATATATATACAATCTATTAAATATACTTCCTATTCTTATATGATTGTATCATTTAATATTTTGTGTAAAATTGTGATATCTGACTTGTTTTGAGTTTTCTGAACTTGTGTAGCAAATCCAGAATATGTGCTAAATTGTTAGTAAAGCTAGTTGCTAAGGCAAAATACGTCATAGTAAGAAAATTCTTATTCTGCGATTGATATAATATATATAAACTATGTATGTGTTTCCGGTGTTGAGAGTTGCTCCACCGAAGGGGTCGACAAACCTGGGATTATTATATCGTATTATTGTCTCTTGTGAATTTTTGGGTCAACAAATACAAAGGAGACTCTGCCAAAAATTTTAGTAATTTTGGGAGTTAGCCAAATTTAGAGAATTCAAGAATTAGGAAAACATAATAGAATAATCTAAGTTTATATCTAGCTTCCTAGCCAACAAGATATTATCATATAGCGTGTTGTCTTTGACACACGAGATGGTAAACTAAGTTGAATGATTCCTTGCTAACAATTATTGCCATATGGCGTATTGTCTTTGACACACGAGATGGTTAAATAAGTTGAATGATTCCTTGCCAACAATTATTACCATATGGCGTGTTGTTTCCTACACACGAGATGGTAATAACTTGGATAATCTCCTGCCAACAAGATATTACCGTATGGTGTATTGTCTTTGACATACGAGATGGTAGTTGAGTTGGAATATGATATTGGACATAGGAGTCGATAGACTGTTGTCTGTGATTGTAGTTGCATCATGGGGTGGAAGAGAACAACTGGATCACACCTATCAAAATCTCTACAATATAATAACTCCAGTAAAAGCTGATCAATAGTCCCGCATCTATAAGGCCTTGTGATGTCGGGGGTGAGGCCTAGCTCACCAACAGAGAACAATCAAGTAAATTCTAAGAATAAACCAAAATTTAAAAAGTTAATGCATACAAGTTTCCAACAAGATGTGGGGGGTCGGATCTAAGGCAACGTACCCAATCCAGACACCACCTGGTCCAGGATAAATAGGATTATTGTCGAAAAATTAGAGAGTGATCATGATCCACATATGTTCTCTAAAAATTGCATCGGTATCATATATGCATATTGGTTATGATTGTGGTAGTGAATTTAGGTTGTTCTTATTGTGATTGTAGTTGTTTTTTTAATATTATTAGTATTTGTTGTAGGAAGAACACTGAGGAATTCACTAGAATATAATCTAGTCGGAGTTATGGTTTAACGCTATAATTTTTCTCTGAATTAATTTATCAATCCCTTTACTTTGGAATTTCAAGAATCTGATTATCTAAGAGATTCTTCATTAATTTATTTTATTTTTCTCGTCCTTGACTGAGGGCTTGCATGTCGTTTGACGACCTAGTATTGTTCACTAGATTGAAGAATCATTCCATGGAAGTTGTCGTTATAACTTGAAGAGAAGCTAGATATTGCGTTTGAAGGCAATCATGTTGGAATCATATGCTCTCTATATTATAGCACAATATTACTAATGCAAACTATAAGATACTAGGAATCACACAGATCAATAGATAGAAAGGAAATGAAATGAGAAGATCAGAACAGAACCCGCTAACCCATCACCTATAGCATCGGTCCCCTCGACCGTCATCGCAAAACCCCTGCCCTATTTGGGTGTCTTCCTCTATTGGTGCGGGGCAATTTACTGTGCCACATGTGGCCTAGCTGGACCCCTCTTTCACTGCCTTAGACACATGCACTCCCACTCTCATGATCCTTCCCTACAATATCCTATATTTAATATTATACTGATACGCCTAGCTAATTTTATCACCTTAAATAACACTCAGTAATACTAAACTGATACTCTACACCTATCTTTTATTACTCATAAATCCTGATACATCCTGGACACTTGTACCCTCTAGGCACCCTTGCTACACAGTCACTAACTCCATAACTATATTGGTCGCATGCTTGACTCTAGGACACCAACTGTAAACTGTAGTCTGACACAACATATCTTCAAGTTACTAAGCTACTACATTATCCAAATAAGCTGCCTCGAAACTAATAAAGGTGAAGCCCTATGAGGAACTGAATTAGAGGAACTAAAGATACCTCTACCATGAGCTAGTAGGGTGATGGAACAAAACTCAATAATAACAAGGTGGAATAATAGGGACGATATGTTAAGAACCAATTTAAGATATAATCTGATAATCATACACACCTATCTGAAATCATGTTACCCAGAATCCTCGTCACGCCAGTAAGCAAAGCTGCAATAAACGATAGAGTCCATTACTAAGGTACATACCCGTATAATCAAGTTCTCAAGAATTCTCACCACACTAATCGGTATGGCTGTGAGAAACTCTAAATTCCATAACTAAGATAAGTATACCCGAAATCAGGCTATATGTCTTTGCCACGCCAGCTAGTATAGCTGCGATAAACTCTAGACTCCATAACTAAAGCAGATATTTACCTTTTGTACTGTCCTCATCAAATATGTCATCAGAATATAACTCAATTTAGTCCATAAAATTTATTTCGATACAAAATCAAAGTAAAAAATGAACACCAAGAATCAAATTAAACATTGAATAAGGGAGAGTAGACGAAAACAAGTGAAAAGAGATTTCGTGATATAATTTATAGTCAGATTCTCAAGGGTCGTCCCAGGAATCTCTCAAGGAATCCTAATTGTGAACGGGAATTCTCTCCTCCTAATATCCTATTCCCTATATCCTATTGTAGGCTCCAGTAGTACAACTATGCCGCTGCACTACCACGTAAGATATCGCTCTAATTGCTAAAGCCTGACCTGTATGGGTTACCACAAAAAGGTGCCACGACCCACACCCGTGTAGAGCCTCAGTCCCAAATATGTAAGATTAGGAGAACATATACATGTCAGCTATATATCGAGAAGACTCCAGCCAAGCTTGAATACATATAAGTTGTCTTGTTGTTCCAAACCAACTATATCTCAATCCACTAAATATTGGTAACAACAACGAATCAAGTGATACACTGATTCTAGAGTAGATAAAATGTATTAGAGTGGATCCCCAATAATACATTTACCATGAACAAGCTATAAGAAAGTTGAAGCTTGCAAAAGACTAGGATATAATAATAGTGAGAATCAAATATAGGACAAAATATAAACAAGGAAGAGAATGATAATAACAATAACTAATTATACCTGAAGTCTTGGTGTAGCAACCATCATCCACTAATGTATCATACCTTCATCTAATATCTGGAGAGATCACCAAGTCCTCAAAGGACTAGCAAGACACAAGATATACAAGCATACTTTAACAGTAATAACATATAAGAAAGGATATAAAATAGTGCAAGAAATTAAAGATTAGAGAAAGTATAGTACAAGAACGATAAGATAAAAGAATGGCATGCCGTCGAGAATCGTGCTAGTAAATGCGACTAAAAGTAAATTGAGGTAAACCGCCGCCCGGTGGTTGTTAAAGGCCTTTATAGATTGCAGCCCATTGGTTGCTAACAATCTATAGTAAGTCTCAATCGCAGCCCTGTGGTTGCTAGCGATTGAGAGTGGTCAAGTATAGTCACATCTATAACAAGGTCTTCGCCTAAAGTAATGAGTCAACAAGTCAAGTCAAACATGTCAAGTCCAAGTCAAGTACTCCAGGTTAAACATATCAAGGAAACATGACATAAGCTAAACAATTCTATTACTAGACATGAACAAGATAAGAAAAGTAGGACAAGTCATATGAAAAAATAGGAACAATCTGCGTGCACATAAAACTAGAATATAACCATGATATGAACAAGAAGAAATACGTAATCAGTAAGACATAAAAGAATATAAGTACAAAAGTGCATATAAATACAATAAAGTTTGGCAAGGTGTACTTATTTGGTGGTAGTAAGTAGAACCAACAATATCCAATCACTCAGTGAGCCACAAAAATCAAACTCTTAAAAAAAGATTTTGGATAATGAAACAGACATCACCAACATGTTCAACATTAAGAAAAATGTCTAAGTTTGACTACCCATAAGTCCAATTCTAGACACAGGGGCAAAACGATAATTTTGGGGCCAAATAGCATTCGCCGTTTGATCCACTTTATACCAAAAAATATGCCGGAACCTATGGTCTCTGAAGTCAACAAGTTATATGCCTACGAGTCCAGTTTTTCGATACGAATTCAACAATATGTCTAGATTTGGATTTTGATGAGTCGTGCAAGAAATCGCCTGTTGAGTTGGATCGGGGGCCGCCAAAATAGCATTCCGGACAACCTTCTTATAATCAGACCAAACTTGGCTCACAAGACCAGAAAAATTATACCAGTATAGGAGCGCAAGTTTCGTCGATATGTGGCAAACATGCACAAAGTAATTGAGGTTTTTGCAAAGGGGTCATTACAGTGTACCTCGACCGATATCCCTCGAATTCGTTATGCACACGCAACTAACTCGAGTTCCGTCAAATGCCACTCGTCCAACATCCGTACGCACCATTTGATGCTCACAGGTTGCGACCAAATCTCCCAGTATAGGCCAGACCCCGTATTAAAAAAATTCCATGTTTTGAAAACACCTTTTTTCCTAGGGTACATAAAAATATGTACATGCATATTAATATTTATTTATATTTAAAGGAATATATACCAAATCTTCATAAATAATACTGTATTTATTTATACCCTTACATAAGAGATATACATACTAGCTGGTATATAGACTAAAATCCCAAAATCCATAAATATATTTTAAGAAAAGTTTTTACTATATTTAAAAATAAAATATTATTTTAATAGCAAGAACATATATAAATATATATGACCACCTTTTATAAAATAGCCTACTAGGTCACTAAAATAAAATACCACTATAAATATATGTACAATACATACCTACACGGACGTCTTTGGATGCAATGTATGACTACAAAGGTTTAGGTTTGGTTCGGGTCCAATCCGGGCTAAATTGGTACACCGAGTCTTCTAAAAGTCATAATATTAATGAATAACTAATTAAATTATTAATAGGTTTTAAGTCACAATTTTGACTTGTTTTCCTAGTTAGAACACACATATCACGACAAGAATAAGGACTTTTCTTGACGGTTATTCCCCGTCAAGAAATGTGTATCTTGACGGTTGCAGATACGTCAACTAGGCCGGAGTCAAGAAAAGACCCCCCTTTTCTTGACTGGTTGCTGATAGGGCTTTTCTTGACGGTATTTGGCAGTCATATTAAGTAGTTTTCTCGACTGTTTTTAGCCGTCAAGATAGCAGTTTTTAGAAACCGTCAACGTAGGCAAAAAAAATTCTTGACTCCGGCCTAGATGACGGCCTTTAGCCGTCAAGAAAAGTATTTGTTTTGACGGACAAAACCCGTCATGAAAAGCAGTAATTCACGGATATTATACAACATGATATGAATTAAAGTTGACGTTTGACAACTGTCAAGAGAAGCTATCCAAAGTACTGTCAAGAGAAGCATGCTAAAATTCCGTCAAGAATTATATAATATCAATCAACCACACATAATATCAATCCAGAAGCTATACACATCAAATTGCTATAAAATCTAAAATTTATATTAACAAACTGTATTGTTCATACAACAAAAACTTCCAACACACATCCCAGCACATGTATTCTTTACTTGTCCATCCACAACATAATCCAACCATAAAGTACACATCCCATATCTGTTGTATCCATACCACTTAAATATCGAAACCACAAACATACATCACTTGTCACCACAAAACAAAATCCACCAACACTACAAAAATAAAACAAAAAAAAGTAGCAAACCATATCGTAGCACATCCCTAGCCATATCCACAGCATTCCCCTATTCACAGCATGCATGCACCTTCATTTTTCAGCAAGTTCCTGGGAGAACAAGAACACAAAGTATCAACTCAGTATTACAAAATCTGAAGGCTAGCTATATTGAAAAAGTGTAAAAGTTAAAAAGAAATAGCTCACAAAAACTTCTAAGATGCACTCAGATATCCTTATTTGACTGGTGGTTTCCATTCAGCAAGCACTTTGATTGCACAAACAAATTTTTTTTGAAGCATTAGAATATTTAGTTTGACTTAATGAAAAAAATAATTTCTTCCTTACAGACTAGCTACAATACTTGCATAATCCTATAGTTGTTGAGTTTGTGTGGTATCTGGGACCCTTATATCACCTACTTAGCCCCAAAGGGCATGAAGTCATTTATTTGGAAAAAAAATCCCTTTGAGCATTCATATTGGAGGCCAGTGACTATAACTCAGATAAGTTATTTAACAAGTACGAGTGCTAACCTTACTTGCCTCCATGAGGATTGATACTCAACCCAAAAGACCCCCAAATCCCTGATACTACTATACCTATCACATACTCAACCCAAAAGACCAAAACTGATACATAAATCCAAGACCTAAAGCCTCTGAACTAGTTTAGGATATCAGATATCTACTCTAACATTCAAATCAAAAATCATCCTAACTAACATATCAATATATATACCTTCATATGAAATTAACTATACAACTAATCTATTGATACCTTAAGCTAACACTCTAACATCTAAAGCTAACCCCAAACTCTGGTACAAACTAACATCTAATAAATCTGATACTAACCTCACATCTATGATACACAACTATTTCTTTGATACGTACAATAGAACCCCAAAGCCAAACTCTGAAACTTAAACCCCTCTCTAGATATCCTAAGACCAAATCCAATGGCCAACTACCCTACATTGCTCCTACTGCTACTGCTACTGCAAGCTACTGCTGCTGTATTTGCTATTACAAATGCTCAAAGAGCCTGTTGCTGCTGCATGCTACTGCTCTGCAAATGCAAAAAACAGGCAATGGCCAAGGCAAGCCAATGCTTGCTGCAACACCAAGGCAAACAATTGCCTTGGCAAGTTGCCACTTCTTGGGCTACTGCCGCTGCTTGCATTGCAATGCAATGTAAGCCCAAACAGGACTGCATGCTGCCACTCAAAGCCAAAGCAATGGCCGATATAATCCATCATCAAAAACTAACCACTATCATACATTGTATAATTTTTCGTGAGCAATTTGAGACTAGAATTTATTCACTGTGTTGACTTGTAGGCCTTGTTGTCATTTTATTTTGTTATCAATTATAATCCAACAAGAAAGAAATTTTTATAGTCCAAAGAGATCTGTATAAATCATTGAATTCTTTTCCTAATGATTTTGCTGATATAATCCATAATAGAACTTCCAATTAAGGGCAAAAGAGGAAAATTTTATCCAATTCTGTTTTACAATACACTGTAGATAATCTATAACAGAATGCTAAGTACTCAATTCCAATTCAAACAGGGATTCTTTTGGTCTATTAGCTTGACAGAGATGGAGTACCACTGTGATCGTATTATGAACATAAGAAAAAAAAGACCAAAACTTAAAGAAAATGGAGAAACATGTAAACTATTTTGAAGCTTGAACTTGAAGAGTTGGCAACTTACAATTGACACTAAAGTTAAAGGCTCAAAGGAATGTTAATCTGGCCATTCGCCACCAAATATAAATTTGACACTAAAGTAATCATAAGGAAAGTTAACCAAATATAAAGTGATTCCAAATCTTGTCATGTACTTACATTTGACAGAAGAATTATACATGTGTCAATCCACAGTTGAACATTCTCTTTACAAAGGAGGTATATGGCCAGTCTTGTGCATACTAGTGTCAAATAGGGACTGCCAGGTTAGCCAATGTGCGTTCCTGAAAATTAATCGAGCTATTAAGATGTAAGTGGCATTAAGATGCATATTCATGTAAACTTGTAACAAAAAATTAGAACAAGATAAAATGCCCAACTATCCTGAAATAGAACAACCAATGAAATAATCTTTGAACAAATTAATACAAAAACTAAACAACTTAAACATAAAATATCACATCATTAATCGAGCTATTTCTTAGATGAACCAAGCATGTTCATGAGAACCAAAATAATATTATCTCATTTTGCAAAATCACTAATATCATGAAAATAACTTATGAATTTAAACATTGAACCTATGTATACTCTGTCAATTTTCACATCTTTGCATTCTCTTGCTAATGCTCGATTATCAGGAGAGTGTGGCTAAAATAGTATTAAAAGAATTGGAGGGGTTAGTATAACCATAAGGAAAACACACATTTTGGATCTTGATTGCAATTTTATTAGTCAAAAAAGAAAAGTTACTGAAAAGACGATAACTATACAGCAACCATTGGGTCCAATTTGGAGACGTCAAAATTTTAATCTTTAATAAATCTAAAACACAAGATACACATGCTAAGCAATCAAGAAATATATATGAGTTACATAAAAGGTAGCAACAAAGCAGATTGTAGAAGCACTTCCCAAAGAGCTGATACAATAGGCTAATAACTATCATAATGAATCTTTCATGGAAGTGAAACAACAGGAGGATAAGATAACTCACGTGAAAGAGGTCAAAAGAATAAAAGAAAAAAGGGGGATACAAAATTTATACTTTAGCTATCAATAAGAATTTCAAGCTATCTCATGCCAAAACTAGCCCCAGAAAATACAGAAGGGCCAAATTTCAGAAGACTAATTAGCCTCATATTATTGTCAATATACGGTAGTCCTCTATACAAGGAAAAGGAATTTATCTTCACTAAATACATCAGTAAGTCAGCATCCTATAGGGGGGAATACAACATTTGTACTTTAGCTATCAATAAGAATTTCAAGCTATCTCATGCCAAAACTAGCCCCACAAAATGCAGAAGGGCCAAATTTCAGAAGATTAATTAGCCTCACATTATTTGTCAATGTACGGTAGTCCCCTATACAAGGAAAAGAAATTTAACTTCACTAAGTACATCAGCGATTCAGCATCCTGTAGTTAGTTATCTTGTCCATCTATATTAGCACAACAATCAAATGATTTTCTTTTGAAGATGAATCTTGTCGTTACCACCATCTTATCATCTCTTGCTTAGTTCTTAAATTTCAATAATTCAATAAGAATTTCAAACTATATCTCATGCCATAAAATGCACAAGGGGAAAATTTCAGGAGAGTATTCCTAATTTAGGAACTCTCGAACTTCAAAAAAGTGGGAGGTTTGGGGGAATGAATATTTGTGATCACCTATCTAAGTGAGCAGTATTGCCTTCAAGATTACTTTAAACTAAGTGAACATTATTGCCTTTCTGACGTCCCTAAATGCCATTTTCTCTTAAATTAAGTAGCCTTCCTTATTTCCTTCACAACAAGATTGAACCCAGTATTACTTATAATAAGCCTAATTTGTCCTTGACACAATTTCACCTATAACAAGAACAGTATGCAACAGTCTGATTTAAGTTCAAGATCCCCTGTTACCGGCTCCAAGGTCAAAAACATAATCACATTCCATGATCCTAGCCGACCAAAATTTGGAATGAACCCTCTGTAGAAGGCCAAAGGTTCCTGAAAATAGCAAATGTTATAATTCTCATAAATGGCTGCATACGCAAAATATTCTATGATTACTAGATAACATACCTCACATGCACACAGTACGATGAATTGTTATAGTTCGTTAACCATATTTTTTCCCTGAATATATGATTAACCTCAAGTAAATGAACACAAGAAGAACCATATTTATGTACCCATCTAGTTGATTCAAAATTGCGATACAAGTGGAAGAATTTATATAACAATTATAAAAGTTAATAAATAGTGATAACAATTATACAGGTCAAATGAATACTAAAAAGTGGCATTCAATATGAGCAAGGATATCAAAGATGGCAGTATATTCAATATGTTAACACATCTCGCACCTTCAGTCCACATATATTTGTAATTGTATGTAAAATTACTAACTAGTTCTGTAGTAAAAGCACAAAATACAATATTCTAAACTGGTTCTATAAAGATTACTAATTGGTTCTGTAGTAAAGCACCAAATGCAATATTCTGAGCATAAGAAAAGTAGAGCTCAAAGACATTTTGTAGCTCCCCTTCCCGAAATTTTTTGAAATTATTTTATTATTTATTTTATTGAAATGGTAATTTTAGAATAATTGTACGAAGTTCTAGGACCAAATAAGATGGGGTATGATATGCTTATCAAAAACTCGTATTGGTCATTTAAGTTGATTAATATTGTTATTGTTATCATAATTATTATTATTCTTATTATTTTGTTATTTAAATAATATAATTAATATTTTTATTCGAATTTTATTTCCAAATGAT
>JANAVB010040216.1:8139109-8304541 GCA_029216955.1 Iris pallida | reverse complement strand
GGGTATTGCACTGTCACTATGCGTATGGATTTTCTTCACTAACACGCAGTTCGTGTCGACTATAGACACAACGTGGACATGTGTTATCTAGCCTAATGTATAGTCCAATAGGTAGGCTACCTAGGTTAGTGTGCACGAGGTGTCCTTGGTTATGTGTCATGTCCAATTCCCTAGGGAATTGCCGCACGAGCCTGTGCACGTGCCTGTGCGCAGCAGGATTTCTGAACCCATGTTCTCTCTGTATTGGACACTTTGTGTCCACTATTGTGGACACGAATGACACACCCTAGACACGTGTACATATGGGGAAACATATATATGACTGATTGTTAATTTCATTCTTTAATTTAGATTTTCGAATTTGGGATTTACGTATCAGTGTCTTTTTGCCAGTTTGGTTTTCAATGATGTTGACAGTAACCTATAAACCTATTTCCTGAGAATGAAATGCTAATGACCATGTTTCAATAAGGTTAGTTAAACCTGGGATTATATCTGAGATTTCAATGTTTTAAAACTGGAATGGATATTTACTGAGATTTTAGGTAAGTTAAAACTGAGATTTTAGTTATTGTTAAAATGGGTTTTGATTTTAAATGTTAAATGTTAAACTGAATTAACATCTGAGATTTAAAGTGAAAACTAAAATGGGATTGGTTTTGAAAAGTTAACTGAACCAGTGTAACCTGAGTTTAAACTGAGATGGGTTTTGGATTTAGAATGTTAACTGGGTTGTTAACTATTGTTGTAGGTAAAACCTGAGTTTACTTATGAAATAACTGAATTTCCCTATATGTAAATGTTAACCTGAGATTCCAATCAATTGATTAACCTGAGATTGAATGTTTGTTTAGTTTTGGAATTTAAGGTTGAGTATATATGCAAGTTGATGTTTAATTTCGTTTGGGTGAATGTTGGGGTTAAATTGAATACTGAAATTGAAGTTTACTGAATTCAAGAAACTGTTAAACCTGAGAATTCCAGTGGACCGGAATGTAGGTAATAACTAAGTCAAGGTAAACTGAGATTTTATAATGTTGTTAACTGAGTTTCAAGTGAAAACAGAAATAGGTTTTGATTTCTTAAATGTTAACTGAGTTAAATGTTAAACTGAAATTGCAAATGTGATAACTGAGTTAGGTTTAAATGTTAACCCAATGCCATGTTGCTCTTTAACCCTTAATTTCAGTCCATAGTCCATAGACACATGAATGTATGAATGAACACATGTATGTATGAGTGAATACATGTATGTATGAATGTAGAATGCAATATGTGATACATGTAATGTGTGTGTACATATATGGTATAATGCAAGAAGAGGAATGCAATATAGTGTGTATATATATAATGATATTGTATAAGTAGGGTTGTATTGGTAATGGTGTATAGGCCTAGAGGTAGAGTGTTGAACCTTGTTAACTAACATAGCTAGCTTGACTACAATTGACCTAAGTTGACTAGAGTGACCTAGAATAGTGGAGTTGACTTAGTTTGACTTGGGTTGACCCAGAGTTGACCAAGTTTGATTTTGACCTAGATTGACCTAAAAATCATGTAGATTGCATTACAAACTTTATTTACCTTATATTAAACACATTGTGACCTATGTTGCTCTAAATAGGACTCATCTACTCTGTTTGGACATCTATACTTACCAGATACTCAGGATATTAGGCGAGTACATTCTCTGACCGTTTTATACTTGCAAGAACTGATATTCTTGCTCTAGATTACTTTACTTGATGCTGTCATGTTGGTAACACGGTTGGTACTATATGGATCTTTTCATGAGATATTATCCTCCTCGGGAGCATCAGGTACTTTATGTCATGTGTATTTTACTTACATCATGTATCTTCATGCTTCACTATTCATGTATACTCTTGTGATTCATGTACTCTCGTTCACTAAGCACCCATGAATCAATTTCACGTGTGCTCGTTTATGAGGCAGTGAGATCATGAATCTTAACATAATATGTCTGGATCCTTGTGTATTGATTGGGGATGGGAGAGTAGAAATAGTCATGTGAATAATTCCAAAGTAGTGTAGCCATGTTTAACCTCTCATGAATCACCTCCAGCTGTTCACATGTCTATCTTGTACTCTGATTCACTAGTCACTGGTAGTTCTCTATTTATAGTAGATATTTCCATTACAGTTATCAATTTTACTTCATGTACATTCCTTCAATTATTCATATATCGTACTCTATTGCATGTTTATTATCTTCTGACATGATATGAACTGTGTGAGATATATTGTGCTTGCTCACGTCCTGACTGGACTTGTTGATATATTACTGAGGATGAGGATGAGGCTTTCTGCACTACCTATTATGGAGCAGCCCTAGACGACACTTGCGAGCTGGACTCTCAGAAGGACCCAGCTCTAGCTGATGTTATCACCCCTATTGCCTAGACTTTAGTTAGGCTTTATCTTACTTATGTTGTCATTTGGGAGTTGAGTTGTATTATGTTTTGTTATTGTGTCGTTTTGACACTTAGACTTATTTTTTTTCTGTTTGTACATCCTTTAAGATTTTTATGTCTATGATATCGTGTTATTTCTGAATTGTGATTGAGACTGTATTTTGTATTGTCACCTCCACTCGGAGTGTATATACTGTACAGTTACCTTATATTGTTAGATGTTGTGACCTAGGACAATGTTCTACTTCTGATACTGCAGCGTAGGCTGGACGTACCCTCATGCCCTAACTCTAGGGTGAGGGTCGTGATACGTTTTTAGTGGTAGCCCATACAGGTCTAGATTTACGGTGGTATTCGAACTAGAGTATCACTGCATCCTGTAGTAGGATTAGGATATTTTGAAGGTACTCAATCACATTAGGAAAAACTCTTAATCAGATTCCTTTTACCTAAATTTGTTGTTTATTGTCTTCTCTTGAATATAACTATCCTCCTTTGCTATTTCGACTCATTCTCAGAAATTATTCTTTGATCTGTCTCCAAGATGGTCGAGACTAGATCACAACGCCCAGGTCAGGGGGATACCGATGAGAGGTCTGCCACCCTCATCCTCAGTAGCCAGCTCCCGGTCCTGCAGAGTCATGCCAGCTGGGGTAGGTTTTTTAGTTGTATTTGGAGGAGCCCCTCCACCAGCAGTGTACAGGCCGAGCCCGGTGATTCTAGAGATACTCCAGCAGCAGCAGTCGCCTTCAGTAACCATTGATGCAGTCCAACTGTTCACCTTCTTTCAGCAGTTGATGGAGGCCCAGCAAGCCCAGCAGCGGCGTCAGACTGCAGTGTTTAGTCGGGGCATCGATCTGGCCCTGACGACAGTTGAGAGGGCAGCAAATCAGCCTGGAGAAGTTCAACAGCGCATCAGCCGAGGAAGAAAGGCATCCAAGACTTCTAGAAGATGCACCCGCGGGACTTCAGGGGTACAGAGGGCATTCTGTATGCTGATGAGTGGATTGAGCATATGGAGGAGCTTTTCAGACTGGCAGAGATTCCAGCAAGGCTACAGATCGAGGCGACGGCCAGTATGATACAGGATTTGGCCCGCACATGGTACCAAACCGACCCGAAGGATAGAACGGATGGACAGACTTGGGAAGCCTTCAAGAAGCTGTTCAAGGAGAATTTTTCTCAGACGCAGCGCTTGGTGCCCTCGAGACTCAGTTCGAGGCCTTGGTCCAGGGTAGTCAGTCCGTTGAGGAGTATGTTGAGGAGTTCTGCCGTCTGGGCATATTTTTTAAGGGGTTATCCGAGGCGACAAAGGCCCGAGGTTCAGAAAGGGACTGGTCAAGGAGGTGAAGTCCTATACCAAGAGTGCCCGTAGCGCCACTTTTGAGGAGATCTTGTTGGGTGCCTTAGCAGCAGAGGATGATCTTGAGCTGAGGCTCAAGGGGGCGAGACACCTAGGAGCCAGTGGTAGCGGAGGATCGGCGAAGAGGCCACACTTTCAGTAGCAGCACCAGCAGAGATAGTTCTATGGTCAGGGCCATACATCTTTTCAGCAGGTACAGCAGCAGCAGCAGCAGCAGCAACCGAGGCAGCAGAAGCAGGCTCTGAGACAGCAGTCCACCAGTTGTGTCTACTGCAAGAAGCAGGGTCATGGGTGGACTGAGTGCAGAAAGAGGCTAGGGAAGTGTCTTCTCTGCGGATCGTCAGAGCATCAGCTGAGGGACTGTTCCCTCTTCACAGGCAGAACAACTCAGGAAGCCGGAGCCAAGGCTCCAGTAGGCCAGCAGAAGGGACCAGCCCTACAGACACAACAACTGAGGTTTGTCCATCACCAGCAGCAGGCCAGGGGAGGCCAGCATGGGTGAGCATTCACTATGGCAGCGGAGGATGCAGAGGCTATTGGAGATCTTATTGCAGGTTCTGTTCTTCTTGACTCTATTCTAGATTTTGCTTTGTTCGATTCGGAGGCTTCCCATAGCTTTGTGTCAGTATCTTTTACTATTTGACACCATCTTGCTTCTGAATCGTTGCCTAGGACTTGTAAGATCACGAACGGGAGTGGTATCATCCTCGTCAGTGATATTTGCAGGGATCAGAAAGTATTTTGGGAGATCGAGAGCTGATGAGTCGCTCATAATGCCACTACTGAACTACGATATAGTACTCGGGATGGATTGGTTGAGCAGGAACCATGCCAGTATAGATGTCGCGGTGACAGTTTTTCTGTCCACCAGGAAGCCAGAGTTTTGAGTTCGCCAGCGGGAGGCAGAGCTGAGCAGTAGTCTTCTGCGGAGTTCGTTGTGAGCAACAGTGCCACATCCTTGATAGCAGAGTTCATGGATCTCTTTCCGGAGGAATTGCCAGGACTTCTACCGGACTGAGATATTGAGTTCTCTATAGACTCAGTGCTCGACGTAGAGCCGATTTCTCAGCACGTCTATAGGGTAAACAACAGCGAGTTGGTGGAGTTGATGAATATGTGGATGAGTTATAGGACAAGGGCTTCATCCGATCTAGTTTTTTCGCTATGGGGTGCATCGGTGCTCTTGTACCGAAAAAGGATGGGTCGGTATGGATGTGTATCGACTACAGGGTACTCAACAACCTTATCAAGAACAGGTACCCGCTGCCGCGGATCGATGATCTTTTTGATCAGTTGAACGGAGCTAGGGTATTTTCGGAGATTGATCTGAGGTCGGGTTATCATCAGGTGAATGTGAAGAGGGAGCATATCCCGAAGACAGCATTCAGGATGCGGTATGGCCAGTTCGAGTTTTTGGTGATGCCTTTTGGGTTGACCAATGCCCCAACGGTATTCATGAACAAGGTGTTCCACCAGTACTTGGAAATGTTCGTGGTGGTGTTCATCAATGATATTTTGTTGTACTCGAAGACCGCGGAGGCATAAGGAACATTTGAGAGTGGTTCTGAAGACTCTCAGTAAGGAAAAGCTTTATGGCAAGCTCTCGAAGTGTGAGTTCTTCCTAGACCAAGTTGATTTCTGGGTCATGTTATGACTGGAGATAGGATCTCAGTTGACCCGAGGAAGATCACGGCAGTTGAGGCGTGGGTAGCACCGACTTCAGTTACGGAGATCAGGAGCTTCCTGGGATTGGCAGGCTACTTCAGGAGGTTCGTTCAGAATTTCTTCCAGGTTGCAGAGCCATTGACTAGGTTGACCCGGAAGGACGCAGAGTATATATGGTCAGAGGAGTGTCAGGTCGCTTTTGATGAGTTAAAGAAGCGGTTGACGACAGCTCCAATTCTGACATTGCCATCAGGATCAGGGGGTTCACTATCTACAGTGACGCCTCTGGAAAGGGTTTTACGTCCGTATGAGAAGAACTACACTACCGACGACTTGGAGTTGGCGGCAGTTATTTTTGCCTTGAAGTTGTAGAAATACTATTTATACAGAGAGCGTATGGAGATCTTCACAGACCACAAGAGCTTGAAGTATGTGTTTACACAGAAGGAGCTCAACATGAGGCAGTGCAGATGGTTGGAGTTGATGAAGGACTTCGACATTGCACTACAGTATCATCCAGGGAAGGCCAACGTGGTTACAGATGCTTTGAGCAGATATCCGACAGCTATATGTTTGACGGCAGATCGTTACTTACTAGTAGATCTGGAGAGTCTGGGGATCGAGGTGCTAGTGCCAGGAGTAGAGATACAGATGTGGGTCTGCAGATTCAGTCGAACTTGATTTAGAGGATCAAGTCGACTCAGTTCGACGATGTCTCTGGGTGCATCCGAAAGCAGGCTCGAACATGGATGGTGGATGAGGAGTTCACCATTGCAGAGGATGGCGCATTGTGGCACGGTTCCAGACTGTGTGTGCCCATGAGAGCTTCGGGAGCAGGTCATGTAGGAGGCCCACCGTTCTATGTACTCTATGCATCCAGGTGCAAACAAGATGTATAGGGATCTGAGGGAGCATGTATAGTGGTTTAGGATGAAGCGGGAGGTAGCACGCTTCATCGCTAGATGCTTGGTCTGCCAGCAGGTGAAGGCAGAGAGGCAGAGGATAGGAGGGTTGTTACAGCCATTGCCCATTCCGAAATAGAAGTGGGAACACATCACGATGGACTTTGTTTCGGGATTGTCCCGTATACCAGGAGGAAAAGACACAATTTGGGTCATCGTAGACAGGTTGACCAAATCAGCTCAGATTTTGCCATTTAAAGTGGGTCCGTCTACAGAGAGGCTAGCAGAGATGTACATGCGATAGATTGTCAGGATTTATGGATTTCTGGTGAGCATTATCTCTGATCGGGATAGGCGCTTTACTTCCCATTTCTGGAGGAGTCTTCAGACTAGTTTGGGCACTCAGCTCAAGTTTAGTACTGCATACCACCCTCAGACGGACGGACAGTCAGAGAGGACTATTCAGACACTCGAGGACATGCTGCAGACTTGTGTCTTAAATTTTGGAGGATCCTTGGAGGATCACCTGGACTTATTGTAGTTTACATACATTAACAGTTTTTAGGCCAGCATTGAGATATCACCGTTCGAGGCACTGTACGGGCGTAGATGTCATACACCTTTGTCTTGGGATGACGTCGGAGAGAGAGCTTTATTGGGACCTGAGATGGTTGTAGATGCAGCCGAGAAGGTGAAGCTAATCAGAGATCGACTTCGCATGGCACAGGACAAACATCAGCATTGGGCCGATAGCCATCATAGACCGTTGGAGTTCGAGGTACAACTTAGAGATAGGATTAGAAGTAGGATTGTTTGTTTTATGATTTTATTGATCATGTTCGATTATTATAGTTAAATTGAGACCTTGTTTGTGATTAGGTTAGAGATTTGGTTTTTCTGAGGATATCTCCGACACGTGGTACCATACGTTTTAGTGAAGGTGGGAAGCTTAGCCCGCGCTTCATCGGACCTTTCGTTATCAGCGGGAGAGTCGGTGACGTGACTTACGGGCTAGATTTTCCACCTGCATTTGTGGGAGTCCACAACGTATTTCACATGTCGCAGTTGAGATGGTACGTGGCGGACCCTAGCCATGTACTCGATCATTCGGAGATCGAGGTGGGACCTACTCTTATCTATCCAGAGCAGCCTGTAGAGATTCTGGATCGACGAGAGAAGGTACTGAGGAACCAGACGATACCCTTCGTTCGCGTCGTATGGAGGCATCATTCTCCAGGAGAGTCTACTTGGGAGCGGGAGGATGAGATGCGCGAGCGATACCCTTATCTTTTTGGACCTTGAGGTATGATTTCTATCCTTCTCATCAATTTAGTTTCGCCTTTCAATTTCGAGGACGAAATTATTTTAAGAAGGGTAGACTTGTCACTACCACATTTTTGGCTTGAGGGTATTTTGGTCATTTTGACTTTTTGGTGATTTTGAATTTTTATAAAAATATGTGCTAATTGTTAGGTTGGGAATTGACCTAGAAACTTAGCCTAATCTAGATTAGCCTTGTGCTTAGAGTATTGGTTAGGGTAACCTAGTAATGACAAGGATAATAATATCTAGATATTCTAAGTAGGATATTTTCCTTAGGGTATTTATGAAAAGAAGCCTTATGACTAGTTAAACCAATAGGAAGGCTTAGAATTGGGTGGACAACTCCTAGACACTCATCTAGACCTAAAATCTAACCATAATTCATCTAATGGCAGCTATCAAGTGCCCCCTTCCAATAAAACATCCTTAACAAAGCCTTTGCCTCTTTTTACATTCACTTAGAACCCTAATAGTTCCTTCCCAAATTTCTTCCCCTAATATCCAAATCAAGTCCAAATTGGTCCTAATCAATTGCATCATCACCCTCTACCATAGTGGAAGCTAGTAGGGGCTTGCTAGCTAGGATTGGGAGTGCTTTGGGCCTTTGAAGTTCAAGGGAAAACACTCATCCTCACCCTTTTCATTGAGATTTACTCTCAAGAGGTAAATCCCATAAAACCCATATAAAATCTTGTTTTCTTTTCATTGATGCATGCATATAAATATACCCTACCTATAGAGTTAGTTTGGTGCTAGGTAGTGTCCATTTCGTGTCCGTATCGGACACGTATCTGTAATTTTAATAAGGTGTTCGATGAAATATTTGTGAGAAATGAATTGTGTTAATTTCAGAATCTAATTGAACAAAAAATTAGGTTATTATATATCAATAATAAAATTGATTGAGTTGAAGATTGGGTGTTTTTTGTGTCCAAAATAGACATGCACACACGTGCGCTGACACCATAACAATGCCCTACTACCCGAGTGCCACTGTGGACGCGACACGCCACGTGGCAGCCTGCCACTTGGTACAGACCAAAGGGAAGTGACTAACATCACACCCCTTGAGGCTTGAGTCATCTCGTGTCGTATTGGACATGTAATCATGGGTACGGGTATTGCACTGTCACTGTGCATATAGATTTTCTCCACTAACACGCAGTTCGTGTCGACTATAGACACAATGTGGACACGTGTTATCTAGCCTAATATGTTGTCCTATAGGTAGCATACCTAGGTTAGTGTGCACAAGGTGTCCTTGGTTCTGTGTCGTGTCCAATTCCCCAGGGAATGGCTGTACAAGCCTGTGCACGTGCCTGTGCACAGCAGGATTTCTGAACCCATGTTCTCTCTGTATTGGATACTTCGTGTCCACTCTTGTGGACACGAATGACACACCCTAGACACGTGTACACATGGGGAACACACATATAAGACTGATTGTTAATTTCATTGGTTTAATTTAGGTTTTTGAATTTGGGATTTATGTATCAGTGTCTTTTTCCAGTTTGGTTTTCAATGATGCTGACAGTAACCTATAAACCTATTTTCTGAGAATGAAATGCTAATGACTATGTTTCAATAAGGTTAGTTAACTGTGGTTAGTTAAATCTGGGTTTATAACTGTGATTTTAATGTTTTAAAATTGGAATGGATATTACTGAGATTTTAGGTAAGTTAAAACTGAGATTTCAGTTATTATTAAACTGGGTTTTGATTTTCAAATGTTAAATGTTAAACTGAATTAATATTCGAGATTTAAAGTAAAAATTGAAATAGGATTGGTTTTGAAAAGTTAACTGAACCAGTGTAACCTGAGTTTAAACTGAGATGGGTTTTGGATTTAGAATGTTAAATGGGTTGTTAACTATTGTTGTAGGTAAAACCTGTGTATACTTATGAAATAACTGAATTTCCCTATATGTAAATGTTAACCTGATTCCAATCAATTGATTAACCTGAGATGAATGTTAGTTTAGTTTTAGAATTTAAGGTTGAGTATATATGCAAGTTGCTGTTTAATTTCGTTTGGGTGAATGTTGGGGTTAAATTGAACACTAAAATGGAAGTTTACTGAATTCAATCAATT
This sequence comes from Iris pallida, assembly GCA_029216955.1. Taxonomy (NCBI): domain Eukaryota; kingdom Viridiplantae; phylum Streptophyta; class Magnoliopsida; order Asparagales; family Iridaceae; genus Iris; species Iris pallida. Next base: position 8,294,761 of record JANAVB010040216.1, on the reverse strand, counting down.
GTTAAAACCTGAGAATTCCAGTGGACCGGAATGTAGGTAATAACTAAGTCAAGGTAAACTGAGATTTTGCAATGTTGTTAACTGAGTTTCAAGTGAAAACAGAAATAGGTTTTGATTTTTGAAATGTTAACTGAGTTAAATGTTAAACTAAAATTGCAAATGTGATAACTGAGTTAGGTTTAAATGTTAACCCAATACAATGTTGCTTTTTAACCCTTAATTTTAGTCCATAGTCTACACACACACACATGTATGTATGAATGAACACATGTATGTATGAGTGAATACATGTATGTATGAATGTAGAATGCAATATGTGATAGATGTAATGTGTGTGTACATATATGGTATAATGCAAGAAGAGGAATGCAATATAGTGTGTATATATATTATAATGAGTATTGTATAAGTAGGGTTGTATTGGTAATGGTGTATAGGCCTAGAGGTAGAGTGTTGAGCATTTTTAACTAACATAGCTAGCTTGACGACAATTGACCTAAGTTGACTAGAGTGGCCTAGAATAGTAGACTTCACTTAGTTTGACTAGGGTTGACCCAGAGTGGACCAAGTTTGACTTTGACCTAGATTGACCTAAAAATTATGTAGATTGCATTACAAACTTTATTTACCTTATATTAAACACATTGTGCCCTGTGTTGCTCTAAGTAGGACTCATCTACTCTGTCTGGACATCTGCACTTACCAAATACCCAGGATATCAGGCGAGTACATTCTCTGACCGTTTCATACTTGCTAGAACTGATATTCTTGCTCTAGATTACTTTACTTGACGTTGACACGTTGGTAACACGGATTGGTACTATATGGATCTTTTTATGAGATGTTATCCCCCTCGGGAGCATCAGGTACTTTATGTCATGTGTGTTTCACTTACATCATGTATCTTCATGCTTTACTATTCATGTATACTCTTGTGATACATGTACTTTCATGTTCACAGAGCCCCCATGAATTAATTTTACGTGTGCTCATTTATGAGGCAGTGAGATCATGAATCTTAACATTAACATGTCTGGATCCTTGTGTATTGGTTGGGGATGGGGGAGTAGAAATAGTCATGTGAATAATTTTAAAGTAGTGTAGCCATGTTCAACCTCTCATGAATCACCTCCAGCTATTCACATGTCTATTCTGTACTCTGATTCACTAGTCACTGATAGTTCTCTACTTATAGTAGATATTTCCATTACAGTTATCTCTTTTACTTCATGTACATTCCTTCACTTATTCATATATCGTACTCTATTGCACGTTTATTATCTTCTGACAAGATATGAACTGCGTGAGATGTATTGTGCTCGCTCCTGTCCTGACTGGACCTGTTGATATATTACAGAGGATGAGGATGAGGCTTTCTGCACTACCTATTATGGAGCAGCCCTAGACGATACTTGCAAGCTGGACTCTCATGAGTGTTTTCCATAAAGAAATTCTCTTTATTTGTTGTGTTTCTGGGAAAATTACAACTGTAGGAATCCGATCTAGAAGACGATCGCTTTATCCCTTGGACTATGCGAAGAAGAAAAGCTCTCAAAATTTTGACAGTAGATATCAATGTATTTGTACAATGAATGAAAAAAAGAACTCTATTTATAGAGTCAAAAATAATAACTGAAAAGATAACTACCTCACCACTGGTGCACTTGAAAAGTCACGCAGACTCTAAATACACGCAGGGTTAACGAGTAGTTACTGGACGTAGCCCGTAACTGTTGGACACATGGCATCAGTGCATGGGTCGTGTGCAAGTTACTGGGCACGCGGGAGAGAGATCGGTGGCATGGCTGCCACGTACTCCAGTTGAAATGAAATCCACGCTGACTTGCTGAAGGCAAAAATCCACGCAGATTCGTTGACGCAGACTCGTTGAAGGCGAAATCCACGCAAGCTTTGAAGAAGAATACTTCAGAATTTACGCAGGCTTTGAGAAGAATAACTCAAAAGTCACGCAATGTTTTGAGGAAGGAGAAGGTTCAGAATCCACGCAAACCGCCAGCTGTCTTGATTTGGCACGCTTCGTCTGACACAAAATCTCTGACATTGATTATATTGTCAGCCGCATTAAATGAAGATAAGACCCAAAGTCACGCCAACTTGGTGAAGAGTGAGTCTTGCTAAGGAAGATTTCGAAAATCACGCAAAAGACGGCTGTGATCTCTCGAGTTCTGTGCATACGTGGCATACGAGGAGACGTTTCTCGACTGTTGTGTTGTCAGTCATTATGATTCTGACGTATGGCTGAGCTGTCTCTGCGTGACTTCTAAAGGAGATGGCCAGGCAGAACTTAGCGTATCTTTTGTGCTGCTTCTCGGATCACTCTGCGTGACTTGTTCTGATCAACTCAGCGTGACTTCATTTTTGAGGCCTACAAAACCCCCTTCAAAGTTTTCGAAAAATGATAAAATATTTTCGAAATACTTTGAAATAGAGATGATGAAATGAGTTAAAGTCACGCTGAGATGACTCCAAAAATTTTCGGAAGTCGAAAAGACTTCGAAGTTCTTTGAAAACATCCAAATGAACTTATTAAATGTCATATTGACTCTTCGTTCTCCGAGACTGATTGCGTCCAATTTATGGTGGAATATGAACTGTCGACGAGATCTGTTATATAAACAGGAAGAGATTCTCAGTTTTGACATTCATCTCTCGAAAATATGACCCCAAAGGAAGCAGCCGAAGAGGAAGCACGCAAGTTGGGCTTTTGTTCCCATGGTGACCCCACTTTTGGGGGCAAAGAACCCGAACCTGTCGTCATCGAGCTCAAGGACGACTCCACGCAGTTAGCCAAGAATCTCTTGAGCTACTTTGGATTGGATGGCTCGTCTTCTTCTGATGGGCGGAGCCTTATGGAGAAGCGTGAAATGCTCGAGACTCTGTTGCATTGCCTGGGAGTTAAAAGCGTAGAGGAGTTAGGCATCAAACTTAGCCGCTCTGGAAAATAGAGCGTAACTTTCTACGCTTTTGTTGCACTTTTTGTCTTTTGTAAGGCCATCAGTGCCTGTTTAAAGAATGAAGTACAACTTTTGTGTTTGATCTGCGTGCCTTTTAATGAAGAATATTAATTAGCACACTTTGACTGTTTCCAATGTTGTACTGTCTCCCGAAGCACACGTGACACTCATTCCACAATTTACGAGCGCTATTTATGCGGATCTTTTCCAAGAATAGACCTGCTCTTGACCCTTTAAATAGATGGATGAACTCCACGCAAACTCATCTTCCCATTCTTCTTTCTCTCATCTGAGAATAAATTTTCTATGAGAAGAAAATAGGAAAGCCATGTTGTCTGATGTCAAATCTCTGTGCACGCTACCAGACATGGGTCTGTCAATCCTTAGCAGCAAACTCAGCGGTAAGTTCAATATACACGCATCGAATTTTTTTGTTTACTAAAGACAAATTCATCTTCCTGAAATGAACAGAATGCATCTGTCTTTGCTTGGCCAATTTCTGTTGGCTGATTTTTCCTTACCGTTTCTTGCAGAGTTTTGGCTGAAAACCTTCTTCAGAACTGGCATTGGTGATGTGGATGCTGTGGACAATGTTCTTCTGACACCCACATCAGGGAGCTCATACGCCTTTGACGCGTAAATCAGACAACTCAGAACTCTTCGTGAGATAGAATGGTCTTCCTTAGATGGTAGGAAGAGCCTTTATACACGAGAGTTGGATGGTGGAGTTAACTCTACTACCGAGAAATCGGGTAGTAGAGTTTCTTTTACGGAAGAACTAGGAATTGTATCCCAAGGTTGGATACATTCCTGTCTCCTCTGAAAGGTCGCTCCTAATCCACCAGTTGTATTGGCAGCAACACGTTTTAGTGTTGCCCTACTCTGTGGTTCTCCTCTCGTCTGAGAGATAAGACCAGAGTTTGATTCCTGCTGGACACCCAGGAATTGCCACAAACAACGAGATTGCCAGAGAAGATCCAGGAAGAAATAGATCTCAGTTGTACATAGAATGAAAATCCAAGATTTGTAATAGATTTCCATTATTATTTGTAAGAAAGTCTAAGAAAATGTAATAGACTTTTTGTGGTGAAATGGGAATGGAAATGACAATTCTTCTATGCTCAATGATTTGTATTTATGGATGAATTGTGGACATGATAGATAATAAAATCATCTTTTCTGTTTTAGAGTATATGATATTATCAGAGGTATTATGGACATGATAATATATAGGAACTCGAAAGAAAATAGATTGATTTCTATGCAGAGGTCAAAACATGACAAATGAGTAAGTAGATTCGGAATTGATTCAGAGGTTATGAAAACATGATAAATAACGAATCCCCACTTAATGAACTGATAGAAGATTATGAATGGACGAACCGTTAGGAAATGATGAACAGATGAACTGTCGAATGAATGTAATAAATGAACGGATGAACCGTCAAGTATTAATGAACATGTGAAACATCGGATGAATGTGAGAAATGAATAGATGAAATGAATATCGGGAAAGAATACGTCCCTTCGATCCTTGTAACCATATGCCTATAAATAGAGCATATATTTGAGTAGAAGGATCGCATTTTATCCACAATGTCTTCTGAAGAGAATATAAAGAAGGCTGAAGTCGCCCCAGAAGCTACTGAAGGTGTTAAAGAACATCCACCTCCGCAGAAGAAGGAAATGGGCGAAAGCTCGTCTACTCCCAAGCCGCCGAAAGATATCCTGGACTTCCTGGTCGAACCAGGAGAAACCGAAGAAGAAGAAGCAATGAGGCTGGCTGCCTGTCAATTCTTGGTGCGGTCAGGAAAAGATGTACTCAATTCTTTTGCTGATTATGTATGTGGTCCTCGTCCCAAATATGAAAGGGATTACAGTGATCTTCCATGATGATGTACTCTTTTTATTGAGGAATTTGTCTCAAATAAACTCCGTTTAAGGAAACTTTGTTTACGATATATCCTTCCCACTTTATATTTTTTTTGCCTTTATTCATTGATCTTTTGACTCAGAAATCAGAAAGACTAAATATCATTTTCATAAATATGATATTGAGATAGAAAATTCAGAGGTAATGTGGACATGATTTTCTGGATATCAAATTTGTTGAGAAAACGATACAAAGTAGAATACCTATCTCCACTGGGGATAATAGATATCAGAATGATTCTTCAGAAAGAACAATGAAACAGCTGGAGAATGATGGGAGGACAATCTTGATAGAAATATTAGACGTAGTACTTCTTCAAGAATTGGCCGTTGATGGGCATCATAGTGGCTTTACCATCTTGAGTAGTGAGTTGATAAGCCCCATTAGAAAAGATCTTATTGATAATGAATGGACCTTCCCATTTTGCATCAAACTTGCCCTTACTCATGTGTGTCATAGTCATCGGGCGTCTGACAGTAAGCACAAGTTCTCCTTTCTGAAATGTTCGAATTCTGACTTTCTTGTTAAAAGCCCTTGAAATTCTAGCTTGATAGAATTCAATATTCTGTTGAGCAGATAACCGCTTTTCATCCAGAGCCTCCAATTCTTGAAGTCGAAGACGATCATTATTTTCAGCAGTGAGTTCATTAGCGATAGATATCCTTAAAGAAGGAATTTGAATCTCTAATGGGAGAACAGCCTCAGATCCGTACACCAGAGAGAAAGGTGTACACTTAGTAGTATTACGGACTGTAGTGCGATAAGCCCACAAGCATTCCCCGAGCTTGTCACTCTAATTACGTTTGTTAGTGGAGACAAACTTCTTTAGGAGTTTGATGATAGTCTTGTTGAAAGCTTCTGCCAATCCGTTAGCTGCTGGATTATATGCGGTAGAAGCCACATTATTGATCCGGTGATCGTCACAGAATCGAGTAAATTTCTGGCTGACGAACTGTGGTCCGTTATCATGAACAATGCGTCGAGGAACACCAAATCTATAGATGACATGGTGCTTAATAAAGCTGATGACATTAGACGTCTTAACTTCAGATAAAGGAATGGCTTCGGCCCATTTGGAGAAGTAATCAGTTATTGCGAGAATGAACCGATGACCTTTAGATGACGGTGGATTGATCGGGCCGACAATGTCCATGCCCCAAGCTTCGAAGGGCCATGATGCTGCCGTCGGATGTAGAAATTCCGAAGGTTGATGTATAAAATCCGTATGGATTTGGCAAGCTTTGCATTTCCTTGCATATTCAATGGCATCTGATACCATAGTTGGCCAATAATAACCCATCCGTCGAATACGGTCTTGAAGTTTTGGCCCAGGTTGATGCGCTCCACAAATTCCATCATGTGCTTCACGAATAACTTGTTGGGCTTCATCACCAGCAATGCACCGAAGGAGTAAACCATCATAATCTCGACGATATAAGGTCTTTGTTGTATGATTGTAATAAAATCTGAGTGATCGTCGTCTGATAGATGCTGCCTCACTCGGATCATCCAGAAAAATATCATATAATACGAGATCTAAGAAAGGAAGTCTCCAATCTTTATCCGTATTCTGATTCTCGGTCGAGTTACTGAAGATGAATTCTATGCTGGAATCGGATGAAGATGATATCGATTTACGACTGAATCCAAATCCTCTTGTTGTGTTGACGTCATGAGATGTTGATTCTTCAATGTCAACTGGAAGTCCTAGAGTCAGGTTATTTTCAAGATGAAATAACTCTCGATTACGAACAACAATCATTTGTTGTCGTCTGATTGGGATAGCCAACACCGCTGCAAGATTAGCAAGGACATCAGCTTCTGTGTTACATGCTCGCCTAACATGTTCAATGAAGAATTCCTTAAATGATGAGGCCATAGATATGGCCGCTCTATGATAAGGAACCAGATCTTGATGGCGAACTTCATAAGTACCCCTGATCTGATTGACAATAAGTTTAGAGTCTCCATACGCCTCCAAATGTTGAATATTCAGATGTTTAGCGAGTTGAAGACCAATAAGTAATGCGTTGTACTCAGCTACATTGTTTGAACATGGCTGATCGAGAGACTAAGCTCTTTGGATGGCAAGACCTTCTGGCGATACAAGAACAATTCCAACTCCAGCGACAATATCGCCATTAGGACCAATTCTTGATGCTCCATCAAAGAATAGACGCCAAGTAGGATCTTCTTTAGCAATTTGATTTGAATCTAGGACTTCATCTAGGATCTCATCATAGAGTTTTGAATTTTCTGGAATTGAGTGAGCAGCCAGAAAATCAGCTAAAGCTTGTCCTTTGACTGATTTCTGAGGAATATAGTGCATGTCATACTGAGCAAGTAGGATTCCCCAGTTAGCCAATCGAGAATTCAAAACACTGGGTTTCTTCATCATGATCCGTATAGGATTGATCCTGGAGATGACATGAATAGTCTGGCCAATGATATAATGACGTGTCTTTTGGACAGCAAACATCAAGGCTTGACATTCTTTTTCAACCGGTGAATATCGAGGTTCAGCTCCGGTCATAGTGCGGCTGAGATAATAAATGGCTTGTTCATGGCCATTTTGATTCTTTTGAGCGAGTAATGCACCCAATGAATGACTCATTGCTCGAGTATAGAGGAGGAACGGTATTCCTGAGACGGGAGGTACCAATACTGGAGGGCTCATTAGATATTATTTTATATCATCGAATGCTTTCTGACATTCATCATTCAAGACAAAAGAGACACCTTTCTTCATAAGTTTGTTGAATGGTCTGCAGCGTCCTGATAAATTAGAAATGAATCTCCTGATATAAGCGATTCTTCCTTGAAATCCTCGTAGCTCTTTTAAGGTGCGTGAAGGACGCATCTCTTGGATGGCTTTGATCTTCTCGGGATCCACGTGTATACCTTTAGAGGTAATGACTAAGCCGAGAAATTTACCACTAGAGACGCCTAAGAAGGACTTAGTAGGGTTCATCTTTAATTGATGCTTACGCATTAGATCAAATATAATCTTCAAATCTTGGATATGATCCTCCTTTTGTCGACTTTTGACTGCAATATCATCAACATAGCATTCGACTTTTTTTCGCAAATGTTCACGGAATATAGTGCTCATAGCTCGTTGATAAGTTGCTCCTGCATTCTTGAGACCGAATGGCATAACTGTATAACAGTATGTACCAATCGGCGTTCTGAAAGAAGTGTGCTTCTCGTCTTCTGGGAACATTTTGATCTGATTGTACCCAGAATACCCGTCCATGAATGACATTCGTTCAAATCCATAAGTATTATCAACCATGACATCAGTGATTGGTAGAGGGAATTCGTCTTTAGGACACGCCGCATTGAGATCGCGGAAGTCTATGCATACTCTGATCTTGCCAGTCTTTTTAAGAACAGGAACAATATTAGCCACCCAATCGGGATGTTGTTCCTCTCTAATAAATCCAGAGGTAATGAGTTTATTGACTTCAGCTTCAATTGCATCCATGATGTCTGGACGAAATTGTCGCTGTTGTTGTTTGACCGGTTTAGCATTCGGCAAGATATTGAGCTTGTGAGTTGCAATTTGAGGATCAAGCCCTGGCATATCTTCATAACTCCAAGCAAAGACATCGATGTAATCACGAATGAGTTTGATCATGTCTTTCTTATCAGTTTCTGAAAGACTTTCACTGATGAATATTGGTTTGGGAGATCCCTCTTCACTAACATCTATTTGAACAAGTTTATCTTCAGTCGGAGGTTCTTTTTGCTCGAAGCGGAACTCCCATTGATTATCTAATCTTTGGGCCCACTGTTCTGATTCAGGTGAGATTTCAAACTCTTCTTCGTCTTCATCACTTTCTTCAGAATGGTCAATGGAAACCATGTTGGAAGACAGAAGGTTGCAATAGAAGTCACCGATACTCGTATCGGAATCCCAAGAAGTAGTACTAGAAGAATCAGATCTCTTATCTTTGTCAGACTCAGGATCTTCATGGATAATATTGATGAAAGGAGTAGGAGCAGTATAACCCAATCCGCATTTCGTCCTTCCATATTTCAAAGGAGGAATCCGGACAGGTATTTTTCTTTCTTTTCCATTATTGAGGCCAGTCCTGAAGTCATAGCCCATATTTTTGATGATGTCTCTAGATTGCTAACTATAACGACGTAGTTGTAATCTTCCAGTATCATCATTTTTGTCATCATCTTCAAGATCAGAAGGATTTTGAGGCCCTTTATAGAAGAATATTGGAATGTCTCCTGGCTTTCTGCTGGGAACTAGAAAGTATGAAGATTGTACAGGTTCTAGAGATACATCTGTATGAACAGTCTGTACAACTCCTATGGTTATTGTGTTCAAGTCATCTAACAGATGTAAATAACTATGAACATAATTACACACATCAACGTACTGCAAAGGTGGAGACTTTTCATTAAATGTAAAAGCAGCAATATTTACATTGGGAGAAGGCTGAGCCTTAGAGATTTTAGCCAAGTCAATGACTAAAGGGGGAGAAGAAGAAGAAGCTTTGTTTCGATTAAGATCGATAACAAATGGCTCAAAAGAGGTGAGCTCCCTTGAAGTTTGAGTAGGAAGAGTAGTCCACCCTCCAACTGGAATTAGCAGAGTATCTTGTGAAGGTACAGGAACTGTAGTACGCCCACTGATAGGAATGATCAGTGTATTTTGAGTAGATGACTGAGGTAACGGAGAGATCCGTCCACTCACAGGAATGATGAAAGAATCTTCTCCAGAGGGTTTAGGAGATTGTCGCTGAGTAGTTCGACTTTTAACAGGGATTATTAAAGTCTCACTTTGTGCATCTTCTTTCTCCATAGCTTGTATGACCCTTGTATACTCTTCTTTGTACATTCGGGAATCGTTGAAATAAGCTTCAACCCCATGGAAGGGATTTATATCAGCAACTTCTTTTTGTACTCTTCCATTGCTATCAATGTATTTAAAACATTGATGAAGAGTAGAGGGCACCACATTATTTTCATGAAGAAAGGGCCTCCCCAGAAGAAGATTATAGGATCCCGCGATCTCGATCACATAGAAAGTGACTTTAGATCTGAAATCGCCTATCTGAAGCTTCAGATGAATCTTTCCCAAAGGCTCACTTCGGCTTTGATTGAATCCCAAGATAGTAGTAACCGTCTTGGAGAGCTTGTGAAGAGGGATTTTTAGTTCATCCAACAAACTCTTTGGCATTATGCTTATAGCAGACCCTGGGTCAATGAGGATACGATCTATCTTCATCGTATCAATATAACCAGTGTAGTAGAGAGGTCGATCATGTCGATTATCCTCCAGTAACATGTCGTCTTGTGTAAAGGTGATATTTGGGATAATCTCCAGTACACTGTTGCAATGTAAGCAAGTGGCAGGTTCCGCATCTGGCTTCTTCAATTGTGCAAGACAAGAGTCAGCTTGTAGAAGTGCTTCACTTAACGTCTCCCGTCTCTTTGGAAAGACGTAGAAGTTCAAAAAAGGATATTCTAGCTGGAGTATTAGCAAGCTGAGCCAAAATGTCGAAGTTGTAAGGCTTCTGAAGTCCAAGAGGAGAAGACTTCTTGATTGGCTTATCAATCCGAGCCTGTTGTTTGCCTTTCTCCAGAGCCGTAGGCTTGGGAGGAACAGGTTCAGTAGATGATTCTTCTTCAGGAGGAACATTAGGAACATCTTTAGCATCCGAAGGGATATCAGTAGGATCTTCAGGATTTTTAGAATAATCCTTTAGGTAAGGTTTCCCCGTTCGAGTAGCACTAACAAGTGCTTCTTCTTTGTCTTTTGGCTCTGTGTCAGAGGTAGACCCAAGAGAAGTCATATGACATGACTTGATCTTTCCAGCCTTCTTGGATTTTTGAGAAGAAATCTTTTGAGGAGAAGGCGATTCAAAATCTGCCACTAGATCAGGATGGATCCACATGATTTCCCCTGTTTCCAAAGTGATTGGCACTAATCCTTCAGACTGTGGAGGAGGAAGATTCACTATGTCAAGAGTTGCTTTGGGAATAGGAACAATCCCACTTTCAAAGAGTTGAGGAGGGAAATCTTCAAATTGCATAGAGACGACGTTGGAGGTGACGGTCTTCTCTTTTGGAGCAAGAGAGATAGCTCCAGATTTAATCATTTCTTGGATCTTTCCTTTCAATACATAACATGTACGAATTGTGTGACCCAGCATTCTGTGATATGGACAGTATTTAGGATGATCTGTCTTACCAGCTTCATCAGGTTTCTTGATCTCTGGTAATTGTATTTTATTACCTTTTAGCAGACATTCAAAGATACCAAGGACATCGTCGTCATCAAAAGAATATTCTTCTCTGGGGCGAGGTGTTATTGATTGTTGATTTGTAGAGGCAGGAGTTTGAACATTTGATGCATCTTTGCTCTGAAGTTTAACTTCAAGAGTTTCTTTTCCTTTGCGAGCATTATTTTTATTGTTAGCACCTTGTCCTGTTTCTTTAGGAGTCATCTGCACTCCTAAACCTTTGAAGGTTTCAGCACTAATTTTTGCAGCTTTGGCACTGACTATGAAGGAAGGCCAATCTTGAAATTGAGTGGACCCTGTCCACATACTGATGATTGGCAACAAGTTTGATTTACACGTGTCAATGGTGACAGCATCAGGAGTTCCAAGAGGCATCTTCAGAGCTTCTCTTCGAAACCGTTCAATGTATTCCTCTGTAGATTCATTATTTTTCTGCTTGATTCTAATAAGAGTAGACATAGTCATGTCATTAAGCCCTTCATAGAACCTTTCAAGAAACATCTGTTTGAAACCAGCAAATGAGGTAATACTCCCATCTGGGAGACTTCTATACCATTCATAAGCCGTTCCCTTGAGACATCCAATAAATACCCGAGTAAGGAGGGCATCACTTGGTTGCAGCTGATCAGTCATCACTTCAAAATGATTAATAAACTGACTTGGAGAAGTGGTTCCATCATAGAATGAGATAGTAGGAGGCTTGTATTTAGGAGGATATGATACTTGCTTCCATTCTATCGGATAAGGCTGCTTGATGCCTAACCTTTGTAAACTATCCTTCTGTTTGAATGCCTCGAATTGAGTTTTGAGATTCTTCAATTCTTCAGAGACAACTCCCGAAGATTGTGGAGTTGTGGCTTGTAGAAAATAGTTGGAAGGAGGAACAGCATTGTAAGCACTACCCCCAGCTCCAGAGAGACTAGGATTTGGTTGAGCTGGTCTAGGAGTATTGGATTGTACTGCTGGAGGAACTTGTACTGGACTTATATCAGTATCAACTGGTGTGGCATCTAATACAGTCTGTCGATTTTGCAACTGAGCTGTCATGAGTTCATACATCGACTTCATTGTGTCAGTCATAGACTTTATTTGCTGTTCCAAAGAAGCAATTCTTTGATCTTGAGGAGTCAAGGAAGAAGAAGGTTCATCAGTATTCCCATCAACCATGTAAGTCGTGACTGTATGAGGGATTATTGATGAACTAGTAGATGTTGTATACTCTGAATCATTGCTTCGTGTATCAAAGTCAACTATAGGAGAATTACCCCCAGTAGGAAGAGGTGGGAAGTTAGATTCTCCGAGAAATTCAGAATCAATTTTAGGGATCAAATTTCTTTGACTAGAAGCCAGGACTCTTGCTCTGGTGTTTCTATATACTCCATCTGGACTATCAACTCTACCCCCGGTGTCCCGAGAAGTCATGTTGACAGAGGCAAACAAAGGCTCATCTTCATCAGGCATAGGTTCATACTGAATCCTATTGAAGACAGACTGTCGTTTATTTTGACATCTGCATTGCATTGTGACTCTTGGCTGGAAGTCACATTCATGATCACCATGGTCTTGAACTGTTGATTCACATCTGCACTGAATTATGACTCTTGGATAGAAGTCACGTTCAGCATGTTCCTTTGATATAGAATTACTCCTCTTCTATTGAAGATATTCCCGTAAATCTGTTTGTGAAGATTGAGGAGTATACTTCCTGTTCTTGGGTCTTGATGGCTCTTGATTATACAAAGAGTGATTAATGTGAGCCACATAATTTCTTGCATACTCTGCATCTGGATCTTTTATCTTCATATCCAATTGGTATGGTTTCTTAACACCAGAAGTGCTGAGTTTTGTTCTTAAATCAGTGGAAGGTAACACATTAATTTTGGAAACATGGAGTTTTCCTTCCATTGATCTGGATATTTGCAGAGAAGGAAGAGTTAAACCACTCCCTTGATTAGGAGTTGGTAATAGACCCTCTTTAATGGACAGATTTTGTGCCCAATTTAAAGAAATCAAAGAAGAAGACATTAAGGAATGTTTCTTCTTAGACTCATTCAAGTTTTGAGACATAGAATGTCCAGAAGGAAGAGTAGTCAAAAGACCATCTCCTTTCCTTTGACTAACAAAAGTATCAGTCAAAGCTGTTCCTGAAGTAAAAACTACAGGAGCAGAAGAAACAACTAAAGAGTTATTCCTTTTCGAAGGGACTTTGTGTGGAAGACCACCCCCAGTTCTAGTAGAACTCGGTGAAGAAGAAGAGATAACTAAGGAGTTATTCTTCTCTGATGAAATACACGCTGAAACAGACTTGGCTAAAGAACCAGAGCTGTTAGCGTGACTTTTGATTTTAGAATTACACGCTGGAACAGATTTGGCTAAGGAGCCAGTACTGTCAACGTGACTTTGGAATGTGGGATTGCACACTGGAATAGATTTGGCTAAGGAGCCAGTACTATCAGCGTGACTTTTAGAGTTGAATTTGCACACTGGAACAGATTTGGCTAAGGAGCCAGTACTGTCAGCGTGACTTTTAGAGTTGAATTTGCACGCTGGAACAGATTCGGCTAAGGAGCCAGTACTGTCATCGTGACTTTTAGAGTTGAATTTGCACGCTGGAACAGATTTGGCTAAGGAGCCAGTACTGTCAGCGTGACTTTTAGAGTTGAATTTGCACGCTGGAACAGATTCGGCTAAGAAGCCAGTACTGTCAGCGTGACTTTTAGAGTTGAATTTGCACGCTGGAACAGATTCGGCTAAGGAGCCAGTACTGTCAGCGTGACTTTTAGTTACTGTCATCTTCGAGCGCACAAGAGTGTGCGTGCTTGCAGTGGAGTTCTTGCCAGTGTTAGGAGTAGACACTATGGCAGAGACTTCACCATTGACTGGCAACTGATTCTTAGGGACATAGACAGAGTGTCCCTTCGACTTGGCAGTGATGATGGAGGCTGGAGTGGGCTTGCCACCCTTAGCCCGCTGCATTTCTTCATTGGCGAGTTGATCGAATTTGATCGTCATCACCTTCTTCATCGAGCCGATTGACGAAGTGTCGTATTGAGTTGTTACCATCTCAGAAGAGGAGATGGTTATCCCCAGCAGAGTCGCCAATTTGTTTTCCATAAAGAAATTCTCTTTATTTGTTGTGTTTCTGGGAAAATTACAACTGTAGGAATCCGATCTAGAAGACGATCGCTTTATCCCTTGGACTATGCGAAGAAGAAAAGCTCTCAAAATTTTGACAGTAGATATCAATGTATCTGTACAATGAATGAGAAAAAGAACTCTATTTATAGAGTCAAAAATAATAACTGAAAAGATAACTACCTCACCACTGGTGCACTTAAAAAGTCACGCAGACTCTAAATACACGCAGGGTTAGCGAGTAGTTACTGGACGTGGCCCGTAACTATTGGACACATGGCATCAGTGCATGGGTCGTGTGCAAGTTACTGGGCACGCGGGAGAGAGATCGGTGGCATGGCTGCCACGTACTCCAGTTGAAATAAAGTCCACGCTGACTTGCTGAAGGCAAAAATCCACGCAGATTCGTTGACGCAGACTCGTTGAAGGCGAAATCCACGCAAGCTTTGAAGAAGAATACTTCAGAATTTATGCAGGCTTTGAGAAGAATAACTCAAAAGTCACGCAATGTTTTGAGGAAGGAGAAGGTTCAGAATCCACGCAAACCGCCAGCTGTCTTAATTTGGCACGCTTCGTCTGACACAAAATCTCTGACATTGATTATATTGTCAGCCGCATTAAATGAAGATAAGACCCAAAGTCATGCCAACTTGGTGAAGAGTGAGTCTTGCTAAGGAAGATTTCGAAAATCACGCAAAAGACGGCTGTGATCTCTCGAGTTCTGTGCATACGTGGCATACGAGGAGACGTTTCTCGACTGTTGTGTTGTCAGTCATTATGATTCTGACGTATGGCTGAGCTGTCTCTGCGTGACTTCTAAAGGAGATGGCCAGGCAGAACTTAGCGTATCTTTTGTGCTGCTTCTCGGATCACTCTGCGTGACTTGTTCTGATCAACTCAGCGTGACTTCATTTTTGAGGCCTACAATGAGGACCCAGCTCTAGCTGATGTTATCACCCCTACTGCCTAGACTAGTTTAGTTAGGCTTTATCTTACTTACGTTGTCATTTGGGAGTTGAGTTGTATTATGTTTTGTTATTGTGTCATTTTGTAACGCCCCTGTCCCAAAATACGTAGGACTAGGTACATAGATATGCAAGCTGTATACATACGAAGTATACTCCAATATATGAAAATCTCATATGAATACATAAGCTGTAAAATGCAGAAATCCAAGAGTGATCTAATCTCATCCACAAATGTAAGAATAAAAGATATCATATAATCAACTGTAATAAGTCTTTGTACAATACTTTGGCGGAGACAAATCCACTACCCACAAGTAAGAAAAAATATACATGGAAACTAAAATAATTTGGCGGGAGTAGCAAGAAAGACACAAGACACGTCATCTTCGAATGAATAGAGAAGATCGCCACCTCGGCTACAACACCTGCAATATCACAGAAGCACACACCTGGAGAGATAACCAGGTTCTCAGAGGGACGTAACAAGATACAGGAAGAACATGCCAGAAATACCGAATACAAAATATGCCACAAAGAATATAACTAACAAGACAACCATAAGGTAATCTAACCGTACTACTGTGTTCATGCAGTTAAGAACAAACCTCCAACGCATGGGCATCTGGCTCAGGAGCAGTAATCTCAGGTATGGTCCCATCAGGATATCAGGGACCTCAAAGCATAACATTCCTCGAATGTCAGAGGCCAGCAGGATCAGTAATAGGAAAGTGCATAAAGGACCCATACGTTAAGGAACTGTTCTTCCCACCCAATGTCTAACAGAGTCACATCCATGTCTCACATACCTCTACTAACTGCTAAGTCTCCTAACATGCCTCTATTAGCAGTTAGCCCTAACGCATGCACATGGGGATCAACCCATACGTAAGGACCCCTACATGCTGCTCGTCTCACACATCTTTATGGTACAACTGTGTCGAGGCATATGCAATACACTATAAACGGTAGTCCTTTAACTCTAGGTTCATATGCAATCAAATGATAGTAACAATGTAACTAATAATCACTGAGCATATAGTAAATCAAGAACTGTAATAACTAGAAATAATGAACTGTGATATGTAATAAAATGCAGACTGAATATAAACAGTATAATGGAAAGGTATCTTGCCTGAGGTTATGTGCAAAAAGGAATAATCCAGTAGCTCGAACAGGAAAATAAACAAAGCAAGAAAAGCCAAATCATGCAGATGACTCCGGATGCTGCAACAAACATCATGAACTAGTTTGAAATAAAAATATGCCTAGTAAATGCCTGTCCAAAAGTTAAATTCTGGAATAGGGGCAAAATCGTAATTTCGGGTCAAAACGATGTCCATCGTTGGACTCACTTTACACCGAAATGTGTGCCAGAACCTACGGTCTCTAAAGTCGTCAAACTACATGTCTACGGATTTGTTTTGATGAGACGAACCCAACAGTATGTCCAATTTTGGATTCCGGTGGGCCATGCACAAAATTGCCCGTTGAGTGGGATTATGGGCCCGCCAAAATGGTGTCCCAGTCAACCTTCTCAGACTTGAACCAAACTTGGCTCACAGGACCAGAAAAATATTTCGAGTCCAATGGCGCAAGTTTCGTTACGATTTGAAGAGTGTACACGAAGTTGTGACTTAATTTGCAAAGGGTTGATACGGGGGTATTTCGACGGATACGCACTGATTTCGTAGCGCACATGCAACGAAATTGGGTTTCGTCAATTTCCACACGTCGACAATATCCATACGCGCTTTTCGATGTGTCTAGTTTGCGACCATGTCGCCCGGTTTGTCGGGGCGCACGTCGTATCGGGGTGTTTTTCTAATTTTCGAAAACAAAATTTATAATTTTTTGTGAAACTTTAACTACGTGCAACTTTTTACACACTAGATGAAAAGTGAATCCAGAAGGTGCGTTACAATCTCGGTTATGTTGTCTTTGACTATCTTTAATTAGTTTCTACAAAGTTTTAATGTACGTAAAGAAAAGTGGCCGACAAGTTGATGTTTCAAAATAATTTTTAATATTCCAGAAAAGTAATTTTTCTCCAAATTTGTCTCGATTTTTCAAGCAAGTTGGACGGCCATGTCAAAATCCACATGGGGGATCTCGAAGAGGGTCATGTGGGCTTTCTACACGAATTTATGGATATAAAAACGGATTAGAATTGAAGGAGAATCGCACGGTAAAGTTAGGTACCTCGATGTTAAATTCTGTTGTTGTGGTGTTTGTTGTTGTCACCGTGGCGACCGTGAGGCGGGACTGCTGTGGCTGGGCGCGGAGGTGCTCGCCAGGAAGAGAGGAGGAGGAAGGAAGGAGGAAAGGGGAGGAAGGAGGAGGAGATTAGGGTGATTAGGAGTTTAAGGTTTTTGCTAAAACATATATAAGTATATAACTTATATATATATAAAGGAGGGAGGGGTGAGCGGCCTTAATGCATTACTGCTGCTGCTGCTTATAAAGGGGCTGCTAAGCTACTGCTCTTTGCTTGGGTGGTCGGGTGGGGCCGACCACCTATTACCTTAATATTTTTTTTAAAAAACTTTTCAATCTCTTATATATACACTACAACAAAAAACCCTTTTAATGACGGCTAAAAAGCGTCATTAATGACCAACCATGACGCTTTTTTTTCCACAGCAACCGTTATGAAAACGGGTGTTATAAATGTTTTTTAAAAACGTCATAAAATAACCGTCATGAATAGTTTCTATAAAAGTGTTATGAATAGTTAATATATAGTGCACAATTCAGAACAATTTTAAAACGTCATGAATAGATAATATGTATAGGCTCAATGCAGCACATTTATAACACTCATATTACTGAACTCATCACATTTATAACACTCAATACTGCACATTATATATTACTTTCCAAAAACTCCTCAATTCAATTTTAAAACAACAACTTTGAACTATATTCACAAGAAAACATCGAAATGTTATATCACCATCTTTATTACATTATCTCAAAATACGGTATCCAAATACATATATTACAACTACAACTTAAATGAATCCTCAAAATAAGTAACTACTTTGGCTTCAACTTGAGCACATCAAAACTGTCAACATCACGTGTAGCAAATCCCACCACTGCAATAATAGTTGCATCTTCATGTGCACGTGAGAAAGAAAATTAATACTAGTTAGCTACAATTCCACCATGCATCTATAACAAGTATTATCAACACATTAAGATAACACCAACTTACAAATTTGAAAATAGAGAGAGCTCTATGAGCTAATCTTCAAAAACTTCAATGACTAAGGCATTAAAAACGATATATCAATGGTTCATGCTTTAAACCTCATCTTCTTAAATTTTAGTTTAACTAAAGGTAGAATTAGAACTTCTAATTTTTTATTAAGTTTGAACAATCAAATTTATTGGATACTTGACCACAAAAGAATTAATAATCACTACAGCTAAATTCTTTCCAGAAAAGATGTTAGCTTAGGAGAAAACTTACTAACTGTTCCAGAAGTCAAGCTACACATACTTAGAGAGAAGTAAAATACTTACCTGTAGAGCCATCTTCTTCAATGTACTCATTGCCAAAGAGTGAAATGATTTATATTCAAGAAACTATTTGATACTATGACAGAAACTATTTACCAATCTGGAAGAAGCCAAAATGCTTGCTAACACTTGTATCATATCAGAAAAAGCTTTATCTATTGATACCACATAAAAGTCCCAGTCTTCACCCAATTATAATATAATATGCAATTTCTTCTTTTACTCCGTAATGCAAATATATCCATGTCCAAAATGAGAGAATTAGAAGAAAAAATTCTTAATTTTAATGCTTACCTCATGAACCCTTGGTCTATGGTGTCTGAGCTCCAGTAACGATTCCTTCCTTTCTATCAGGACTCCAAGTTTTCCATGCATAAATACTTGAGCTGCACTCAAAAGGATACAAAATTCAGGGTAAAACGAGAACAAAGGTTATGCATAATTTAAAGCCACATACCGCCCCAGCAATTGAATTGCCAATCGATGCCTGAAATTTGACCCTCTTTGCATTCTGAAGTCGACTTTCTCTCGCGGACAACAAACTGTTCTCAAGATTTGTCAGAAGGGGCTACCTAAGCCAATAAGCACAGTCAAATGGTAAGGCAAGAAAAACAAGATACTCACAGTGGGCCCACTATCACGAAACCAAGCATCATTCATGTTCATCTCTACAAATCGTATATTTGCATTGTCTTGCAGAAAATCGTATGCTTTTGTGTACTTCAGTAAATACGTATAAAATAGTCAGAAACAGAAAATAAATTTAAGCGTTTAAAAATATTATATAGAAAATGTTGATAGAAATATCTTACTTGAGCAGGACTAGCACATACAGTAACCGGCTCAAACTGAGAGATTGCGCTTGCCACTTCAGCAAAGACTTGTTGACCATGCTTAGCATCTTCCCTCCAATTATCAGGACGTTCCTAAGCATCAAGTCAAAATCCAATCAGAAATGAATATGAACTAGAAAAAAAAATATAATACAGGGATTATTTTGATTCCAAACCTGAAAATATTTCAGGTGTCCTCAAAAGTGCAACTAATATGATAGAAGATTTATGTTGTCATCCATATGCCATATATGGAGCATATTTTCATCGGGAAAATGACTTAATTTTGGTGGTTCAAAAAGATTATCAAGCAGTTCCAGGTATTACTATTTTATATACTTCAGGATCATGAGTTTCACAAGCAATTCAATGACAGGAAATAAGAGAGAATAAAATGTGTATCGGATTCCAGTGATAGATGATGCGTGATCCATTAAATGTAAGTAATTTCCACAGTTCCAATATCATTATGTATGATTATACTTGATGAAAGAAGGGTTACCCCTACAGTTGTGGAAGCGGAATAGACAAGGGTAGTTCCAACAAAATGATGAACATAGATGAAGCCAAACAAAATTAGACTTTTTTTAAGGAGACCCATTATTCCAAGATGAACATATCATGAAGCCAAGACCAAATTACACCAAAAGAAGAAACTTTTTCTGTTCCCAACCCAAAAAAATGACCCCAAATAGAAAATAGATTCTTATTCCAACATGAGTATAGAATCAAACCAAGTTTAAATTATATCCCCTGGAAGAAACATTTTTTGTTCCAAACCAAACAATATTAGATCTATTCTTTTTTCTTCTTCTGAAGGAGACCCATTTTATTCCAACTTGAACAAACCAAAGTGTAGCAAACAATCGCTTAGCAAGAACAAAGAAGAATGCAATCTCTGGACCCATCGATTTAGTGGGCAATTTCAGTTGCACCCTGTTAACACAAACTTTAATTAGAAGAGATTTTAGGATTGAGTTTGGAAAACGTTTTATGGACAACAAACTGATTTTTCAGAATCAAAATGACGAGTGACGTGGCCATTTAGATTTTTTGGTATAGAAAATGACAGTGTGATTTGGCTTTTCATGTTTCTTTTAAATATTGTAAATATATAAATATATAACTCTCGTTAAAACTTTGCAGAAACAGTAAAGGTATAGACTTTAGAATGGTACTAGAGTAACCAGATCAATTATTGTCTGGTGTGTGTACACATATGTTACTTGTTAGTCGGATTTTATGGAAAAAAAATAACAGAAATCATAAAGAAAGGGCAACCATTTCAAATAGAAAGCATCTATCCCTAACGCGAAACCATGATGTCTCCCAACAAGAAGAAACATAGCCACAATTCTTCTGCAAGAGTCACTTTCCTTTGATGCTCTCAAGGAACCGAGCAATTTTGAACGTTATGGGAGCAGTGGTATTAAGTGAGACTTGAAGAGAGTAGGGTGGCCTTTGGGATCGTATGGGGAATAAAAGGGTTTTTAATTTCTTTAAAATTAGGGTTAGGGTTTTGGAGTTGGGGGAAAGGAAGGAGAAGAAAAGGAAATGAGGATATAAGGAAGAGGAACTGACCCATGAGGGCTTCGGATCCAAGGTCGGCGCCGGAACCGATGAAGCGGCGGAGAAGAGGACGAGCAGAACCCTAACGCTCCTCCTTCGTGTTCTTGTCGATCGCGTGCACGACGGCCTCGAGCTTGTCCTGGAGGGCGACGAGGAGCGTGAGGCCCTCCTCGAAGATTTTGGATCTAGGGTTAGGGTTTTGGAGTTGGGGGAGAGGAGGGAGAAGAAAGGAGGAGAAGGAGAAGACCAGAATGTTTTGGGGGAGAGGCGGGCTATAGCAAGGATTTTGCCAACAATTAAACTTAAAAAATATTACAAGTTTGCCACCGCTGTAAATTATTAATAACGCTTTGTTTTATAAACGTTATGAAAAGCCCAGAATTAGCCTAAACCGTCATAGAAAAAAGGTATTTCGAACTTTGATGACGCTTCTTTATCAGCCGTCATGAAATCCACTTATCAAGCATCATTAATAGGTCTTTTTGTTGTAGTGATATATATATATATATATATATATATATATATATATATATATATATATATATATATATATATATGTGTGTATGTATATATCTATACATAGCTTAAAAATTATCACAATCCTTTTTTTAAAATAAACTTATTATTATCTATCTATAAATGAAATCTATTTAAAATAAACTTAATATTATCTATCTATAAATGAAATCTATTTAAAATAAACTTACTATTATCTATCTATATATGAAATCTGTTTAACATAAAAATAATTGCTTATTAAATTTCCATATAATGCTTTAATAACAAAAATTGTCTAATGGAGGTTTTGGATGAACTGACCATACACCCTTAATTGGGTACAAAAATTATACCATAATGTAAAATATTATTTTAATAATAAAATACCAATAATCGTACAAGTATTTAAATAATTAGAAATGGTACATAAAATTCTAAAATATTTTTACGTACATGAAATATGTCGACATGGCCACCTTGGTACCCCCACATGCCTACATGGGCTTGGGTTTGGTCCGGGCCCAGTTCGGGCTGGTTTGGACAAACCGGGTCATCTAATAATCAATATATAAAATAATATCATATTAAAATAATTTAAATGAGTCAATTCACAAATTGGTCTGGTTTTCCTAGTTTGGACATCACTATGGCTAGGCTTCCCCCGGCATGGCTAGTACACTAGTCAAGGCACAATGCTGCATCTTCCGTGCTAAAAGCCATGGTCGTCTAGTGCTCCAAAACTCAACAATAGCTAAGGTCATTTTTAATAATTAAAAAAACCATAAATTGCATAAATTCATTTTTAGGTCAAATAAAATAATAAAAATAATAATAATAATAGGAGTTTTACACGTTTAGACACTTAGACTTAATTTCCTTTCTATTTGTACTTCATTTGAGATTTTCATATCTATGATATCGTGCTATTTTTGCCTTAGTTGTGATTGAGACTGTATTCTGTATTGTCACCTCCACTCGGAGTGTATATAATGTATAGGTATCTTATATTGTTAGATGTTGTGACCTAGGACAGCGGCGTAGGCTGGACGTAACCACTTCTCGTGCCCTTACTATAGGGTACGGGTCGTGACAGATCGTGGCATGAATCGTCTTATAAATGTGAGTAGTGTTGAACCCTTCGAAGATCCTTTAGCTTCACGCTTAAAATAAAGGGTAGTATGCTATGTTTCTTACTGAGTTGCTCAATAACACCTTGCATGGAATTCGAAAAGATAATTAAAGATAAATAATCACCTAAACGTAAACTGTTGTTGCTAGATGAATTTTATGCTTGTACAATATTGCGATAAAATACATGACAGGTGAAGCAAAGTCCCAAATACTTGGGCGGTGAGTATATCAAGCCTTAGCTCGATAAATAGATGGTAATACAGATGCTAAGTCCCAAAAGATTGGGCGGTGAGTATATTGAGTTCGTTGGAAAAATGTATGGTATCAAAGATGTGGAATGTTGATTATGCCAAGACCCTAGAAAGATGGCAAGATGGCAATAGGAAGGAGCATGTTGCATGATCATTTAGTTTTCTTTACCATGCATTATATGTTTTCATCATAGATAAGTTACATATACTTGCATGGTTATGGACAACTTGTATACAACGTAGTCCCCAGAACGGTAATTCACGGCCACGGACCCGGTTCATCCTAGGGGAAACAAGGATGGTGTCGACGTACTGACATTAGAATTTTGGGACTTGCAGTGGGGGCTTGCTACCGCCCACTGAAAGGACGCCGAAATCCAATGGTGCTGAAGTAGTAGCACTGTGTTTCAGAAACCTCCCATGGATTCGTACCCCATTCGGAGTTAGCCGTTCGCCTGTAAGATGGTCCAAGATGGTGTGTCGCCAGTGACCTTCATATAGATAGGTCTAGTGCTAAAGATGTCTTATGCAGGCAGAGTAAGTAATTACTCTAATACAGGAAAGGATGTCGACTGTTGGTAAGAATCACCTGAATGGTGATATTTATATTGAATCATGATATTGTTTCTAACAATGTCTTGTGCAGGCTGAGTAAATATTATAAATGTACATGATGGCTATACGACCCTGGATAAGAATTATGAAAGGGTGATAACTGCATGCTTTAAATTATGTTGGCTATGAGATTTGTGTGCTTTACTTCTTGTCAGCTATGAATCTGAAATCGACCCTAAGGTAACGAGAAAGACAACTGTTAATAATGTTATATAACATGATTACTTAGTATTGTCTTCTTAGGTGAGTTGGGCCAGCACCGCTCGCCAGTACATTGATTATGTATTGACCCACGTTGTGGGCAATATTACAGGTCTTGCGTATGGAAGGAAATCGTTTGATCAATGCTTGGCATCAATGATTCGGATGGGTGTGCAGAAGCTCTTCTTTTAAGATGTTGTCTTCTGCTATATGGGACATAATGTATGGAACAGTGTAACTCAATTGTACCAGTGAGATTATAGCCAAATTAGAAAGTTCATTGTAAAGAAATTGGCATATTCAATTGTAGTCTTAAGGGCAAGTGCATACATTCAATTGTCTATTCAAGAGTCTTGTAATCAGTTGTAAACACTGTATTCCGCTGCAAGTCTTGGAATCTATTATAATTATCAATAAAGGACATACATTTCTATATATCTTGTGTGACTTAAAGTTATCTGCTTGGTTTTGCTGCGTTGTCGATATTTTCTGAGAAATACCAGAAACTATAATGGTTTTTGCCTCGTACAAGTACAATCTAGACTTATACAGCATCACGCCGAGTGGCTAGTTTTCGATCCTCCGGGATCGGAGCATACAGAATGGTATCAGAATACGGCTTTAAGTCCTTGGTTTCTTATTCGATTTGTTTCAATCAATGTTGCTACTAAGATGATTCAAAGCTGCTTCCGCAATGATTCAAAGACTGCTTCCGCGATTATTCATAGTTGCTTCCACGGTGAATCAAAGTTGCTACTACGAATACTCAAAGTTGCTTTTGCGATGAAATCAAAGTTGCCTGTATGATGACTCATAGTGCTTCTGCGATTATTCCGTGTTGCTTTCAAACTATTCTAAGTTGTTCTCTTGACTGAGAGTCCGTCGATCCTTCTAGCTGCTCGCTGGGTGTTCCATACAATAAGTCAAAATATATGGACTGTGATATGTGTGCTTTGTTGAATTTCTTAAAGATACCAAAACGAATAACAATAATACGATGCGATAATAAGTTTGTGATGTATGCTGGATGTCTTATGTGTGGGATTTATTGAAGTTGATTGGTATGCAGCAATCGACCGTAGGTGATGGTATGATATGTTGGAACAGAATACGCATGGATTTCAGTGAATGGGAAACGACAGAATCTTGAGTCGGTATTTGTGGTCAGCATAACCACTGCAAGATGGATAGTCCATATTGGACGTTAGTTTGATGCGAGGGAATGTTATTTCGTGTATGGCTTGAGCTCTGAGTGGTATGTGGCTTTACCTACTTAGCGATAAGATGACCCTTGGCGTGTTCATAATTTAGTGATTGCTTTACCTATAAGATATTAGGTAGTATCGAATCGTAGCTGAGAATATGATTGATACATGACGGCTAGGCATGTCCCTTGATTGTGTTGGATAAATCGTTGTGAGATTTTGATGTGTTCGAATGAACCATCGCTAGACTTGACGGTTAACATTATGTTGGGTAAAAAGATTGTAGGCTTGGTAACGATATTGGGATGTTGCTATCGAAAGATTTTACGAGAATAAGATGGGCCGAATATAGAACGATGTTGGGAGTGAGTAAAAGAAATTATATGTTGGATATCGACAAAATTGATGGTGATGTTAGGCGCTTATCAGAATGTTGCGAATGATTTAGAAGATGCAGAAAGTTGCATCAACGACCAAAAAGTTAGAGAATAGATTTGAGGACATAGATGGCCATGCACGTTGTGCATTTGTGCTTGAGAGAATTTGATGTGTCCCGAATTAACATGTTATGACCCTTGACTATTTTGAGACATAGAAAATGAGTACATGTCCCATGATACATAAAAGAGTAGATGTTCCTTATGAGAGTCAAATGGCTAGAATACAAATAAGTATCGAGGTGCAACGATATGTAATAGACCCTGTCGGTAGATGATGTTGTCGCATGAATATTGAGTTTGATGGAATAAGAATTGTTGGATTATGACTTAGCTAATGAGTTATGTCATATCCACTAAGATGACCGATATACGAATGTTAGATGATTGATGCCATAGAGATTGGATCGGTGCATGAATAGTAAATCCTCTTATAGAAGGACAAGAAGATAATGCAAAACAAATATTGATGGTTAACGTGATTTGCTAAGAGATGACCGTATTGGGTGCTAGCAAAAATTTATAAGGATGCTTTCGAAAGAAATACGATTATGTAGTTGCCTTATTTTGTTGGTTAAAAAGAGTACCAACCGTATCGATGATCTAAAAATATGGGAAATAAATATGTCGCGAAGAGATCGTAGAAAAGATGCTAAATAGTAGACTATTGAGGTAACAATGTTGGATTATGACTCATAATAGTTAACTCGATTGAATAGACAATTTGAGTACGATATGAGGATGCAAGTTGGATCGAGCAGATACTATGTCTATGCAAGTAGAACTTGGAAGTTTGGACATTCGATTGAGGAGTTTTATATGATAGCTTCGGGGGTGACCCATAAGAATTGTTGGATAGGATTGTCGGATAGATTTTGTCAGTTGCGAGTAAGTCTAGAATGAGACTTCGATGGGTATGGCCCGAGTATGACTACGGGTAGAATGACTTGATTGCCTAGAATGTCGGTTGGTTGCCTAGAATGTCGGTTGGTTGCCTAGAGTGTCGGTTGGTTGCCTAGAATGTCGGTTGGTTGCCTAAGTTTCAGATTTGGTTGGCTATGTCATTTCAGTTGTCCGTGTTGGGAATAAGTTCATAAGATTGGGGTGGTGTCCTATGTCCCTAAGTTGGTCAGACCATAGAGTTGTCCCTATGATAAGAATTGGTTGCCTCTAAGATAAGAGATAAGTATGTCCCTGATAGCTAGCCATCTCATATGAGTTAGTTGAATGTCTGGTTTAGCTTAGATTAGCTGACCAAAGAGACTTGACTGAATGCTAAGTTGACTGTTGGAAAACCGTAGGATGTCCCTATTGATGTTGCGTGAGTATAGTCGGAATGGATAAGATGTGTCGGAAGGTAAACTTTGGAATGGAATAAAGATTGAAAATTTTCGGTGTTATAAAATTGGATGGGATGACGGATCATGTTGGTTTCGAAATTTGGTTACCTTTGTTGGAATGCTGGAAATTGTTAAAACTGGTTGGGAATTGGTTGATTAATATTGAGCTACATAAAATGATGGTAGTGCCTTGGGACAGTTGGAATAATTTCATTGATCGAATCAGAATAAAAAATAAGTGTAC
Source organism: Iris pallida (assembly GCA_029216955.1). NCBI lineage: Eukaryota > Viridiplantae > Streptophyta > Magnoliopsida > Asparagales > Iridaceae > Iris > Iris pallida. The sequence continues at coordinate 8,267,635 of JANAVB010040216.1, read as the reverse complement.
GACGGAATGGGATAGTGCATGTAGCCGAGATCAGCGAGAGCGAATGTGAATAGGAATGACCCTCGAGATTAATGTTGCTGGAATATGAGAGTTGCTTATGCGAGAGGATAATAGTTTGGCTTGATCAATACAAGAAAATGTTTGAGTACAACGAGAAATATTACTAGAGTGGAATGATGGTACAATTTGATGGATGAATTATGATCGAGAAATTTATGAGCCGCAAACAAAGTATATGGATGCGAATGATGACGAGTATAGGATTTGATCGATGAGAAGCAGGGTGTCGAAATAAAATGTGGCAATAGGATTTCTCAACTTTGGTGGCATGAATGACAATGAACTTGAAAGGAATACTTGATACATCTAAGTCTGAATACTTTGGAAAATTTTAGGATCGATTGGGGAAAATTTCTCGAGTTGGAATTCGTAACATCTATTATGTTATTAGTTGCTTGGGATATAGAATAAACAAGTAGGATTATACGAGATGCTCGAAAGTATTACTGATTTTTGGAAAAGAATTTACACCGTAGCTCATTCGTATTCTCTATCACTAAAATTGGCTGAAGTGCATGTATTTCAGGGACGCCTAAAATATGTGTATGATGTGAACTAAGTGGTATGCTGAATTCAAATGAAGCCACGGGGAGGATTATCGTGAGTTAAAGATTTGCACGAGCGTCGGAGTAAAGATCAAAGACGGTAAACTATTTTGAATCAATTGGGATGTTGTATCGAGATGGTACATTACTTGAAATCAATCGAGAGATTGCAGAGAAATATTAAATAGTACAATTTGATCGTTGAGAAGTTTCATAAAAAGTTGGTTGAAGTTTTGGGGATGAGTTTTGTTTTAAGTTTCAAGGACGAAACTTTTTGTGAGTGGTATATATTGTAGTGCCCCGACCCGCAAGATGCCTTTTGAAGGATGGTTGGTTCGATGAAGCTTTGTTAGACTTGGGAATATACGAAGGATCGCTTGGAAGGCTATGCGATCATGGCAGGAATCGTCTTATAAATATAAGTAGTGTTGAACCCTTCGAAGATCCTTTAGCTTCACGCTTAAAATAAAGGATAGTATGCTATGTTTCTTACTGAGTTTCTCAATAACTCCTTGCATAGAATTTGAAAAGATAATGAAAGATAAATAATCACCTGAACATAAACTGTTATTGCTACATGAATTGTATGCTTGTACGATGTTACGATAAAATACATGACAGGTGAAGCAAAGTCCGAAATACTTGGGCGGTGAGTATATCAAGCCTTAGCTCGATGAATAGATAGTAATACAGATGCTAACTCCCAAAGGATTTGGCGGTGAGTACATTGAGTTGGTTGGAAAGATGTATGGTATCAAAGATGTGGCAAGGGATTGGGTAACAACATTCTATTATCCTGTACCAATATAGAATGTTGATTACGCCAAAATCCTGGAAAGATGGCAAGATGGCAATACGAATGAGAATGGTGGCTGAGCAATTAGTTTTCTTTACCATGCATTATATATTTTTTTCATAGATAAGTTGCATATACTTGCATGGTCATGTACTACTTGTATACAAGGTAGTTCCCAGAACGGTAATCCACGGCCACGTACCCGGTTCATCCTAGGGGGAACGAGGATGGTGTCGACGTACTGACATCGGGATTTTAGGACTTACAGTGGGGGCTTGCTACCGCCCACTGAAAGGACGCTAAAATCCTATGGTGCTGAAGTAGTAGCACGGTGTTTTGGAAACCTCACATGGATTCGCACCCCATTCGGAGTTAGCCGTTCGCCTGTAAGATGGTCCAAGATGGTGTGTCGTCAGTGACCTTCATATAGATAGGTCCAGTGTTAATGATATCTTATGCAGGCAGAGTAAGTTATTACTCAAATACAGGGAAGGATGTCGGCTCTTGGTAAGAATCACCTGAATGGTGATATTTATATTGAATCATGATATTGTTTCTAACAATGCCTTGGGCAGGTTGAGTAAGTATTATAAATGTACCTGATGGCTACACGACCGTGGGTAAGAATCACCAAAGGGTGATTATTTCATGCTTTAAATTATGTTGGCTATGAGATTTTCCTGTTTTACTTCTTATCGGCTATGAATATGAAATCGACCCTAAGGCAACGAGAAAGACCACTGTTAATAATGTTCTATAACATGATTACTTAGTGTTGTCTTCTTAGGTGATTTGGGCCAGCACCGCTCGCCAGTACATTGATGATGTACTGACCCACGTTGTGGATAATATTACATATGCTTGCGTATGAAAGGAAATCGTTTGATCAGTGCTTGGCATCGATGATTCGGATGGGTGTGCAGAAGCTCTTCTTTCAAGACAATGTCTTCTACTATACGGGACATAATATATGGAACAGTGTAACTCAGTTGTACCAATGAGATTGTAGCCAAATTGGCAAGTTCATTGTAAAGAAGTCGGCATATTCAGTTGTAGCCTTAAGGGCAAGTGTATACATTCAATTGGCTATTCAAGAGTCTTGTAATCAGTTGTAAACTCTGTATTCCGCTACAAGTCTTATAATCTATTGCAATTATCAATAAAGGAGATACATTTCTATATATCTTGTGTGACTTCAAGTTACCTGCTTGGTTTTGCTCTATTGTCGATGTTTTCTGAGAAATACCAGGAACTGTAATAGTTTTTGCCTTGTACAAGTGCAATCTTGACTTATACGGCATCACGCCTAGTTGCTAGTTTTCAATCCTCCGGAATAGGGGCGTGACACATGGGACACTAAAAAAATGCAACACCCAGTCCAAAAATACGTATGACTACGAGAACGTATACATGCCATCTATGTATCGAGAGGATTCTAGCCAAGTTCGAGTATGGATAAGCTGTCTTGTTGTTCCAAATCAACCATATCTCAATCCACTAAATATTGGAAACAATAACGAATCAAGTGCGCTAATACTGATCAGACCATAATACACTGGTTCTAGAGTAGATAAATGTATTTGGGTGGTCCCCAATAATACATTTACCATGAACAACCTAGAAGAAAGTTAAAGCTTGTAAAAGACTAGTATATAATAACTGCGAGAATCAAATATAGGACAAAATATAAATAAGAAAGAGAATGATAATAACAACAACTAATTATACCTGAGTCTTGGTGTAGCAACCATTATCTATCAATGTATCATACCTTCATCTAATACCTAGAGAGGTCACCAGGTCCTCAAGGGACTAGCAAAACACATAATATACAAGCCTACTTTGACAGTAATAATGTGCAAGGAAGGATATGAAATAGTATAAGAAAGTAAAGTGTGAAGAAAGTATAGTACAAGAACAAAACATAAAAGAATGGCATGCCAACGAGAATCATTCTAGTAAACTCGAACAAAAGTAAATTGAGGTAAACTGCAGCTCGGTGGTTGTTGGTTGCTAACGGCCCTATATATTATAGCCCAGTGGTTGCTAACAACCTATAGTAAGTCTCAATCGCGGCCCGGTTGCTGCTAACGATTGAGAGTGGTCAAGTATAGTCACATCTATAACAATGTCCTCACCTAAAACTATGAGTCAAAAAGTCAAGTAAAACATGTCAAGTCTGAGTCAAGTCTTGAACATATCAAGGAAACATTACATAGGCTAAACAATTGTATCACTAGACATGAACAAGATAAGAAAAATAGGACAAGTCATATGGAAAAATAGGAACAATATCTACGTGCACGTAAAACAAGAAAATAACCATGACATAAAGTCGAAGAAATATGTAATCATGTAAGGCGGAAAAGAATAGCAATACAGAAGTGCATGTAAATACTGTAAATTTTGGCAAGGTATACTTGCCTAGTGGTAGCACGTAGAACCAATAATATCTAATCTCTCAGTGAGCCACAAAATTCAAACTCCTGTAAACGATTTTGAATGATAAAATAGACATCACCAACATATTTGGCATAACAAAAATATCTAGGTTTGGCTATCCACAAAAATGGTAATTTTAGGTCAAAATAGTGTCCACCGTTGGACCGACTTTGCACCAAAAATATATCGATACCTATGGTCTCTAAAGTCAACAAATTATATATCTACGAGTCCATTATTCCGATATAAACTCAAAGATATGTCCAGATTTGGATTCCGATGAGCCATGCACAAAATTGCCCGTTAAATCGGATCGTAGGACCGCCAAAATAGCGTTTTGGTCGACCTTCTTAGAATTGGACCAAACTCGGCTCACTAGACCCAAAAATGTTACGAGTCTAGTGGCATAAGTTTTGTGGAGATGTGGTGAACGTGCACAAAGTAATTATAGTTTTTGCAAAGGGGCAAATATGGTGTACCTCGACCGATACATCTCGAATTCGTCGTGGATACTTAACCAAATTGAGTTCTATCAAAGCACATACATCTACAACATCCGTATGCACCTTTTGATGCTCATGGTTTGGGACTAAGTCGTCCGGTTTGTTAGGACGGACCCCGTATCGAGAAAAATTCTAAGTTTTAAAAATAATTTTTCGGTCAACTTTAACCTAATTTAAAATAGAATATAATAACCACAAAAATAAAGTAATTAATTGGTTTTGATCCTGATTAGGTTGTCTAAAACTATGTTCAATCATTTTTCTAAAATTTGCGATAATCTAGTCGTAAATCGATCGCAAACAGGGGACGTTGAGACAGTTTCTAACGTCAAAAAATTAAGTTTTTTTCCTCAATTTTGGAACTCGATTTTTGTCACACATGATGCGAATTAAAATATATTTGAAGGGAAGCAAAGCTGGTTAGGTTATCTACTTATCAAAGAAATCAGCTCGCGAAACGGTGGAGCAACAACTGTAGGCCTCAAAAATGAAAGTCACGCTGAGTTGATCAAGACAGAGTCAAAAGTCACGCTCAGTTGATCCAGACAATATAAATAAATCACGCTGGGAGACAGCTCATCATTTGTCAAAGAGTAATTATGACTGACAACACGACAGTCGAAGAATATCTCTTCGTATGCCACGTATACACAGAATTCGAGAGATCATCGCCGTCTATTGTGTGATTTTCGAAATCTTCTTCAGCAAGACTCAGCCTTCGTCGAGTTGGCGTACCAAAAGGGTTTCTTGTTATTTAATGCGACTGACAAAGCAATCACTGTCAGAGATTTTGTGTCAGTCGAGATACGCCGAATCAAGACAGCTGGCAGTTCTATCTCAAGTTTGCGTGTATTTGTGATCTTCATCTCAAGTTTGCGTGGATTCTGAAGTTTTCTTCCTCAAGTTTGCATGGATTTTGAAGTTCTTTGCATCGAAGTCTGCGTGGATCCTGAAGCTTCCTGCCCCAAGTTTGCGTGGATTTTGAAGCTTTCTACACCGAGTTCGCGTGGATTTCGTCTTCAACAAGTCTGCGTGAATTTCATCAAATTGGAGTACGTGGCAGCCATGCCACTGATCTCTCGCCTCCGTGTCCTGTAACTTGCACACGACTCATGCATGATTGCCATGTGTCCAACAGTTACAGGCCACGTCCAGTAACTGCTCACAGCCTTGTGTATGTTAAATCCTGCATGATTTTTAACTAGGCGTAGGCTGTGAAGACAGTTATCTTCTCAGTAATTATTCTTGACTCTATAAATAGAGTTCTTTTCCTCATTTATTGTACAGATACATTGATATCTACTGTCAAAATTTTGAGAGCTTTTCTTCTTCGCATAGTCCAAGGGATAAAGCGATCGTCTTCTAGATCGGATTCCTACAGTTGTAATTTTCCCAGAAATACAATAAATAAAGAGAATTTCTTTATGGAAAACAAATTGGCGACTCTGCTGGGGAAAACCATCTCCTCTTCTGAGATGGTAACAACTCAATGCGACACTTCGTCAATCGGCTCGACGAAGAAGGTGATGACGATCAAATTCGATCAACTCGCCTATGAAGAAATACAGCGGGCTAAGGGTGGCAAGCCCACTCCAGCCTCCATCATCACTGCCAAGTCGAAGGGACACTCTGTCTATGTCCCTAAGAATCAGTTGGCAGTCAATGGTGAAGTCTCTGCCACAGTGTCTACTCCTACCTCTGGCAAGAACTCCACTGCAAGCACGCACACTCTTGTGCGCTCAAAGATGACAGTAATCAAAAGTCACGTTGACAGTACTGGCTCCTTAGCCAAATCTGTTCCAGCGTGCAAATTCAACCCTAAAAGTCACGCTGACAGTACTGGCTCCTTAGCCAAATCTGTTCCAGCGTGCAAATTCAACCCTAAAACTTACGTTGACAGTACTGGCTTCTTAGCCAAATCTGTTCCAGCGTGCGAATTCAACCCTAAAAGTCACGCTGACAGTACTGGCTCCTTAGCCAAATCTGTTCCAGCGTGTAATTCTAAAATTAAAAGTCACGCTAACAGTACTGGTTCCTTAGCCAAATCTGTTTCAGCGTGTATTTCATCAGAGAAGAATAACTCCTTAGTTATCTCTTCTTCTTGACCGAGTTCTACTAGAACTGGGGGTGGTCTTCCACACAAAGTCCCTTCGAAAAGGAATAACTCTTTAGTTGTTTCTTCTGCTCCTGTAGTTTTTACTTCAGGAACAGCTTTGACTGATACTTTTGTTAGTCAAAGGAAAGGAGATGGTCTTTTGACTACTCTTCCTTCTGGACATTCTATGTCTCAAAATCTGAATGAGTCTAAGAAGAAATATTCCTTAATATCTTCTTCTTTGACTTCTTCAAATTGGGCACAGAATCTGTCCATTAAAGAGGGTCTGTTACCAACTCCTAATCAAAGGAGTGGTTCAACTCTTCCTTCTCTACAAATATCCAGATCAATGGAAGGAAAACTCCATGTTTCCAAAATTAATGTGTTACCTTCCACTGATTTAAGAACAAAACTCAGCACTTCTGGTGTTAAAAAAAACCATACCAATTGGATATGAAGATAAAAGATCCAGATGCAGAGTATGCAAGAAATTATGTGGCTCATATTAATCACTCTTTGTATAATCAAGAGCCATCTAGACCCAAGAACAAGAAGTATACTCCTCAATCTTCCCAAACAGATTTACGGGAATATCTTCAACATAAGAGAAGGAGTAATTCTATGTCATAGGAACATGCTGAATGTGACTTCTATCCAAGAGTCATAATTCAGTGCAGATGTCAATCAACGGTTCAAGACCATGGTGATCATGAATGTGACTTCCAGCCAAGAGTCACAATGCAATGCAAATGTCAAAGAAAACGACAATCTGTCTTCAATCAGATTCAGTGTGAACCTATGCCTGATGAAGATGAGCCTTTGTTTGCTTCTGTCAATATGACCTCTCAGGATGCTGGGGGTAGAGTTTATAGTCCAGATGGAGTATACAAAAATACTAGAGCAAGAGCCTTAGCTTCTAGTCAAAGAAATTTGATCTCTAAAGATGATTCTGAATTCCTTGGAGAATCTAACTTCCCACCTCTTCCTACTGGGGGTAGTTCTCCTATAATTGACTTTGATGCACGAAGCAATGATTCAGAGCATACAACATCCACTAGTTCATCAATAATCCCTCATACAGTCATGACTTACATGGTTGATGGGAATACTGATGAACCTTCTTCTTTCTTGACTCCTCAAGATCAAAGAATTGCTTCTTTGGAACAGCAAATGAAGTCTATGGCTGATACTATAAAGTCGATGTATGAACTCATGGCAACACAGATGCAAAATCGACAGACTGTACCAGATGCCATACCAACTGACACTGATATGAGTCCAGTACAAGTTCCTCCAGCAGTACAATCCAATACTCCTGGACCAGCTCAACCAAACCCTAGTCTCTCTGGAGCTGGGGGTAGTGCTTACAATGTTGTTCCTCTTCCCAACTATTCTCTACAAGTTACAACTCCACAATCTTCCGGAGTTGTTAATGAAGAATTGAGGAATCTCAAAACTCAATTCGAGGCATTCAAACAGAAGGATGGTTTACAAAGGTTGGGCATCAAGCAGCCTTATCCGATAGAATAGAAGCAAGTATCATATCCTCCTAAATACAAGCCTCCTACTATCTCATTCTATGCTGGAACCACTTCTCCAAGTCAGTTTATTAATCACTTTGAAGTGATGACTGATCAACTGCAACCAAGTGATGCCCTCCTTACTCGGGTATTTATTGGATGTCTCAAGAGAACGGCTTATGAATGGTATAGGAGTCTCCCAGATGGGAGCATTACCTCATTTGCTGGTTTCAAACAGATGTTTCTTGAAAGGTTCTATAAAGGGCTTAATGACATGACTATGTCTGCTCTTATTAGAATCAAGCAGAAAAATAATGAATCTACAGAGGAATACATTGAACGGTTTCGAAGAGAAGCTCTGAAGATGCCTCTTGGAACTCCTGATGCTGTCTCCATTGACACGTGCAAATCAAACTTGTCGCTAATCATCAGTATGTGGACAGGGTCCACTCAATTTCAAGATTGGCCTTCCTTCATAGTCAGTGCCAAAGCTGCAGAAATCAGTGCTGAAACCTTCAAAGGTTTAGGAGTGCAGATGACTCCTAAAGAAACAGGACAAGGTGCTAACAATAAAAATAATGCTCGCAAAGGAAAAGAAACTCTTGAAGTTAATCTTCAGAGCAAAGATGCATCAAATGTCCAAACTCCTGCCTCTACAACTCAACAATCAAGAACAACTCGCCCCAAAGAAGAATATTCTTTTGATGACGACGATGTCCTTGGTATCTTTGAATGTCTGCTGAAAGGTAATAAAATACAATTACCTGAGATCAAGAAACCTGATGAAGCTGGTAAGACAGATCATCCTAAATACTGTCCATACCACAGAATGCTGGGTCACACAATTCGTACATGTTATGTACTGAAAGGAAAGATCCAAGAAATAATTAAGTCTGGAGCTATCTCTCTTACTCCAAAAGAGAAGACTGTCACTTCTAATGTCGTCTCTATACAATTTGGAGACTTCCCTCCTCAATTTCTTGAAAGCGGAATTGTTCCTATTCCCAAGGCAACTCTTGAAATAGTAAATATTCCTTCTCCACAGTCTGAAGGATTAGCACCAATCACTTTGGAGACTGGAGAAATCATGTGGATTCATTCTGATCTAATAACAGACTTTGAATCTCCTTCTCCTCAAAAGATTTCTTCTCGAAAGTCCAAGATGGCTGGAAGGATCAAGTCATGTCATATGACTTCTCTTGGGTCTACCTCTGACACAGAGCCAAAAGACAAAGAAGAAGCACTTGTTAGTGCTACTCGAACGGGGAAACCTTACCTAAAGGATTATTCTAAAAATCCTGAAGATCCTACTGATATCCCTTCAGCTGCTAAAGATGCTCCTAATGTTCCTCCTGAAGAAGAATCATCTACTGCACCTGTTCCTTCAACTACACTAGTTGAACCTGTTCCTCCCAAACCCACAACTCTTGAGAAAGGCAAGCAACAAGCTCAGTTTGATAAACCAACCAAGAAGTCTCTTCCTCTTGGACTTCAGAAGCCTTACAACTTTGATATTTTGGCTCAACTTGCTAATACTCCAGCTAGAATGTCCCTCTTTGAACTTCTACGTCTTTCTAAAGAAACTTGGGAGACGTTAAGTGAAGCACTTCTACAAGCTGACTCTTGTCTTGCACAATTGAAGAAGCCAGATGCGGAACCTGCCACTTGCTTACATTGCAACAGTGTACTGGAGATTATCCCAAATATCACCTTTACACAAGACGACATGCTACTAGAGGATAATCGACATGACCGACCTCTCTACTACACTGGTTATATTGATACAATGAAGATAGATCGTATCCTCATTGACCCAGGATCTGCTATAAGTATAATGCCAAAGAGTTTGTTGGATGAACTAAAAATCCCTCTTCACAAGCTCTCCAAGACGGTTACTACTATCTTGGGATTCAATCAAAGCCGAGGTGAGCCTTTGGGAAAGATTCATCTGAAGCTTCAGATAGGCGATTTCAGATCTAAAGTCACTTTCTATGTGATCGAGATCGCGGGATCCTATAATCTTCTTCTGGGGAGGCCCTTTCTTCATGAAAATAATGTGGTGCCCTCTACTCTTCATCAATGTTTTAAATACATTGATAGCAATAGAAGAGTACAAAAAGAAGTTGCTGATATAAATCCCTTCCATGGGGTTGAAGCTTATTTCAACGATTCCCGAATGTACAAAGAAGAGTATACAAGGATCATACAAGCTATGGAGAAAGAAGATGCACAAAGTGAGACTTTAATAATCCATGTTAAAGGTCGAACTACTCAGCAACAATCTCCTAAACCCTCTGGAGAAGATTCTTTCATCATTCCAGTGAGTGGACGGATCTCTCCGTTACCTCAGTCATCTACTCAAAATACACTGATCATTCCTGTCAGTGGGCGTACTACAGTTCCTGTATCTTCACAAGATACTCTGCTAATTCCAGTTGGAGGGCGGATTACTCTTCCTACTCAAACTTCAAGGGAGCTCACCTCTTCTGAGCCATTTGTTATCGATCTTAATCGAAACAAAGCTTCTTCTTCTTCTTCCCCTTTAGTCATTGACTTGGCTAAAATCTCTAAGGCTCAGCCTTCTCCCAATGTAAATATTGCTGCTTTTATATTTAATGAAAAGTCTCCACCTTTGCAGTACGTTGATGTGTGTAATTATGTTCATAGTTATTTACATCTGTTAGATGACTTGAACACAATAACCATAGGAGTTGTACAGACTGTTCATACAGATGTATCTCTAGAACCTGTACAATCTTCATACTTTCTAGTTCCCAGCAGAAAGCCAGGAGACATTCCAATATTCTTCTACAAAGGGCCTCAAAATCCTTCTGATCTTGAAGATGATGACAAAAATGATGATACTGGAAGATTACAACTACGTCGTTATAGTCAGCAATCTAGAGACATCATCAAAAATATGGGCTATGACTTCAGGACTGGCCTCAATGATGGAAAAGGAAGAAAAATACCTGTCTGGATTCCTCCTTTGAAATATGGAAGGACGAAATGCGGATTGGGTTATACTGCTCCTACTCCTTTCATCAATATTATCCATGAAGATCCCGAGTCTGACGAAGATAAGAGACCTGATTCTTCTAGTACCACTTCTTGGGATTCCGATACGAGTATCGGTAACTTCTATTGCAACCTTCTGTCTTCCAATATGGTTTCTATTGACTGTTTTGAAAAATGATTCATACTTGACGGTTCATCCGTTCATCTGACGGTTTGACCGTTCATTAATACCTGACGGTTCGTCCGTTCATCTATCCGACTGTTCGTCCGTTCATTATAATCTGACGGTTAACCCGTTCATTCATCTAGTCTTTTGATTTCCGAGTCTAAAGATCATGAAAAATTGAGTTCAAAGATATTTTTATGTCTGAATTCTATTTTTTCCAATCAGTATTAAACTAAGATCATTTCTGGTTTAATATCATTTGATAGAATTACAAAGTTCATTTGTATATTCTATTCTACTGAAATATGTCATGTATTATTTACCTCTGAACATATTTTCTATGAATCTATCATTTTCAAAACAGCAAAACCAAAAGTCAGATCAAGGATTTTCATTTACTCTCATTCCAGAGTCAAAACATGAAATACAAGTGAAAGTGAAAATAAAAGAGGTTCACTCATTTGGAGTTATCAGCTCCCTAATACGATCTAGAACAGCAATCAGTTTCTCTTCATGAGTTTTTCTAACTCGTTCTGCTGCTACAATTGAAACATTCTGTTCATCAAAAGTAATGATGGTAGACTGGCGACGGCTAATTTCTTCAATCTGTTCCGCCTGTATCTGTTCTCGTTCCTTCTGAAGAGTCTTACAGCGTTCAACTTCAGAGATATAAGCAGTAGCAACCACAGCTTGATCTGTTTCCATGACAGCAATGCGCTCTTGAAGATGAGCTAATTCCTCTTTCAATTTCTTCAGCTCTTCAGTCTTGGACGCTTTATCCTTCTCCAGAAGCTCTACTCTTTGACGAGTAGCTAATATTTCTTCGCCCTTTTCTACTAATTTCTCAGTAGAAGAGGCAAAAAATGCTTCAAGAGCTGCTTGTTGGGACTGCGCTTCATGCTCTAGTTGACTAATTTCAGTTGCAGTTAAATATTGAAGATCTTCCTTCTTAGTCTTCCAGTATTTTCGGATAGTTACTTCCAACTCATCCAGGAGATGTTTGAAGAAGATGCACTGAGATTCACAACCAGCATGACGTAGCGCCATGAGAGGGAACTTAACCATAGTTCGAAGATCAGAAAATGGCATAGCTTCATCCTTCAAGAAACGTCTGGAATATGTATCTAGATATGAGTAAATGATATCTGAATACATTCCTAGAGTTCTTGTTAACCCAGTCTCAAATCCAGGAGTCGCTGTCATCATGGAAGAAGAAGCTTGAATATTCTCTATCCTCGGAACAGAAGTATGTGCCACCGGAGAAGTTAAGTGTGAATTCCCTTCATCGACATCAGCCTGGATAAGCGGAGCATGAGTCGAACTCATTGCTGCAGTAGTTCCTACAGTTAAAGAAAAATGTAATCGGCATTTAAAGAAAAAAAGAAACAGCGGAAACAGAATTTGAAATAAAGTTCTACCTGGCTGAGGTTCATACTCGGTATGTGGAGGGAGTTTTGCTTCTTCTCGCAGCCGGTCCATGATTGTATCCGATACCTGCTTTATATGGCTGCTTCCAGCTCCAGAATTACTGGGTGCTAGAGCGTTGTTCGGTGATTGAGCAGGTTCAGGGCTAAGTTCCATTCTGTTCCCCTTGACTTTGTCTTCATCATAAGGAGTAGAGGTGCCAGCATGCCAGTCTTCTCCTCCTTCAGTTTCTTCTTCTTCTTCATCTTCAGGATGAGCTTCTGATTCAGAGTCAATGATATTCACATCTTCATGAGTCTCAGGGACAACGACGATAGCAAGCTCAGTGTTGACTGCCGTCGGTTCAGTCCTCTCTGGAACATCGGTTTGAAGAATGATGTCTTGACAAACATTCTTCAACAAATCATCAACAGCTGATAGCTCAGACGCCGGCACGTCTTCATCGCCTCTGGCCGAAGAAATATTTTCTTCAGCTTGAGTTTCAGAAACTTCTGACTGTTTTGTCACTTTTTTTGGAGCTGGTTCTTCTTCAGAGTAATTAATCTGGTCATCCAGTGCCTGAATGACACCCTTAGTCCCATGCTCAAATGGGATCATCCTCGTCTCCGAGGGTTCAATAGCCACTCCACTTGCGGTCAAAGCAGTTATTTCCTGAGCTTGAGCAGATTCTACTTCAGTCTGTTCATCATCAGACTCGGTCTTCTCAGTAGAGGCTGCTTCGTTGATTTCTGGCAAAACTCCTCCACTCATGATTGTCTCTAGGAGTTTATTGCCCTTAATTTTGCTGACAGACTTTTTAACATATTTGCCTCTCGACCTCCTTATCAAAGGAGCGTCGTCTTCATCAGTCTCTTCATCCTTATCAGCGACATCGTCTTTAACAACTGATATACCGCCCAAAGATGAAGTAGCAGTCACCGAGACCCCTTTCTTCTTATTCTTGGATGTTTGAGACCTAGTACTCCTCTTGGAGATGGTCTCAGATTCGTCACTTCTCTTCCTCTTAGAAAGAGATATAAATATAGGAGGAAGGACCTCATCAGGAAAATTTCCTTCCTGGAATAATTCATAGGGAGGCTCAACTTCTGTTGTCTCATCTTCGAGTTCTGAAGGAAAGTGCTGAATAACAATTTTCTTCTTTGACCTCTTCGATGGAGCTGGATCATCCTCTGCAACAAAGGTCTTCAGATTGAAACTCGGTCTGAAAGTGCTCGACGACACATAGAAACGTGCATACGTATAAAGCATCTTTGGCCCCGAGCTAGACAAAGGATTAGGCATAGAGAATACGACCTTTGTATCTCTAGCTGCAAAATATCTCCAAGCTTGAGCTCCGTCAATGAGTCCTCCACGAGCAGATAAACAAGTAGTGGCGTTCCCAACATGAAGTTGGTCATACCCGAATTGTCTGGCAAATCGGCTTGGTAAATATGGTTCCAGATATGCCATTTCTTTGTGACGATATACCAGATGAGAAGGTCGGATTCTCTGTAACCATTGGAAGGCTACATCATCTAGTCGGTTTTCCATATCTCCGTCCATCATATTTAAGGGCATACTCTCATAGCCCGATGGTGGAGGGACACATTGGATCGACCAATGTGACGCCCTATTCAATACATTTCTGCATTCTGGGAGGGTGTGAACCTTCCAGAACGTCTCTCCAGAGTACCTCTCCAGAAAAAGACTGCTACTCCCTCCTGCCCCTGGAGGTATCAGACCATCATGATGAAGGAGAAGCCAACCATATAAAAATGTGAAAGGCATCTCTATCCTTGGGAATTCTTCAGTCATCAGCCTCTGAGCAGACAGCATGGTAGTTACAAAATTCCGAAGACCTGCATTTAGTCTGCAGGTCATCGCTGATAATAAGTCCAGCCTGTAACCATACACAAGGCGTACCGCTGCAAAGATAACACCTCTGTGTATTCTGTCCAAGGAACTGGAGCCGGGAACGATGAATCTCCTTAACCACAGAGATAGGAATCCGGCCAAGTGACCGTTCCTTGACAGATCCTTGCCACTCTGTCGCACATAAGAGCTAAAAGTGGTTCCAGCTTTGAACTCGTACCAATCTTCAGTAATAGTGAAATCCTTGCAGTCGTATTTCTCCAGCAAATAAGTGATCTCACTCTCAGAGAGAGGCTTGAAGTTGCTAATTTGATAATACCTCTTTTCATTTATTTTCCTATCATCCTTTTCACGGTTCATGAAAAGGTAGGACATCCACTTCTGAATGTGGTTGCCAGCTTCATCCTTGGAACCCTTGTAATATAGGGTGTATGTGCCAAAATGGCACATCATCTCTTCAAATAGATGGACCATCTCTGGGTTCTTCTCTGACAGAAAGTTCAGTTCCTCTGTCGTAGGAACATACTCCTCATACGGCAGCGAGCCTGAAGGCAGGTGTGAGATGTATTCCATCTCATGAAGAGCGAAGCCCATCTCTCCTTTTGGAGTCATAAAAGTCCCCGTCCTGTGGTTGTATCTCTCAACTAAAGCCAGGAATAGGAAGGGGTTGGGTTTAAAGCCGTAAGATGAGTTGACGACAGCATCATAAAGATTAATCTTCTTCAACTCAGTTCCAAAATTTTCCAAAGCCCAGTGGACCAAAGTCTTCCATCTCACATTCTCCTGATTCATTAGGCCATTCATCCTCGGCATTGAATCGGTCGGATAGAATGCATTTCGGTTTGACATAAATTCATTTATGAATATGGGCATCCTGAAGGGCATCACTATGGATGAGTCTTCTGGTGGTATACATCCAGGCTTCAGACCCCGAAACACTGATACATGATCCTCCGGGACACTGAAAAATCCCTCTTTCCTGTAAATAATACGGCTTGCTTTCGCCTGCTGATATTCAGTCAAATACCAAGACATCTTTCTCGGATAGCTGGCATGCATAAGTCTCATGATTGACAAGCCCCGAGAAACCTTTGGCCAATACATGGGTTGTTTCACATCCCCCTCAAAGCAGAAGTGCACCTTCTCCCTAATGCCTTTTGGCTGAGATTTTTGTGCTATAGCATCTCCGAACAAGAATGCTGGTTTCTTATGGGATACCAGATCTAGACTTTGGAAAGGTTGTCCATTCATCAAGCAGAGTAAGGTTGTGTGGTCTTGATTGACTAACAATGATAGTCTAGCTTCAGGAAGATCAAAATGAGGGAATGTTATATGAGATAGATCATGCTTAAATAAAACACTTAAGCACCCTTCAAAATCTGCTTCTTCGCTTTGGATGTTCACTACAGAAAATGACAGAAGACAAAATCAGATATACCTATGTCTATGACTGTATTACAGTATTTAAAGGAAATTTCAAAAAGTCACGCAGACTCCACATGGATATATTACTGTGACATGCTAAGTGATTTATTCACGCAGATGATTAATTCACGCAAAGCTCAGACAGATTAGGATGAAAGTCACGCATCATTTGCTAGAGTCACATTTTAGTGAAAATGACAAAAGAACACACTGACAGATCAAGACTAGTCTATCCAGAGGATGACTCTCAGAAGTCGGCGTGAATAATTCAATATTGGCATCTCTCCCAATATATAAAAAATCACGCAGAGTCATCATGGAAGCTGCGTGACTTTTTCAACATCGACATTTTTTGTCAAAATGAAAAGTCATGCAGAGTCATGAGAGCCATGCCCTTTTTTGCGTGAAACACAGAGCTTCGTAAATACGAAGATGTGAAGTATGGCTAACCCTAAAGAGGGGGCATACTTTGTTAATATCCTTTGCCCTAAAAAGGGGGGAAATATTTCTGAAACTTCATTATTTGTTTTAAAGATCCTAAAAATTCTATATTGAGGTCATCTTCATCATCTTCAACAGTTCGTGTTCTCCCATCACTTACGATGTATAGGAGCTTGTGGGACTTCCTGTCGAGGAAGTCTGTCGATAGTGGCACGCGAAGAAGTTGCGGGAGCTTTCCCCTTGGCCTGAGCATCAGCTTTCTTAGGAGCCATTTCGGCTGAGAAAGGAGGAAAAGAAGTCGGGGAAGAAGGAGTTTGTCGGGGAAGATGAAGTTCTCTTCTGTGGGTTCTCTCTTTCAAACGCAAGTAAAGAAAGAAAGAAGTAATCCATGGCCTATTTATAGGCTCATAAAGAATTCTAAATGACGGTCAAGTCATTATTGCCTCGATATTTGGAGATTTGCACGGGATTCTAACAGCACAGAATCCCAACAGTCTAAACATCTCGGAGTAAATCTCTCATTTTGAAGTCATCTCAGCGTGACTAAATCCATTTTATCATCTCTATTTTCAAAGTATTTCGAAATAATTTATCATTTTTTGAAAACTTTGAAGGGGGTTTTATAGGCCTCAAAAATGAAAGTCATGCTGAGTTGATCAAGACAGAGTCAAAAGTCACGCTCAGTTGATCCAGACAATATAAACAAATCACGCTGGGAGACAGCTCATCATTTGTCAAAGAGTAATTATGACTGACAACACGACAGTCGAAGAATATTTCTTCGTATGCCAAGTATACATAGAATTCGAGAGATCATCGCCGTCTATTGCGTGATTTTCGAAATCTTCTTCAGCAAGACTCAGCCTTCGTCGAGTTGGCGTACCAAAAGGGTTTCTTGTCATTTAATGCGACTGACAAAGCAATCACTGTCAGAGATTTTGTGTCAGTCGAGACACGCCGAATCAAGACAGCTGGCAGTTCTATCTCAAGTCTGCGTGTATTTGTGATCTTCATCTCAAGTTTGCGTGGATTCTGAAGTTTTCTTCCTCAAGTTTGCGTGGATTTTGAAGTTCTTTGCATCGAAGTCTGCGTGGATCCTGAAGCTTCCTGCCCTAAGTTTGCGTGGATTTTGAAGCTTTCTACACCGAGTTCGCGTAGATTTCATCTTCAACAAGTCTGCGTGAATTTTATCAAATTGGAGTACGTGGCAGCCATGCCACTGATCTCTCGCCTGCGTGTCCTGTAACTTGCACACGACTCATGCATGATTTCCATGTGTCCAACAGTTACAGGCCACGTCCAGTAACTGCTCACAGCCTTGTGTATGTTAAATCCTGCGTGATTTTTAACTAGGCATAGGCTATGAAGACAGTTATCTTTTCAGTTATTATTCTTGACTCTATAAATAGAGTTCTTTTCCTCATTCATTGTACAGATACATTGATATCTACTGTCAAAATTTTGAGAGCTTTTCTTCTTCGCATAGTCCAAGGGATAAAGCGATCGTCTTCTAGATCGGATTCCTACAGTTGTAATTTTCCCAGAAACATAACAAATAAAGAGAATTTCTTTATGAAAAACAACAACGAAGAAATTAGATCGTGAAACTGTATTATTGACGCTACTGCTGCTTGCTGCTCTGTTTTTACTGTTGCTGTTGCTGGCGCTTGGCTGGTGTTCCAATGGTCTGGCGGCGCATGGCCTGCGACGACGGTGGCCCAGGGTGCATGCATGGGGATGGAAGCCAGCGACGAGGTATACAATTAGGGTTTTGTTCTTTTTTCTTCTTTTTTCTTCTTCGATATATATGTATGTACAGGAAGAACTCGGTTGGGCTATCGAGTTTGGGGTTGGATGAACAGTGTAGTGCATGGTTCAACAACAAGGGTTTTTCTTCTACTTCTTTTGGTTTATATTGGTTGATATACATATTTTTTCTTTTGGTTGATATATATACATTTGGTCCCATATGTACATATATATCTATATGTATAAAATTACTCAATGAAACCTAAAATCTTAATAATACCCCTTTTTCCCTAGTATAGGGTTATACATAAAAATATGTACATGCATATTAATATTTATTTCTATTTATAAGAATCTCTACCAAATCTTCAAAACTAATATTGTATCTATTTATACCCTTACATAAGAGGTATACATACTAGCAAGTATATAGCCTAAAATCCCAAAATCCATAAATATAATTTAAGAAAATAATTTACCATATTTTTAAATAAAGTATTATTTTAATAGCATGAACCTATATAAATATATATGACCACCATTTATAAAATGGCCTACTAGGTCACTAAAATAAAATACCACTATTAATATATATACATTACATACCTACACGGATGCCTTTGGATGCACTATATGACTATAAAGGTTTAGGTTTGGTTTGGGTCTAATTTGGACTAAATTGGTATGATCGAGTCTTCTAAAAGTCATAATCTCAATGAATAACTAATTAAATCATTAATATGGATTAAGTCACAACTTTGACTAGTTTTTCTAGTTAGAACACACATATGGCTCTGCCTGCCATACATAGCTAAAATACTAGTCAAAGTACACAATTACACTGGTCGTGCCAATTTTTCTAGTCGATATGTATCTCATTACTTAACCGTAAATAAAACCATATACATTTTTTTGACTAAAACCATATACAAATATAGTATTAGGTTATTATAAATATAATCATATATATACAAAATTGTATCTCTATTTGGTTGTATAACAATCCAAAATAAATTCGAAATAATTATACTAAGTCATGGCAACCTAACTGGCTCTACCGAGTAGGGTTGGCTAGGTTAGGGTCCAAATATATTTTCTAGTCAAATCAGACTCAAAAAGTCAACCAATGAATCTTTTGCATCATTCGCAAATAAATAACACATGGGAACTCAATTGACTATAACATCTTTGGCATGTGTGTCGTAGGCTCAAAATGGGTCAAAACTATATATTGGGTCAAATGGTTTTAATCAATGTCGAGTCCCGAACTCACTTGGAAGTTAGGTCTAGAACTACAGTAAACGTTCAATGACCTAAATTGACCCAAAATTGTGCAAAGTCAAAAGATTGTTAGGGGACAAGTTTAGGTGGGACATGATATATCAAGTTGAAGGTAATCTTGTATACTTCAAAACTCATAAAGGACGTTTTGAAAGATTGGCATTTCTTATGCTCCAAAAATTAAAGTTACAAAAAAGTTCATCTATAGTCATAATCAAAGATAAATATAATCTAATAAAAAAATCATATAAAATAAATAAAAAATAATTTTCAAAAATCAGGGTGCTTACAATCTGGATGTAGGGGTACGAGTGCGTGAGACACGTCCAGCCTACGCGACAACATTGGCGATAGAATGCTATCCAGGTCATTAATAACTATCTAGCATCTCATAATATATATAAACTCTACCAGTCAGTAATATCTCAACTAGGAGGACAAGATAATTAAAGCAACACAATACTCAATCACATATCTAAAGCACGATAATACATTAAAGAAGTCTAACATAACCACATAGTCTAAACAGTAACAACATCCGGCAACAACAATAATATCCAACATCCTAGTCTCAAATATAAGCCGAAAACAAATCCAGAACCAGAATACTAATGACAACAAATAAGGATAACTAGTGATTCCGGCTATACCTCCAGAAAATCACTCCTGAGCTACTAGGTCCAGGGCTGCACCCACAACCTCATATGGTCCGTAATATATTGGACACCACTCATCCAAGTCCTCTAAAAATGTTATCCAATCAAGATTGGAGCAAATCACACCTCTAACAGCAGTTCCAATTAAATGACAAAGATTATAAAATAGTTATAGTAAGTAATGATGAGTAGGAAAGACTAAATCCGGAGTAAAATAGAGCAACAGTTAAATAAAAAATAAGTATAGTGAATCTAGAGAGTATGACAATAAGGACAGTAAATAAAAGAGAACTAAGCTAAGATAGTTATGATGTGTCCAGTACGTATGATATAACCAGCAAGAATGTAACTAACTAATGTGTTTTGAAATACCACTTTTGACATGTAAATGACTAGGAATAATACGACTCATCGCACGTGATATGTACGACTGCTATCTTTCCAGATTAGACCAGTTAGGGATGATTTCAGATTTTGGAAATATTTACATTTCTACTCAAGTATTTCCCCATCCGATTAGTATAAATGAATCCAAGTCCTGACACACAAATCAAGTACGAGGCCAGCCAGATAAAATTAAGTGATGCCAGAAGGTGAGTCCTGATATAGAGGCCAGACAAGTATGACACACGTATCACCTTAGATTGAATCCATAAAATACCAATCCGTGTCTCCATCGTGTCAAAGAATCAAGTAATTAAATACTATAGATGAGAACCATAAAAAATTTCAAATAATAGAAACTATCAGAGAATGTACTTGTGTGTGGTCTTGAGCAGTGAGTGAGCATCGACGTCCAAAATGGTGTCACGAAGACATAAATGTGAAATATCAATATCAATTGGTATTTTGGCGTGATAATCATTGATATCTAAATTGAAATATAATTTTTAGGTCAATTCTAAATCATGGAAGTCAAACTAGTAAATATCTGGCTTCTATAGTCAAACTAGGTCAATAACTTGCTTCTATGGTCAAGCTAGGTCAAATTTAGGTTAACACAGTCAACCTAGGTCATTTCCTATTTTCTAAGTTGATTTTACCCATTTACAAGGTTTATAAAGTTATACTAGGTCTTAACAAGTCACTATTTGATTTTGGTGCTAAATGGGTCAAACTAGTCAATACTAGTTAATACTAGAGCAATACTAGGTTCCTAGGCTATACTAATAAGTTTCTAGCATATGTTACCCTAATAAATACTTCTACCTATACTTTCTAGCAATATCTTGGCCTATATCTATTTACCTTATCCCGTGTCAAAGTATCTGAACCTGTATCACACATTTGCCAATAGTTTAGTACGGATCTCATATACCTTAACTATTAGTCAATACCTTAGTTTTATGGTCAATACCTTGGGTAAACTACATTTTCTAATCCATACTAGTCAATACCATGTTTCTAGGTCCATACCTTAGAGATATTAGCTATACTAGCTAATATTACCAAGTATCAATACGTATATCTTACATCTTTACTAGTTATCTACTCTCTAGGACTACCTTAGTCAATTTACCCTTTATATATCCATGGATGTATCCAATGCCTATTACATATACCATTATCTTTACCTATCCATAACATATACCAATACGCCCTTTACCCATATCTAAATAATTACCCTTAACCTATATAATATACATATATCCATATATCCTACTATAGACCTATATTGCTTACCATTTATCCATTACTATACCCTCACACATGTTTGTCTACACTTACCTATGGTGCTAGTTTACTCTCTTACTCATATCCTATAATATATCGAAATATCTACATGCATGCGGCCCGAGTGGTCAGGAGATCGATTCCAGGTGGGAGCGTTCGCCACAACTACCTTCTTTCATATATATATATATATATATATATATATATATATATATATATATATATATATATATATATATATATATATATATATATATATATATATATATATATATATATATATATATATATAATATTTTATATATATATATATATATATATATATATATATATATATATATATATATATATATAATATATATATATATATATATATATATATATATATATATATATATATATATATATATATATATATGTATAAAATATATATATATATATATATATATATATATATATATATATATATATATATATATATATATATATATATATATATATATATATATATATATATATATTTGTATTTTAGATAGGTATCATATAGGTATCACAATATATATATATATATATATATATATATATATATATATATATATATATATATATATATATATATATATATATATATATATATATATATACAAATATATATATATATATATATATATATATATATATATATATATATATATATATATATATATATATATATATGATACCTATCTAAAATACATATATGATCTTGTACTCTTGCTATCCTATGTATACTCATGACTTACCTTGCTACTAAGGTATTTACTTTTATCCTTAGAATTACTTTAATTACCTATACATATACACCTATATATATGTCAAATCCCTATTTTTGAAATATGTATCTTGTTGTATTTTTGTATTTTGAAGGATTTTTAAATTTGGGTATTGTTAAAATTTTATTATTATTTTCTTGGAGGTGAATTTTATCCTCATTACTATTATTGCTACTATTATTTTTCTAGTTCCTATATCTACCATATCCAAAAATATCTCTAACCCTAACCCGTACTTTCTCTCTCTCCCCCTACAGTTAGCCGACACCCCCTCCCCAACCTAACTCCCCACTCTCTCCATGTAGCCAGCCCCCCTCTCCCACTCAACTCTCTCTCTTCCTTACTCTCTTCCCAGCCCCCTCTCCCTCTCGTGCACTCCCTCTACCCTCTCCTCCGGCTCAGCCATCAGCCCCTCCCTCTCTTCTCCGATCTCACATCCGTCTCTCCTGATATCTCTCCTTCACCCTTCTCTATTTCCATCTCTCGATCCCACCCCCTCTCTCGTTCCCCTCTCCCTCGAGCTCCCGCTCAACCCCACGTCCGGCCCAGCCAGCTCCGCCGCGACCACGCCCCCAGGCACCATCATCACCACCATCACTCCTGCCACCACCAGCACCACTACCACCGTCACCATCTTCGTCGCCACCTACCTCCAGCGCGGCCCATCTCCTCCACGACCGTAAATACTTCCATCTTCGCTGCCTCCAGCCCGGCCTGCCACCACCGCCTAACCGAGCTCCTCCGCCCCTCTCCGTGTTCTTCTCCTCCCTCCTCTCTCCGTCTTTCCTCCGTCGGCGGTCCGACCCGAGCCGACCTGTCCGAACCCCCACGATAGCTCCTCCGCCTCCCCTTCCTTCTTTCTCGATGACCATCGCCTCGGGAGCAGTGCCACCTTGGGCAGCGAGACGCCCTTGGGCCCCGTGCTGCTCGGGCAGCGTGTTCCCTGGGCCACGTGCACTCGGTTCATGTGTTCCCTCGTTCCCCGTGTTTCTCGGGATGTGTGCCTCGATTTGTGTGTCATCTCGTTTTTCGTGCCACCTTGACCCACGTACTGTCTTGAGCAACGGGATGCCTCAAGCCCCGCGCTGCCTCGAGTAACATGCCACCTCGATTTGCACATCGCCTCGTTTTCGTGTCCCGACCTTTGTGCCTATCTCGATTTTCATGAAGCTCCAATTTGTGTGCCCGCTCCGATTTGTGTACCGCCTCAGTTTACGTACCACTTTGTACCCTATGTCGCATTAATTTGCACCCACACATCAATTTGTGTGTCGTATTGAATTGCGTGCTTTTTTGAGTCTTGCACCGTCTCGATTTGCGTACCTGCCTCAATTTACGTGTTATATTGATTTGTGCATTATTTTGATATTCATAAATTCCTCGATCTATGTACACATCTTGATTTACGTGCATATTGTGTTTTCCATTTGTCTCGATCTTCGTATTATCCCGATTCTCGTGTGCATCTCGATTTACGTGCACGTCTTGGTTTGCGTGTTTGTGTCGATTTGTTTACCTCGGTTTCTGTGCCAGATCCCTGTGCTGCTTGCAGGACCTACACGGTATAGCCTCTTGCCATCCATCGTGATTTCCATTATTATTTTATTAATATATATATTCTAATGATTGTTTATATATGTTTTCTGAGGACCTCGATTGGCGTGCCACCTTGGATCGCGATCGCCAAAGACTTGCTTACCTAGCCGAGCCCTTTAGGCAAGTATCCCTTGCTCATTGATGGCTCTTGCCCTCTTTCTGGAATTTATTGTATTTAATTCATTTGTAATTTTAAATGTATAACCATGATTAGTGTAGCTTAGCAGTAGAACTGCCATGATAATAACTTAGGATAGCTTGGTTCGATACTGGTTTACGACCGTATCGGACAACTCGGACGGGTCATCTACACCTTCGAGGATACGAGCACGACTCACATGTATGGATTGTGCCCATATGCCCCTTGTCCGCCTCGCGGTCGGGTAACGACTTGGCTAACTGTTTCTATGACTTTGCTTGTGGCTCGGATATGACTGTGGGTCTTGATGCGTCCTGTGTGGCAGTTCTTGTTGAATATGTTGGCTTGGCACCCAGTAAGCATCGTAGCGTTGCTGGAGGCCGAGACTTAGTGTTCTTGGCTATAGCTTGGGTCCCAGTACGCATCGTAGTGCTGCTGGAAACTGAGACTTAGTGTTCTCAGTCTGCGATTCTGAAGTGGGTTGTGCCGAGTGGATTTAGCCCCAATTCGCTGGGTGCTCCCGTCCAGAATACAAAGGAGACTCTGCCAATTTTTTTCAGAATTTTCGATCGAGAATTTGGTTCGAAGAGTTGGGCATAACCGTTCCTTTGGTTTGCTGAACCAGTCTCGTATGCGTTTATTGTAGTACTTTTTACCTAATTCCAGTACTTACTAGGTCGACTCTTGACTAGACTAGTCGCCTAGATCTTGACCTATCTTATCCGTCGGATAGCATGAGGAGCGCGGTTCTACTCGAGAGAAGGTCTGCAAGCCTGGTCCTTGTTTGGTTTAAGGGTTGTGGATTTGCTCCAGAGCTGTTCATATAATCCTTGCCATTTTTTCGACGACAGTAATCAGTATATTCTTGTCCCCTGGCCATCCTTTCTAGGAGTTATCCTAGTTTAGCCAGATAGGGCTACCTGTTTTCCTATGTATCGAGATTTGTGACTTGGATATGTTTGAGGATTGAGTATTATCTAGAGTATGATTCCAGGATCTTGGTTTGGTAGACTTACGTGGATTCTTGGATAGTGTTGCTATTTCTTTTGATGATGTTCTAATTTGATCATACATGACTATGTAGATTCTTGGATTTTGATGATCGCAAATACTTTACGAAACAAGGAGAATATCGTAGTATTATTATATGATTTTTACTCGACTTTCCAAGCGCCTAAAACCTGGTTTGTTTGCTATATCTTGGTAGTGGTGAGACTTGTTTGCTGATAGCTTGTGATCTCTGACTCAGAGGATTCTTTTGAGCCAGAGGGCCTAGCATTGTTTATAGTGATGATCTTGGTATTTGTTGATTGTCTTTCTTGACGTGATATTCACTCCATCGTGGATGGAAGACTCCTGATAGATTGATCCGGTGGATAGACCGACTTGATAATTAGAGCTGTAGGCTCCCTTGTATACTTGATGGGATATTATAGTAGAGATTCTGATCTTGTACTTGACCTGATATCCATGCCACGATGTGGGTAGATAATTTTATGTGACTGACAGATTCGACCTCGTCCCCGACATGACTACTTGTATCCGTACTATAAGTCCAGCTTACCCTTTGAGGTACTGGCCCTTATTTTTGTACTGCGGTGCTCCTTGTCTACTGGCACTTAAGGTGCTACTTCCATGATTATATGGCATTGCGATGCCATCTTGATATTCTAGCTATATTATATGCTTACATGCACGGGTAAATATATTATTACATGCACGGGTATCTGTTAGTTGGCCTATAGTCTTAGCGTAGTCAGTATTGCTTGCTTGCTTGTTGCATAACAATAAGGATGGATCACAACTGGGACTATAGGTGCCGAGGATAATTCTTACTTAGCGTTCTCGTACTGAGGTACGACATCTAGGAGGATGATCATGTGACCACGGCATGTGGTTCCGGATAAATGTATGAATAATGTAGGCAACTTAAACTGGTAGAAGCATTAGAAGGGAACAAAATCTTGAGATCGTGCAGTACTAGCTACTTTCCAGACATCTAGTCATGGAGTACAGGCTGACCGCTACGGATATTGTTACCGTCCGTATTAGGGGATGGCAGTATCCGGCTACTTTACTATACCTTATATATATGACATGCTCAACACGGTGGCCTTACGAGGGACCGGTGGTGACATGCAGTGCCCGGTGGTCCTACGAGGGACTGGAGCTCATCTAGTCTTGATATACTTTGCCCCGTTAGCTTGCTAGATCGGTACGATATGAGGATTCCTATATTGTATTGTTGGGGTAACCCAACCTCCGTCTAGACAGTCGTAGACATTTGAGTGACCGCTTATTCACCTAAATTGTATGGATTACTGCTTACTAAGCTGGCCGACCTGTAACGCCGCCCCGGCGTGGTAATTCATTCCCTTGTTCTTGTTTGATATAGGGGTGGATTACCGTTCCGTTGACAGACTACGAGTTTCGGTTGGCGATGCAGGTATTATTGGATGTTAGGGAGATTGTGATGATTATTGGTTTTTTAGCTGCATTAGTTGTGGATTGTTAGTGTGCGTTGGTACTGCACGATCCTTACCCCCCTTTTATTGTTCATATATGCTCTCCTGCTTCATATTTTATCCTGCTAGCTTTTTTTCACCTGTCCTTGAGCCTTCCTTTCTGGTACTTGCTGCGGTTGGCCTGACCAACCCTGGACTCTTCCCAAATTGCCAGTGACCGACCCAATGGATCTTCCAGACTTTACTTAGAGGATGTGCTTCAGTTCCTGACCATGCTAGGAACCGTGGGAAGGTATACTCATCTACACTATTATCTTGTACTATAGATTTCCTAATTATCATATGAGTATTTCTTGTCTTCCATATGATTCTCTCTCTTGTGTATTATTTCTTTGTGATTGACTGTGGATATGAGATCGAATTTAGGCCATAGAATGATTGCATGCTAGGATCCCTAGCAAGATTGACAACCGTCATCGCCGTATAACGTATTCGTACCTTATACGGTATAGCTAGCCAACGTCCGTCCCCGTATTTCGGTACTGGGGCATGACAATATACATATATAAATAGTATGTCCTTAGGATACCATGTTCTACCTAATACTTGACATACCCTATATAATGATATATTAAGATATCTTAATTCATTAAGCATCCCACTTTTACACCATACCCTGGCTACCTTACATATTCCTTATATAGCATAACATGTATTCTAGTATCTTATTTGTATATGTATTATATACCTATAGATGTCAACCTTTGATCCTTGATTCATATAGGCATAGATATGTATACTAGGTTACCTACAATTGATACCAAGATACCTATATTCTTACCCTATGACATGTATAGCTATAGATTATAGCAATATCTTTACCTATATACCTATATCAATATACTCTTCTATTGCACTACCTATCAAAATTATCCCAGGATACCCTATGCTTACCATACCCTACCAATCATACACACATGGACTCACTCATCCTACTCTTGACACATGACATCTTGATATTATACCAAGTTCAAATACCCAATATCTTAGTATCTTGACCAATACCTTATCCTCCTAGATACTTACCCAACTAACTCTAAAACTAATACTTGATACCAAATAGGGTACCTTACTCAAGTCCTAATACTCACTTACCCTTACACATGATACTTGAGTATATAGATACCAATATCCTCATGGTATCTAAGTATCACACAAGTACCTTGTCCCAAACTTTAATATCTTGACACATAACTTATCTATACTTGGTTCACTTGATAACCACTTGTATCAATACAAACACATACTAACTAACACATATTACCTAACAAATACATATATATATATATATATATATATATATATATATATATATATATATATATATATATATACTTGACAACATATGATACCTACACCTACTTGATATGCATACAACTTAGGCTAATAGGATACAGAAAATACCTATATCATATGTCATTTTTTTACTTGAAACCAATATTTCACCTATTAAGGTCACTAAATTCTAGGGTCAAAGTATGTCGTAGTCCTTCGTATCATCTTTTTGAATCTTCAAACGGATCACATTTCGTGTCCGAAAACTCCCAGAATCGTGAAAACACTGATACACGTTCGTCTTTCGGACACCTGATACTCAAATATTTTTACAAAGAATTCCAGAACAAATTTGGCCTATATATATATATATATATATATATATATATATATATATATATATATATATATATATATAATCTAACTTCGATACGATTCTATAAAAAATGGGAGATTAATCGGAGTCCTGAGTTAGGATTTATGACATTTCTAAGTTACTATGGCTGCTTAGAACGAGGATGAATATTTTGACGAATTTGGACTATTTTGGATAAAACACATTTATACACTCAAATATAACCGTACTTATCATGAGATACCATGACACAATATCACGTATCCTATTTAGGACACGTACACCCAATCTCGACTCAAAAAGGACACGAAAATCCCATTGGAGACACGTATCGAACACTTGGTGATCACAAATTCGTAACAAATACAAATTGAGAATTGAAATCAACACTACTCTTGATTAAATCCTAGATCTACTAAATTGAAAGCTTAATACCTAGATATATCGTTAAGAAGTCAAATCCACATATGGAAAGGATCCTATGGGTTCAATGGGTGTTCCTAACCAAAAAATTGGTGAAGAATAGAGATTTACCAAACTTGTGTATCCCTCCTTTGGAGAACTCTAAATTTGGACACAAAAGGGATGAGTCCGATACGATCTCCTAGCATGCTCCTCTCCCATGGATCTTCTTGTGCTCTCCAATGCTCTAGGCCTTCATGATGGTGAGGATGAGTGTAATTGGAAGAGGATTGAGTGGAATTGGTAGGAAATTGGGTTTGCTTGGAAAGAAGAAGCTTTGGAAAAAAAATGAGACTAATGAGTAAAATGAAATGAATGGATGAATCCCTAGTTAGAAATTATCTCTTATAGTGAGGTTTTGTTCATGCCAAAATATCAAGTTTGCCCCTCCATTTGTCATGAATGGAATCTAATTAACTAAAGGAAGGAATCTTTACAACTTAAAAAAATATTATTTTCATGACAACTAAACTTAATTGATTCTAATTGCTAAAGTCATGACTAACAATAGTTAGCACTAACACTTCCAAAATCTAATTGGCTAGCCACTAATTGACACTAATATAATTCTAGGCAACCATAATATAAAATAATATACATAAAAAATAATTGACCTAAAAATAACCAAAATACCCCTATATTGGAAAGTCGTAGTTACAATTATGCCCCTCTTAGGAAAAATTTTGTCTTCGAAATTTAAAATGAAAGCAGTGCACGAAATGAAAATAACTCATTTTCAAAAAAAAAAAGTATGTATCACTATACATCTTGTCTCCTCCTATTCTCATAACCCTCTATAATCAAGTCGATCCTCATCAAATCATGGTCTTAAGAAAATCCTAGCTAAAATCATACAATATACAATTCTATTGAAAAGAACATCCAAGATTACCGAACATGCATGGTTATGTTATCCAGCTATCACGATATTGCAGTCCTTAGCAAGGGTTATTACTAAATATACTGTAACACAATATTACTATTACAAACTATAAGATACTAGGAATCATACAGATCAGTAGATAGAAAGGTAAGGAAATGAGAAGATCAGAACAGAACCCGCTAGCCCATCACATATAGCATCGGTCCCCTCGACCGTGATCGCAAAAGTCCTATCCTGTTGGGGTGTCTCCCTCTACTGGTGCGGGGTAATTTTTTGTGTCATAGGTGGCCTAACTGGACCCCTCTTTCATTGCCTTAGATACCTGTACCCCCACTCTCATGATACTTTCTTACAATACCCTATATTTAATATCACACTAATATGCCTAGCTAATATTATCACCCTTAATAATACTCACTAATACTAAACTGATACGCTACACCTATCACTTATTACTTACCAATCTTGATATATACTGAACACTTGCACCCTCTAGGCACCCTTGGTACACAGTCACTAACTCCATAACTATACTGGTTGCATGCTTGATACTCTAGGATACTAACTGTTAACAATACTCTAACACAACCTATCTACAAGTTACTAAGCTATTATACTGCCTAAAGAAGCTAGCTCGAAACTAATGAAGGTGAAGCCCCATGAGAAACTGAACTAGAGGAACTAAAGACATCTCTACCCTGAGCTAGTAGGGTGATAGAACAAAACTCAATGATAACAAGGTGAAATGATAAAAGACATGTTAAGAACTAATTTAAGATATAATCTGATAATCATACACGCCTATCCAAAATCATGTTACCCAGAATCCTCGCCACGCCAGTAAGCATAGCTGCAATAAATGATAGAGTCCATAGCTAAGGTATATACCCCTATAATCTTGTTATCTAGAATTAGGATAAGTATACCCCAAATTAGGCTCTATGTCTTTGCCACGCCAGCTAGTATGGCTGTAATAAACTCTAGACTCCATAACTAAAATTGACATTTACCTTTCACACTGTCCTTATCAAATACGTCATCAAAATATGACTTAATTTAGTCTATAAAATTTATTTTGATACAAAATTAAAGTCAACAACGAAAACCAAGAATCAAATTCAACATCACACAAAGGAGAGTAGATGAAAACAAGTGGAAACAAATTTCCTGATAGAGTTTATAGTGAGATTCTCAAGGGTCATCCCAGGAATCTCTCAATAAATCCTAATTGTGATCGAGTATCCTCTCATCCTAATATCCTATTTCCTATATCCTGTCACAGGCTCACAGTAATACATCTAAGACGTTACACTACCACTACATCGCTCTAATTGTGAAGCCTGACCTGCATGGACTACTATAAAAATTTGTGATGACCCGTACCCGGATGTAGGGGTACGAGTGCATGAGACATGCCCAGCCTATGCCACAGCATCGACGATAGAATGCTGTCTAGGTCATCAATAACCATTATGTATCTCACACAATATATATAAACTCTAACAGTCAGTAATATCTCAACTCCATAAGGAGGACAGTATAATTAAAGCAATATAATAGTTAATCACATATCTAAAGCACGATAAGATATCAATGAAGTCAAACATAACCATATAGTCTAAACAACAACAACATTCGATAATAACATTAATATCCAACATCCTAGTCTTAAATATAAGCCGAAAACAAATTCGGGACCGGAATGCTAATAAAAACTAACTAGGATAACTAGTGATTCCGGTTAGACCTCCCGGCAATCACTCCCGAGCTACTGGGTCTAAGGACGCACCCTTAGCCTCATGTTGTCCATAATATGTCGGACACAAATCCTCCAAGTCCTCTGAAAAATATTATCCAGTCAGGATTGGAGCGAAGCGTATCTCTAACAGCAGTTCCAATTAAATGACAAAGACTATAAAACATTCATAGTAAGTAATACATGATGAGTAGAAAAGACTAAATTTAGAGTAAAATAGAGAAATAATAAAATAAAGGGCAATAAAAAATAAGCATGGTGAATCAAGAGAGTATGGCAATAAGGACAGTAAATAAAAGAAATAAGCTAAGATAGATATGATGTGTCCAGCAAGTATAATGTAACCGTCCATAATGTAAGTAACTAGTGTGTTTTGAAATACCACTTTTAACATGTGAATGGCTAGGGATAATACGGCTCATCGCTCGTGAGGTGTACGGCTGCTATCTTTCCATACTAGACCAGTAAGGGGTGGTTCCATATTTTAGGAATGTTTATGTCTACTCAAGTATTTTCTCACCCGACTAGTATAGATAGATCCAAGCCCCGATATGCAAATCAAGTACGAGGCCAGCCAGATAAAAGTAAGTGATGCCAGTAGATGAGTCCTGATGTAGAGGCCAGATCAGTATGACGCACATATCACATGAGAGTGAATCCATAAAATACTAATCCGTGTCTCCATCATGTCAAAGATTCAAGTACTATAATACTATAGACCATAATCATAGAAATTACTAAATAATAGAAACTATCAGAGAATGTATTCGCTTGTGGTCCTAAGCAATAAGTGAGGATCAATGTCCAAAATAGAGTCACAAAAACCTAAATATAAAATATGTCAATGTCAATTGGTGTTTTGGAGTGATAGTCATTGATATCTAAATTGAAATATAATTTCTAGGTCAATTCTAGGTCATGGAAGTCAAACTAGTCAATATCTTGCTTCTATAGTCAAACTAGGTCAATAACTTGCTTTTATAGTCAAACTAGGTCAAATCTATGTTAACACACTCAGCCGTCTGACACAAGAATACGAGACATTCAAAATGAAGCCAAATGAGACGATTACTCAGATGTTCACCAATTAAAGTACGTGAAGGCAACTCTAGGGGATGAATAGAGTATGTGTTGAAAATATCCACTTAAAAATTAACTCTATTCAAGTCCAACCAACAGAAAGTATAATCAGAGTATAAATGCATAATATAAATAGAGATCAGAAAAGCATATGCAGACACATCAGTTTCTAACCTAGTTTTTCTCGTAGAGGACTAGTCCAGGCCTAAGAACTCTAGCTCAGGATTGAAATTTACTATTTGTGAAATAGCGTACAACCACGTGCCTTTACTCAGAAGGGCATGCCAACTTCTTACAGATTCGTAGATGGCAAAACTTGGAATTGTCCAAGTGACTTCTTTTGAAAACTCTTACATACAAACTTCTAGTTGACTCCCACTGAGCACCTTTGGGGCTTGGGAAGTTTTATGACTACTTAGATAGGAAGAGTAGTCTTAGAATATATGAGACTATAGAAGAAGAGAAGATGAGAAGATTGAATGATTGAAAATGAGTGGAGACAAGCCCTATATATACTAGTCCAGAGAGGCAGAGTTCGGCCAAAACTCCGTCCCAACAATTCAAATATTTTGATCGTTGAACAGCTAGCATCCAGAAAACCCTAAAATTAAGGTCCTGGATTCTAGGGGACAGATTCGGCCCAAATTCTGTCTCCTAGGGGACAGAATGTTCAAATGGGCTATATGGGCTTAGTTTGTCTTGTAGATTGTTTGGTGGAGCTTTTGGTATTAAGTCTAAGCTTTGAGATACTCAGTACGACTCAACTTATAACAGCTTAGACTCAAAAAAAGATAAAAGTACAGACTCAGAGTACAAGTAACAGCTGTACTGCCGAAGCAGTCATCGATGATGTCTATCTTTAACTGATATGTGATGATGTTCTGCTTTGGAGCTTGATGTGTCAAGTTGGATCATAACCGATATCGTCTTATTAATTATCAAGATCAGGTTAATTGTGATCTAGTTTGGGTCAAAATATCGAATTCGGACACGGAAGAGACGAGTCGGACACGATCTCCTAGCAAGCTCCTCACTTATGGATCTTCTTGTGCTCTCCAACAATCTAGGCCTTCATATGGTGAGAATAGTAGAATTGGAAGAGGATTGAGTGGAATTGGTAGAAAATTAGGATTGTCAGGGAAAGAATAAGCTTTAGAAAAAAATAAGACTAATAAATGAAATGGAATGTGCTAATTATAAGAGCAGGTTCAAGCCTTCGAGCACACGAGCAAGGCTTCAAAATATTTAAATGTCTTCTTGTCAGGTGGCACGCTCCTCCTGACTTATAGTACCTTTGGAGATCGAAGATCAGTACATTGTCGTGTACTGGTGGGTGGCTAATTAAGTACCACGCTCTCATTTGGTTCAAGAAATTTGTAAAGCATGCATTTATAATTGATGATTTTACTAACCATCCTAGTGGATTACATATGAACATTAACAAGGCATAGCACATGAAAACTACATAACTTTTGCACCCATGGCATAGTCTCCGTTCTTGAAACAAACAAACCATATTCATCCCGTGTTAACTGATTTCAATATATAAAAGTATTCTATAGGTGTTAAGGTCACTGGCAATGTCAAGCCATCTTCGACTATAGCTGGGTTAGGAGACGATGCTTTCAATGAGGGTAGCAAGCCCTGTTTGAAAGTTCCCGAATCACCTATGCTAATTAAGCTAGCAGTGCTATCCCTGTTCCTCCTAGGTCAAATCGGTTCCTTAGCCTTGGGTACCGTTCGAGTAACTAAATCCCTCGTGCATAAGTTTTCTAATGACCGTACTACGAACTCAGTGTTCGATATGGTCTATGAGTTCTTTAAAAAATTAGCCAATTTCTTAGTGTTTCACTTTATCGTTGCAACATTCGTTAATCAATTCTAACCGTGCAACAATTCATATTGTAGCAGTTCTGTAGTAGGTGCTCGTGAGAAATTGTGCAACAATTTATTGATTTAATGTGTAAAGACGAGCATAATCTACTTGGTGTCAACTACATCTACTTCTAACATTTGAATTTGTTGCATCGTCGATTGATTTAGAAAACAAGAGTGTCAAGGAGAGAAGGGTCACCCAGTCAGCTTGATTTGTTCGAGGTGAGAGAAAAGGTCGGTTGTCCTAGACGTCGCCTATACGATCACCTGAAATTGTATAAGCAACAAATTAGCACTCTACTGTTATATTCCGAGTTTGATATAAAATGAGAAGTTCAAAGAATGCAAGTAATGAAATCCATCAAAAATATTCACGAAAACAAAATCATAAAACAAAAGCCAAATAAGTAGTACAACATAAAAAATAGAGCAATGAGTGGTCTCTCCCGACTCAACCGCAGAGTCCATCCTCAAGACGCAATCCGCTAAATATAGGACTTGTTCCGAAGAAGCCATTCCATAACAAGAAAATTATCTTAATTCAACCGATCCCGATCAATCGATAGCGATAGTATTTCTTAACCACGCTCCCCGCGAACGAGTAAGGGGTCACGGTGTTGTGACGGGGCACAACATCTTAATCAACTAAGAAAAAGTTTTATCCTCAAAAATTAATAATAGAACCTACATCTAAGAGAACAATGAAAGAAACTAAAAAAAGTTTCGCCCTCAAAAGTTTCGTCTGTATTCATTTTTTCGTATATCGCGTGTTGTGAGTACGGAAAATGTTTTTTATGCCCCGATTCTATAGAATCGATAGTCATCCCCCGAGCGTGATGTCCTGCTAGCCTAGGTTGTATTCACACAAGATAGGGTCATAAAGTTGTCCGAAACACAAAGACTACGTAGAGAAATTGAACACTTGCATAGTAGAAACTTGCTTTATTGATAATGAACATCATTTACAAGACTCAATTACGTACAAAGAATGTTTTATTGGCTTACCAACATGACTCAAAATGAACGCTGATGAGATAGTCGTTCCATATATTACATCTTCTTTATACAACCAAAATATTTAAAACACCTGATATTGGGGAAAGCTGAGTCATTTTCTGTTGGACTAATGTGGGGTCTTTAAAAGGTTGAATAAGCCTTCGTGTACACGAGCAAGGCTTCCAAAATACACGAGCGTCACCTTTAGTAATGTGGCACGTGCTTCCTGATTCATAGTACCTTAGAGAGCGATAATGAGTACATTGTCGTGTACTGGTGAGTAACTAATTAAACACCACACTCTCATTTGTTCAAGAAGTTATATGAAGCATGTAATATAATTGATGATCTTTCTAACCGTCATAGTAAATTTTAAGTGAACAGTAAATAAGGCATATTCCAGATAGACTATGTTACAAAATACCATGTTCCTTCCTTTCAACTTATTATCACCGCTAAAATTGTGTGCATCTGTGTAAAGGTCACTGACAAGTCTAGCCATCCTGGACGTATATCTTGGTTTAGACGATGACCTTTTCATTGTGATTGCAAGCCCGTTGAAAGTTCCTGAATAACCCGTGCTAACATCTAACATAGCTATCTAGGTTCCTCCTAGGCCGAATCGGTCCCATGACCTCGGGATACCGTTCGAAGAACCTAACTCTTGTGCATAAGTTGTCTATGACCGTACAAGACTAAGATAATTACTCATAGCATGGTCTATGAACTTCATATGAACTTACCCAATTTCAATGTATTATGCCTTATCCTTGCAACACTTCTTCATTTATTCAATCTTTTCTTAACGCAGTTCTATAGTAGGCATAACATAAGTTAAAATGTTGCAGTTTTATGGTATATCAGTTCTATAACAGGTATACATAAGTAAAATAACAGTTCTATAATTTACTACTCTATAGAAGTAAGCATTTCAATGTTGTATCCTTGCATCTATCTCTAACATTATAATTCATCGATATCGTTGATTGATTGGAGAACAAGAGGGTCGAGGAAAGAAAGGTCAAGCCACTAACCGTTGATTGAATGAGGCGAAAGAAAGAGTCTTCTACTCTAAACATTACCTACATGATTACCTACAATTGCATAAGCAAATGATCAATACTCTACCCTTTTATTTCAAGATTCTATATGAAGTACGAAGTTTAAAGAACGCAAGCAATAAAATCTATTGAAAGTACATTCAACAAAACCAACGCGAAAAGGGACAACATCGACATCAAAAACAAAATAACAGAGAGGACTCTTTTGACTCATCGCAGAGTCCTTCCTAGATATACGATCAGCTAAATGTGAGACTTGATTCCAAAGAAGCCGGTCCATAACAAAAAAAGGGCCTTGATTCAATCTAACCCGATCAATCGATACCGACAAGTTTTCTTAAGCACTCCTCGCGAATGGAGGAATGGGACACGATGTTGAGACGAAATACTATATTATAACCAACAAAGAAAAGATTTTGTCCTTGAAACTTAAGAATAGAACCTACCAATAGGAAAATAATGAAAAAAAAACTTTCTTTCATCTCGGACTCGAGTTCCTAGGTCGACTCCTCGACCGAGTGATTCCTCGAGAGTACGTGAATTAGAGGAATTGCACGATTCCAAAGTAATTTATCTTTGTGCTCCAGGACTAGACAAGTTCTTCCATGTACGGTAAGTCCACCTTCAGATCAGACAGACCAAAATCTACCACATGGCTTAGATTGTCACACCCTAGTCCTAAAATATGTAGGACTAGAGTACTTGGTAATAGACAGATACGTATCAAGTGGACTCTATCCCCACTTGAATATGTCACGTTGTCTAGAATAGAGTATCTTGTCTAATATGGCAAGTCAAACTATATCTCTATCCACATAAGGAATAAATATATCAAGAATGAACAAAGTGCATTAGAGTCCGCCGCCCAATAATACACATGTTCGAACAAGCTCGAGAAACGAATAAGCTTACAAATACTTGGTTGTAACAGTAGTAAAGTAGTGGTAGTAAATAAATACACAGAAGAAAAATAATAAAGTACCACTAATGATACCTGAATCCTACAAAAATACACACCAATCCAATCCTACAAGCGAACCTCAGCAAATACCTAAAAGAAAACTAGGTCCTTAGTAGGGATGTAATAAGATACACAATATACATGCCATGTACAATAAATAAACATGCATGATAGACAAAAATAAACGCAGAGAAGACAATGGCATGCTATAGAGAAGCATGGTACTAGTTGTGGCTAACAAACAAATCAAGTCAATCCTATATACTGTAGCCAAGGCAAGAGCCTCCCAATCTATAGCATATCTCAATTGTAGTTCAAGGCAAGAACTCCCAATCATGAATGGTCAAGTAGCCAATCCTAGTATCAATCTATGCTCCTGAAGGAACACAAGGGTCAATTCAATCCTATAGAGAGTAACTCAATGCAAGAGACTCCCAATATATAGTATATCTCAGTTGTAGTTCAATGCAAGAACTCATAATCGATAATGGTCTAGTCACATCAAGTCAAGTCAAGTCCAAGTCAAGTAACATTATCAAGTAAAAGAAATCTGGAGCAACGAGCAATATCACAAGTAGTATAGATGAACATGTATAATGATGACAAGACGAGAACAAGTAATATATGCACGTGATCGAGTACTAAACCAATATGAAAAGGAAGAAATAGAAAAATATACATGAATATAAAAGATGGACTGAATAACAAAATATGTAAAATATTGTACAAGTTTGGCAAGGTATACTTGATACAAGGTTCCCAATACATGGACATGAGTATAAATCATATTAAACTCATGAAACCATAATTTTAATCATGTTTTATGCCCATTAATTTACTGAATTCCTGATTTGATGTATTGGACAT
The DNA here is from genome assembly GCA_029216955.1 of Iris pallida. Classification (NCBI taxonomy): domain Eukaryota; kingdom Viridiplantae; phylum Streptophyta; class Magnoliopsida; order Asparagales; family Iridaceae; genus Iris; species Iris pallida. The sequence goes on along the minus strand of JANAVB010040216.1, from coordinate 8,229,345 downwards.
GGTACATAGAAATTTTCACTTTACGCCCACTAGTTGATCATGAAACTTGCCTAGAATGTTAACAACACCTAACCAAGATGTATGCCCATCAAAATATGATCATTAATTAAACAGGAAAATCATCTAAATTTACCACTTTTTAGTCCTAAATTTCAACACCTACCTATGTGCCAACACATGCTAAAATTATAAATATGAGACTAGTTTTATGGCATGCCAAGTTTGGTTCAGATTTATATGATTAAATATCATAACAACATGCTAAAATTAATAAAAACACAATCTTATTTGCATAAAATCTCATATTTACATATTGTGTTTTGGATCTCAAATCTACACACAAACATCTACCAATCATGTATGATCATAACCCAATTTTTTTTCGAATTTAACATGCATGCATATGATCAATCATAGGTTTTTTGCTTGGTAATATTTAAACAAGAAAATTCTGGTTTTGGGGAGGTTGAGTAAATTGGAGAAGAAAGACTAATGGAGAAGGAAGAAGAAAATGGATTGGAAAACTCACCAAGATGAAGAGATGAAGAACCTTTTGTTTTGCTCACGAGATGTAGTCCCTTCTTTTGGACATCAGTGTAATCTTTTACTTCTTATCCAGATGAAGAGATGAATAACCTTTTGTTTTGCTCACGAGATGTAGTCCTGTGAATGTAACTGAATTTGAATAAACAGAATACATTCGCTCCATTCTTTGCTCGTGGTATTTGTGGTGCTTGTATTAGAGAGCCAAATACCGTATTTATGTAAAGGGTATACCGCTGGGGGACCCCCTCTTTTTTTCGGACCTATTGCCCTTTTGTGCATCCGAAAATACGAGCAAATAGATTGGAATGATACTTTCATGGACTTATTACCCTTTGGCACACCGGCGGTGTGGGTAATAAATTTGAAACAAAACCTAACAGAGGTAACATGGTCATGATAGGTTTTATGATCTTGGCGTCGTGCCTTTCATCTCGGGTTGGGTACAGGCGTCAAGTTGGAAGACTATCGTTATCAGAGGTAATATGGACGTGACACATGATAATCAATAGTGGTTTTTGGTGGAATAGATTTTTTTTGTCAAGTTTGGCTTCTTGTCAGGTATCCCTTCCTGGAGCAGGAGAGACTTTCCAAGCTTCTTCTCCGGCGACCTCCACCGAAGATGAGGAGATAGCCCAGGAAGTCGTCAGAGCATTCTACTCTTTACTGAAAGTGAAGCTTCATGGATTCTTGAATCGAAATACTGCCTTCAGCCCTGTGAAGGCTGTTGTCGAATGTCAAGTAGCGGCCCTCGAGAGCATTGCTGGTTATGAGGAGCGAGCCAACACTCCGAGGAAGGTTCTGAACAACCTGGAGGGTCAGGTGGCCAGGTTTTGGGACATCAAACAGTGGAGCCCGACGTCAATATTCCGTACAGAGGACTATGTTGTGATGACGGCTCTTACGGAGGAGAAGGCTACCTTCCAGGCAAGGAAGGACACCCTCGTTCATGAGATTGGCGAGCTGGCTGACTAGTATGGCCAGTTCAATACTGCGAGTGAGGCCCGTGCTGTCTCGAAGAACAGGCTGGCTGCATAAATTACTGAAAAGCATAATCACATTACGCAGATCTGGAACGAGATTGCCCAGCTGGAAGCCGAATTGAGGGCGGCGATAATTCAATAGGAGAATTATTTGTCCCAGGCTGCCATAACTGCCACCACTTCTGCCCATTTTGAAGAGCAGCTGGAATAGTTGGAGGGGGAGCATCAGATTCTGATCCTCTTTGAAGATGAAGCTGCTCGTCAAGAAGAGGCACGGCGCCGAGCTGCTATGAAGTCTGAAGCCGAGATTATGGCTATGAGGGATAGCATCAATTGCCTGTGCATCCCATAGATTTTGTAACTCTTTTTCTTTTTTTTCTAGACGTCACAACTTTTGTACCCTTTTTCCGTCTTTTGATAGACGTTCAAGTACAAGAATCTTTTCAGGAGTGAATGTGATTTCGTGAAATATCGATGCTAGAGGTAATGTGAACGTAATAAGGATATTTCTGGTGGGTATTCCGTTGGAGAATTTTTATGTGGACCTATTATCTGTTTTATATTCAAGTTATTTGAATATAGATAATAAGTTGAACGAAGCTGCTAGTAGAGGTAATATGGACATAATAGTTGAGAATGTTCTATATCTGACCAGAGGTAATATGGACGTAGAAAGATATATAGCATTAGAGGGGAGTAGATAATTCAGAGGTAATAGGGACGTGATTATCCTTGATGAATGATTTGCTCAGAAGTTATATGGAGGTGGCAAAACATTTAATCATTCCACTGGGAAAATAATTATCGAAAAATAATTCAGAGGTAATGGGGACATGACTTGTTTTCACCAAACCGAGTTTGGACGGAGTCAAAAATGAAAATAATTCCACTGGATAAATATTTTAGAGGACCTATTATCCAGGGTGTATTCAAGACTCTTGAAATACGAATAATTGTTAGATATTTTTTTGAATCATATAAACATCGTACTGTACATTTACATGACTGAACACATGTGAACAAAAAAAGGTTACATATAGTATTTTTTCAGGAACTTGTCGTTGATAGACATCATGAGCAAGTCACCATCCGGCTTGGTTAGCCGGTACACACCGTTAGAATACACCGATTCTATGACGAAAGGACCTTCCCATTTAGGCTGGAATTTTCTTTTTGTTTTGTGCGTCATAACCATCGGTCTTCTCACTGCTAAGACCAGATCGCCGACTTGGAAGATCTTTTCCTTCCCTTTTTTATTGAAGGCTCTGGAAAGACGTGCTTGGTATAGCTCAATGCGCTGCTGAGCTAACAAGCATTTTTCGTCTAGCGCTTCGAGCTCTTGGAGTCACAGACGGTAGCTTTCTTCAGAAGTCAGCTCGCTGGCTAGGGCTACTCGAAGAGAAGGAATCTAGATTTCTAGGGAAAGAACTGCTTTTCTTCCATAAACCAGAGAGAATGGCGTACTGCCTGTTGGATTCTGGACTGTTGTACAATAGGCCCATAGACATTCACCAAGCTTCTCATTCCAATCGTGCTTGTTGGAAGACACGAACTTCTTAAGAAGTTTTATGATGGTTTTGTTGAAGGCTTCTGCTAGCCCGTTAGCCGCTGGATTGTAGGCAGTAGAGGCTATGTTCTGGATTCGGTTCTTATCGCAGAACCGATAGAATGCATGGCTTGTGAACTGTGGACCATTATCATGGATGATCCTGCGAGGTAGGCCGAAGTAGTAGATGACGTGATGTTTGATGAAACTGATCACGTTTGACGTCTTCACTTCGGTGAGCGGTATAGCTTCTGCCCATTTGGAGAAGTAATCGGTTATGGCTAGGATGAATCGATGTCCTTTGGAGGATGATGGGCTTATTGGTCCTGTGACATCCATGCCCCAGGCTTCAAACGGCCAAGATGCTGCTGTCGGGTGTAGAAACTCCGAAGGTTGATGAATAAAATTGGCGTGGAACTGACAAGCACTACACTTCTTTGCATATTCAACAACATCTGCTTTCATTGTGGGCCAGTAATAACCCATTCGTTTGAGGTAATCTTATAATTTGGGGTCTAGTTGATGAGCACCACAAACTCCATCGTGAGCCTCCCGGAGTGCATGTTTGGCTTCTGTGTCTGATAAGCATCGTAACAGTAGCTCATCATAAGAGCGTCGGTACAACATCTTGGTAGCTGAGTTATAGTAAAATCTGAGGGATCGCCTCTGGATGGATACTTCTTCCTTCGGGTCCTCGGAGAGAATTCCATAGACAGCGTAGTCTATGAAGGAAAATCTCCAGTCTTTGACATCGACGTTTGTTTTTGCTACGTAACTGTGATGAATATGCATGTAGCACTTGTCTCCTAAAAATTATTTATTTATTTTAGAGAGCATTTTTATTTATTTATTTATTTTAGAGAGCATTTTTATTTATTTATTTATTTTGTTTATTATTATTATTTATATAATGGTTTGAATCGTAGGTAAATGGAGATTTGATTTGGGATCACAAGGGTGTGTACCTAAGCCTATAGCTTAAATATAATAAAATTAGGACATATATGGTCTCCAAGGTCCCCAGGCAGCCCTAGTGTGTTATTTTAATATTTTAGAAGTTTTTGGCTTTTTCGAAGATTTTTAGATAATATTATCTATTATTATTATTATTATTATCATAAACTTCTATGATTTTTATAAGATCACACGAACACAATTTTGGGTCCAATATTTTTAGATAGACTCTAGACATCTAGAAATAATTTCTAGAATTTTCCAGAAATTTTAGGAATTTTCTGTGATTTATTAGAATTATTTGGAGGAAAAAAGAGATTAATACTAGTTTTTAAATCAGAAAAGAAAAAGAAAAAAACATTAGAACACCCCCATCCCCAGCCTGGGCCCGCCTGGCAGCTAAACAGGCCGGGCAGCGGGGTCCACGTGGCAGTCAAATTGGGCGGGCGGAGCTCGGTCTCCGAGCCACCCATGAAATCCCAAGCCGAGCCGGCTTGGAGCTGCACTAAGCCGAGTCAAGCTAGGCTTGTTCTAGACCGTGCGATCTGAGCTTTGGGCGCGTGGGATTCTGCCATGTGGCAGAGTTAGCCGAATTCAGCAGCCCACCGACTCTCTCTTTCTTCCTTTATATATATATATGTAATCAGTTATTTCAGAAACCTAGAATTAATTCAGCAGCTTTTGCGGAAGAGTTCGGAAGAGTACTTCGACTTCGCGGAGGGTTTGCCGTTGATCTAGACGTCCTTTTTATGTGCCATTTTTTTATGTTAGAAGCATATTGAGGTTATGTTTCTGAATATATAATTTATTTTCTGGTATTTTGATCTAGAATTTCTGAATAATTATTTGAGTGTCTGTTGTCCAAAAATCAACACGTCGTACGGTTTTCGAGATTTCGAGGGATCCCGAACTTTGTTTCGTGATCTGTTTGAAGTTTTGGAAAGCTGACACCGAGCTCTACAACATATAATTTTTCCAAAAATTCAGAGTTTCATCTAGTATTTTATTTTGTTAATAGAAGTCAGATTTGGTCAACGGTTCACTGATTTGGTCATGGTTAGCCATAATGGCGATAACTTTTGACCAAATCACGATTTTTCGGCACAGTCAATTCCAGTGCACTCATGGCACTAAAATCTACCATGTTGTATACTCAAACTTTTGAATTCATAATGTTTGACTAGTTAGTCAACAGTATGTCTCGGTTTGCGTGCCACGAGTCCCAAATTTGGAACCGTAACTTTCCTTGGCTAAATATTTGTGTTTAGATTATTATTTCAGAATTAAATAGGTTAAAATATGATTTTAGATGATTTACTCCAGAATTAGAATAGTATTAATTAAGTTAATCCATTAGCCACTTTTTAGGATTTTTAGAGTGGGAATCGTTGATCTAACTTATGGTTTTTATGTGACCGGGTAGATCGGACTACGACGTCTTGACTTGTGACTTTATCATCTATCAGAGCAGGCAAGTATCACTATGACCTATGTTCCTTTATTTTATACGGCATGTATCTTCATGTCGTCTTTTCACTATTACTCCCTTATGGTTCATGATTCATGATTACTATTGTGCACGAGAGTTAGAATTGGTTGGATATACATACATGTTCATGCCTTACTCATTATTTCCTATTGTTTACAGTTTATCATATTGCTAATGTTTACCGTAGTGGACATGTATTGTGAGTGAGTCGGGCGGGAGAATACAACAAGTAAGCAAGTGGTCAACGAATTGAATACAGACCCCCCTATACATTGATTGCATAATATCAGTCATGCACCACACATATGACTGACGGATATCCCAAGCCGTCTATATGCTGAAAGTTGGTATTCTAAAACACACAGTACACGTGACTTAACTATAGTTACTCTATTGTCTACTGTTCTTCTTTCGTCAAAGTCTACCTTCTTATTGTTATCATGTCTTAGTGGTATGTCAAAGTCTACCTTCATATTGTTATCATGTCTCAAAGGTACTTTCTTATCATACAATGTCATACTTATCTGCAGTTAATTTCCTTTTATCCTTCCTTCATGCTTGTATACTATATTGTGTAATGTAGTGTTATGGTGATCTTGCTCCAATATTGACTGAATAACAATTTTTCAGCTTTAGATGACGAGATTTGCCCCGAGGTCTATGGTGAGTTTGTTGGCGACCCTGACATCACTGGCGTATCCGGTTCCAGCACTGATGCGAATTAGCATATTTCCTTCCTTATGGATTTGCATTAGTTAGTAGTTATAGTTATGGAGTTAGTTTTCTATTTTTACTTTCTGCTATCCGGGTTTGTTCCCGAGACTTTCTGAGTTGTAGTGGATTATTTCATATTTATAATATTGAGACTATTGGATATTTTGGTGATTATTAGTGGCTTAGTTGTGGATGATATATATGTGCGTGTTGTTCTTGTTGTGAACCATTGTTATCATAGACAGCGTACTACCGCCGATTCTGCGGCGTAGGCTAGACTTGGCCACGAACTTGAATCCCAAAATTGGGAGCGGGTCGTGACAAGTTTTTATGGTGGCCCATGCAGGTCCAATTTTGCAAAAGACTGCGAACTCGTGGTAGTGCTTAAGTTAGTTGTACTACTATGAGCCTGCGAATAGAGTTAATATTAGGAGTTATATCATCCGCAAAATTGGATTTCTAACCCTATGAGTCTAATTTATCTTAGGATCTTATTGTCTCTTAAATTGCATCTTGCTTGATTCCGTCCGTGATTTCTTCGATATGTTTGTATCTACCGTTCCAACCATATCATTTATTTACTTTTAGTTCGCAAAGGTTGAGACAAGGCGCAGCACGACTCGTAAGGGAAAAAGGATAGCTAACCTTTATGCTACGCCCGAGCCCGAAGGATCGACAACAGAGAGTATAGAATTCGTAGAGCCCTCTGACCATCAATAAGATAGGGTTAGCGCTGAGGATCTTGCACCTCCACCACCAACAGCCCCAACCCCAGGAGTAACTGTGGATGGAGCTCATATCCTTACAATACTCCAGGGCATAATGGAGACTCAGCAGAGACATACAAATGTTCTGGAGAGGAGCGTAGAAAACGACAAGATCGTGTGGGTACTATCGATGGGTTTCACAAGATGAACCCACCTCCATTTACTGGCTAGGAGAAACCTATAGAAGTCACCAACTGGCTAGTGGAGATAGAGACACTACTAGAGGAATCGGAGCTGCCACCGCAGAAATGGATAAAAGCAGTAAAGTTGCAGCTCAAGGACAATGCACATCATTGGTGGGCGGCACAAGAAAGACGGTTGGGCAAGAATGTGTTATGGGAAGAGTTTACAGACCTCTTCAATACCATGTTCTTCCCCACCACAGTTCAGAAGGAGCTGCGGGATCAGTTCATACGACTAGAGCAGGGGAGCATGACAGTGGACGAATATGATGCAGAATTCAGTTGCTTGTGTCATTTTGCTCCTACTCTTGTATCTACAGAAGAAGAAAAGGCGGAGAAATTCTATTCTGGGTTGAATTACAAGTTGCAGAGTTTGACAGCGTCAGTAGACCCAACATCCTATACAGGTATCTTGAATGCAGCTAGGCGTCAAGAATCTATCCTAAGGCAAAAAGTAGCTTCCCAAAAGAGAGGTAGAGATGGTAGTCATCAAGAACCATCAAAACATCCTAATATTCCTCAAAAGACCCTTCAAATCCAACATCAACATCATCCTCCAACTAGGATGGTATTATCCTGTCACGACCCGCACCCTAGAGTAAGGGCAGGAGAGGTGAATACGCCCAGCCTACGCCGCAGTATCGGCGGTAGAACGTTGTCCTAGTTCACATACATCTAACAGTAAGGTAAAATACAGTTATACTCTCCCAATGGAGGTGACATAATAGAATATATCTCAATCAAAACTAAGGTAGAATACGATAAGATAGATGGATATGCAAACCAGAAATCTACGCAAGAAGTACAAAAGAGAGAGATAATGCTAAGTGTCTAAGATAAAACTCAACAACATCCAGAATACACAAGATCCCAATATACAACTCAAATCTCCAATAACATGAAATAAGAGAAACCTAAACTAAAGAATATCAGCCTCTACAGCTAGTCGATCCGACTGGAAGTCCGGGTCACAAGAGTCATCTATAGCTATCCCATAGTAGGTGTCTACGCAGGCCTCATCCTCATCCTCTATAATATTTTCAACGGGTCCAGTCAGGACAGGAGCGAGAACAAAACATCTCACGCAGTTCATATCAAGTTAGGAAATATAAAGCATGCAATAGAGTAAGATACAGGAAACGCTGAAAGAAGAATGTATATGAAAAATAGCAGAAATTTGATAATAGGAAATATTTATATATGATAAGTAAGAACCGTAAGCAATATTTGATTTAGAGTACAGTATGGTTATGTAAACGGTTTAGGACAATGCAATGGTAACTCCATTGTATGTGAGTGCACAATGGACATATACAATAGTTATACAATATTGCACAATAGGATTTGATTACATAACCAATTCTACTCCCCCTCCCCAATCAATACACAAGGATCCACTCCAGTTACGTTATCTTATACAATAGTGTACAATGTTATACAATAGATGTACAATGTTATACAATAGTTGTACAATGGTCTATCCATGGGACTCATGTGATAATGAGAGTACAATATGCACAATGAGTATACAAGGATAAGGGTCTTCAATAAATACAATATGTAAGATAAACGCACATCATAATATTTATTTAGTGAATACAAGGGGATAACATCTCAAAAGAAGATCCATATAGTACCAATATGTGATAACAATCGTGTCAGCATCAAGTACAGTAATCTAGAGCAAGAATGTAAATCCAGACAAGTATGAAACGGTCAGAGAATGTACTCGCCTGATATCTGAATGTCTGAAGTAAATGTATTATCCGAGATGAGGTACCTGACTCCTAGTTAGAGCAACACAAGTCAATATGTATACATGGGATGATAATTGTAATCTACAATGCATCTGCATATTTTCTAGGTCAAACTAGACTAAAGCCAACACTTGGTCAACTTTAGTCAACTACACTAGACAAACTAGGTCAAGTCCTAGACCAACAAGTCTAACCAGTGTCACCAGGCCTAACCAAGTCTAGCCTAGCATGCAACCAAGCAACATCACAAGCCACAAGGCACCCCACACAATCACAAGTCATAGAGAACACACATTACAGATATATATACATGCATACATTTACACTACTTCCATATATATATATATATATATATATATATATATATATATATATATATATATATATATATATATATATATATATATAATGCAATGTATATATATATATATAAATATATATATATACATTACATTATATATATATATATATATATATATATATATATATATATATATATATGTATATATATATATATATATATATGTATATATATATATATATATATGTATATATATATATATATATATATATATATATATATATATATATATATACATTACATTACCTAATGGCATACCTACATTATATTCATTTATTTGAACTTGCATACATATTTCCATTCATGCATTCATTCATATATTCATGTCATTCACATTCACTAGATTATATATATATATAAAAAAAAAAAAAAAATATATATATATATATATATATATATATATATATATATATATATATATTAGCATACATCTATACATAGAAAGGGGAAGAGGCTTGTGTGTATATGTTATAGTGTTCATGCAACCTAGGCTATAGGTCATCCTGTGCACCTGTGTGTGTGATACAACAATGCAATTAAATGTGGTGAAGTCTCAGGAATGTGACAGGGACTAAGAAGTGTGTAGAGTGAATGTGTGACAGTGTCTAGTGGGTGACATGTTCATGTGTGTGTGTGTTTGTACAGGAAGTGAGAGTGAGGCATGTGGGTGTGCGTGTTCATATTGTATATGTCTCAGATTTTGTGTGTGTGTGAAGAGTTTTCATGTGTGTGTGTGAAGAGTTATCCCCCTAGGCTCTCAGTTTTCAGAAAGAGAAGGGAATCTCAGATTTTGAAACCCATGTGTAACTACTACTTGGAATCTCAGGAAACAAGTTTTCACATAAGAGGAATGGACATTTCAGTGTTCAGTCTACCACATTTCAGTGTTCAGTCTACCACAAAAACAAGAATTAACAGTTGATAGTTTAACAGTAAAAAGAATTTTCGAAGGCCATTATCAATGCAACCACCAACTGATACCTACAAACTCGAATCCAATTAACCCAACAATTTCGAAACACTAAAGTGAAATAGCTGTTAGGAGGTTAACATCATTCAACATTTCAGTTTACAGATTTGAATAAGAAGAAAGAAAAACTCTCAGTCTTCCTAAAGTGAACACACAAACAGTGTATGTGTGTGACCTGTTACTTGTGATTCTCAGGTCAGCAAAGTGATAGTTCAATAGTGAATAAATTTGAATCAAAAGACAGTTAACTTACCTATCAACCCCAACACCAATTCAAATTCAAATTCAGTTAAAGGGAGTAATGAAGATCAATTCTTAGTTTAAGCAAGATAGTATCTCAGGTATCTGTCAATAGGAAAACTTAGTTTAACATCTCAGTTTTCCTAAAGTATACCACAGTGCATTCTCAGATTTGGTGACTGTCACTGACAGTTAAGTATAAGTCCCAATCACAATTTTTGAAATCCATTTACCCTATCTCAACACCAAGTCATTAACCTAATCTAGCATGAAATTCCTAAATCAAAATTTAAGAAATACAAGTACACATGTATGGAATTTAAACACGGCAAATTACATCAATTCAGTTTTTTAGGAGGAATCAAGTGACAGTTTTCTTTTATATCAATTAAAGCACCAAAACCCATTCGAAATCCCACGGCCTTACACCAACCTATAATCAATATTGTAGTACTGTATTTACACCTGTGTGAGTGATTTAACATGGCATTTAAACAGGAAACATCAGTTTAAAATGGCATTAACTTCCAAAATTTCAAACAGGCTATAGGTATCAGTCCAACAGTCTATATATCAATTCATTCAATCAAAACTCCATTCGAAATTCAAATTCCCAATCACGATCTATAAACCAACATCCCAGTAAACTATTATACGTGTACATGAATCAATATGGTAATTAAAACATTGAAATTCAGTCTCAAATAGAATCAATTTCAGAAAACTGGGAAAACATGGAGCATGTATCAGTGATTCCCATTTCAAACCCAAATATTAATAAAAATCAATCAAAAGTTCCAAAACACATGTACACAAGTGTTCCTCACATCAATACATGTCATGGGGGTCTATTCGTGTCCAGGAACTCGGACACGAAGTATCCCAATTCGAAATGGTACAGTCAACTGAAACTGGCAGTGGGGACTGTCTCGTACAGCCATATCGAGTCTAATAGGACTCGACACACAATACGAGGAGGGTCGTGTCCGTGTCTAGTGATAGAGTGGTTCTAGTGCTAGGGAATTGACACCCTGAATTGGGTCGAATCCATGTCGTGTCCGATATATAGGTACGTATCAGTAATGCGAATTCCCGTGCGTGTGTAGCAGTGTAAGACCAGTGCACGAGTCCTGTCGTATCCGATACGATGCCGCTGGACATGAGACTTGGAGGACAGGTTCGCAGACACTGCCCCCACCTCCATGTCCAACCACAGCTCGTCACGTGGCCTGTGCAGTGAGCACGAGACCACGAGCAGCAGGAGAAAAGCCTAGCCGCACGCGAGGCTGTGTCCACGCCATCATATGGACACGACATGACACAGAAACATGGGTTTAGGTTAGGGAAATCAGAAGGCACATCAAAACCAACAATCCCAATCAAAAAGATTTCAAAAATAACACAAAAACATCCATTGTGGCATTTTAACAAATACATGCACATATACATTGATACGTGTCCGATACGGACACGAATCGACACAAATACAATACCTACGGCTAGGGGACACCTAGGGCTTCCTATCCATGCAAGAAAATGAAATTTGGTGGAGGGAATAGAGATTTACCTATATGTATAATTTGCAAGAAAAAGCCTCAAATGGGGGGTGTTCTTCTTGATGGCCAAGTGCTCCAAATTGGTTCAAACCTGAGATTTCTCTCTATGAACATGAAATAGGGCTAGATTAGGATCATTGCAAAAGACTAGAGTGGAAAAGGAATTCAAATGAAGAATCTAGGGATTGGAGAAGAAATGACATTACCTCTTTCTTCAAAATATTGAAATCTCAATAAAGAGGCAAGAACAATAAATGAAGAGATTATTTATAGGGGGAGTAGCCCTAGGTGGCTGGTCATAAAGTGATAGTTAGGGTTAGGGTTAGGGTTGAGTCTAATAGGCTATGGACCTATTTGCACTAGTCATTGAACCAAATTCTAAGTCTCAAGCCTATGGACCAAATCACTACGCCTTCTATTCAAGTCTTGATTCCTACATGACTAACTTAGGTTGACTTAAGTTAGACTAGGGTCTCACCATGCTAATCAAGTCACCTTAACTAGAGTCAACATCTAGGTTAATCTCTTAAGTCACATCATAATATATATTTAGTGAATACAAGGGGATAACATCTCAAAAGAAGATCCATATAGTACCAATCCGTGATAACAATCATGTCAGCATCAAGTACAGTAATCTAGAGCAAGAATGTAAATCCAAACAAGTATGAAACGGTCAGAGAATGTACTCGCCTGATATCTTAATGTCTGAAGTAAATGTACTATCCGAGATGAGGTACCTGACTTCTAGTTAGAGCAACACAAGTCAAGATATATACAGGGGATGATAATTGTAATCTACAATGCATCTTCATGCTGTCTAGGTCAAACTAGACTAAAGTCAACACTTGTCAACTCTAGTCAACTACACTAGACGAACTAGGTCAAGTCCTAGCCCAACAAGTCTAACCAGTCTCACTAGGCCTAACCAAGTCTAGCCTAGCATGCAACCAAGCAACATCACAAGCCACAAGGCATCACACACAATCACAAGTCATTGAGAACACACATTACAGATATATATATATACATGCTTATATTTATATTACTTCCATATATATATATATATATATATATATATATATATATATATATATATATATATATATATATATATATATATATATATATATATATATATATATATACATTGTATTACCTAATGGCATACCTACATTATATTCATTTATTTGAACTTGCATACATATTCCTATTCATGCATTCATTCATATATTCATGTCATTCACATTCAATAGATTACACATAAACTTGGATATATATATATTTTAGCATACATCTATACATAGAAAGGGGAAGGGGCTGTGTGTGTATATGTTATAGTGTTCATGCAACCTAGGCTATATGTCATCCTGTGCACCTGTGTGTGTGATACAACAATGCAATTGAATGTGATGAAGTCTCAGGAATGTGACAGGAACTAAGAAGTGTGTAGAGTGAATGTGTGACAGTATCTAGTGGGTGACATGTTCATGTGTGTGTGTTTGTACAGGAAGTATGAGTGAGGCATGTGGGTGTGTGTGTTCACATTGTATAAGTCTCATATTGTGTGTGTGTGTGTGTGAAAAGTTTTCATGTGTGTGTGTGAAGAGTTATCCCCCTAGGCTCTCAGTTTTCAGAAAGAGAAGGGAATCTCAGATTTTGAAACCCATGTGTAACTACTACTTGGTATCTCATGAAACAGGTTTTTACATAAGAGGAATGGACATTTCAGTGTTCAGTCTACCACATTTCAGTGTTCAGTCTACCACAAAAACAAGAATTAACAGTTGATAGTTTAACAGTAAAAAGAATTTTCGAAGGCCATTATCAATGCAACCACCAACTGATACCTACAAACTCGAATCCAATTAACCCAACAATTTCGAAACACTAAAGTGAACTAGCTGTTAGGAGGTTAACATCATTCAATATTTTAGTTTACAGATTTGAATAAGAAGAAAGAAAAACTCTCAGGCTTCCTACAGTGAACACACAAACAGTGTATGTGTGTGACCTGTTACTTGTGATTCTCAGGTCAGCAAAGTGACAGTTCAATAGTGAATAAATTTGAATCAAAAGATAGTTAACTTACCTATCAATTCCAACACCAATTCAAATTCAAATTCAGTTAAAGGGTGTAATGAAGATCAATTCTTAGTTTAAGCAAGAGAGTATCTCAGGTATCTGTCAATAGGAAAACTTAGTTTAACATCTCAGTTTTCCTAAAGTATACCACAGTGCATTCTCAGATTTGGTGACTGTCACTGATAGTTAAGTATAAGTCCCAATCACAATTTTTGAAATCCATTTACCCTATCTAAAAACCAAGTCATTAACCTAATCTAGCATGAAATTCCCAAATCAACACTTAAGAAATACAAGTACACATGTATGGAATTTAAAATGGCAAATTACATCAATTTAGTTTTTTAGGAGGAATCAAGTGACAGTTTTCTTTTATATCAATTAAAGCACCAAAACCCATTCGAAATCCCAAGGCCCTACACCAACCTATAATCCACATTGTAGTACTGTATTTACACCTGTGTGAGTGATTTAAAATGGCATTTAAACAGGAAACATCATTTTAAAATGGCATTAACTTCAGAAATTTCAAACAGGCTGTAGGTATCAGTCCAACAGTCTACATATCAATTCATTCAATCAAAACTCCATTCGAAATTCAAATTCCCAATCACGATCCATAAACCAACATCCTAGTAAACTATTATACGTATACATGAATCAATATGGTAATTAAAACATTGAAATTCAGTCTCAAATAGAATCAATTTCAGAAAATTGGAAAACAGGGAGCATGTATCAGTGATTCCCATTTCAAATCCAGAAATCAATAAAAATCAATCAAAAGTTCCAAAACAGTTGTACACAAGTGTTCCTCACATAATACATGTCATGGGGGTCTATTCGTGTCCAGGAAACTGGACACAAAGTGTCCCAATTCGAAATGGTACAGTCAACTGAAACTAGTAGTGGAGACTGCCTCTTATAGCCATGTCGAGTCCAATAGGACTCGACACATAATACGAGGAGGGTCGTGTCCGTGTCTAGTGATAGAGTGGTTCTAGTGCTAGGGAATTGACACCCTGAATCGGGTCGAATCCGTGTCGTGTCCGATATATAGGTGCGTATCAGTAATGCGAATTCCCGCGCGTGTGTAGCAATGTAAGACCAGTACACGAGTCCTGGCATGTTTAACATGATGTTGCTGGACATGAGACTTGGGGGACAGGTTCGCAGACACTGCCCCCACCTCTATGTCCAACCACAGCTCGTCACGTGGCCTGTGCAGTGAGCACGAGACCACGAGCAACAGGAGAAAACCCTAGCCGTACGCGAGGCTATCGTATGGATACGACACAACACAAAAATGTGGGTTTAGGTTAAGGAAATCAGAAGGCACATCAAAACCAACAATCCAAATCAAAAAGATTTTGAAAATAACACAAAAACATCCATTGTGGCATTTTAACAAACACATGCACATATACATTGACACGTGTCCGATACGGATACCAAACGGACACGAATCGACACAAATTCAATACCTACGGATAGGGGACACCTAGGGCTTCCTATGCGTGCAAAGAAAAAGAAATTTGGTGGAGGGAATAGAGATTTACCTATATAAGCAATTTACAAGAAAAAGCCTCAAAGGGGGGGTATTCTCCTTGATGGCTAAGTGCTCCAAATTGGTTCAAACCTGATATTTCTCTCCATGAACATGAAATAGGGCTAGATTAGGATCATATGCAAAAGACTAGAATGGAAAAGGAATTAAAATAAAGAATCTAGGAATTGGGGAAGAAATGACATTACCTCTTTCTCCAAAAATTTAAAATCTCAATAAAGAGGCAAGAACAATAAATGAAGAGTATTTATAGGGGGAATAGCCCTAGGTGGTTGGTCAAAAAGTGATAGTTAGGGTTAGGGTTGAGTCTAATAGGCTATGGACCTATTTGCACTAGTCATTGAACCAAATTCTAAGTCTCAAGCCTATTGACCAAATCACTAAGCCTTCTATTCAAGTCTGGATTCCTACATGACTAACTTAGGTTGACTTAAGTTAGACTAGGGTCTCACCATGCTAATCAAGTCACCTTAACTACAGTCAACATCTAGGTTAATCTCTTAAGTCACAACTAGTAAAAGTCAAATCAACAATCGTCAATCCATTCAATAAATCAATAATTCTAAAAAGTTAAAATAACCAAATTACCCCTAGACTAAAAATAATAAATAAAACACCCTAATCACATAACTAGGTTCTAGGGCAGACAGTCTCTACGATTTTACTAGCTGCACATTAAAATCACAAGTCATAAAATTTAAATAGTTTTGAAATGATTAAAAATCACCAAAAATTATATTATTATTTAAATATCATAATCAGATAAATTAAAAATAAAAAATTTCAAAATTACCCTTATTTTAGAAACTGGGTGTTACACATCCCAGCCATAACAACAGCCTATCCCATCCAAGCCTAAGTGTAATTATTGTGGAAGAGAAGGACACAAGTGGGACCATTATAGGAAGAGGTTAGGACTTTGTCTCCTTTGTGGATCACCAGACCACCAAGTGCGAGAATGCCCCGCAACACCAGCTCATAAGCCAGTTTTGCAATAGCAGTCTGGAGGAGCACAACGTCAAGGACAAGCATTCACTACCAAAATACAGTAAATTAGCGATCGAAAATTAGCGACAAAAATTTTTCGTCGACGTTAGCGACGACTTTGTGGCAACTAGTCGACGGATTACCGATGACAAGCCGTTACATTTTTTATTTTATTTTTAGGAGGAGGAATGGTCGTACATCCGTTGTTAGGGCGTCGGAGATATAGCGACGGATAGTTAGCCGTCGCTATGCAGTCGATTATTTGGCAGAAATTATGTAGAGAATTGGCGGGACAATTCTTCGACTACATAGCGATGGATATTCAGTCCGCAAGTATCAAAAATAGCGACTATCGGGCGACGGATTAAAATTCGTTGCTAGTCCGTCGCTACATAAACGTTCCAGACTTAAATTGAACCGGAGGGGGGAACTTTTCGTATTCCCCCCAAATTCACTCTCTCTCCTCTCCTCTCTCTCTCCTACAGCTTCGATGATCAGCATCAATGTACTCTTCTCTCTCTCTCCCGAAGGTAATCCCCTCTCTCTCTCGATCTCTCTCTCTCTCTCTCGTAGTGTCGTAGGGGCAGCGGGGGCGGCGGGCTTGGGATGGGGACGGGGGGCTTAGGGCGGGGGCGTCGGGGGCTGGACGGCGAGCTTGTGGCGGGGGCGTCGGGGGCTGGACGGCGGGCTTGGGGCGGGGCGTCGGTGGCTGGGCGGCTAGCTTGGGGCGGGGGCGTCGAGGGCTGGGCGGGGGGCTTGGGTCGGGGGCGTCGACGGCATGACCCGAAGAAAGTACAGATATTTTTTTCAACATCTGTAGGAGAACCATAAAGATATATCTTTTCACAACATGTCACCTTGTCAAAGACCCTTAATGTGAATATCACGTTACCGCGATGTCGGAAGACTAACATGTCATAATTTTTAAGCCGTGTGTTTTGACATAATCCTTCCAACTCTTTCCTCCTATGTAGTAATCTTGCATTACTATATAGCAGGAAAGTGTTTGGAGGATTATGTCAAAACACACGGCTTAGAAAATTATGACATGTTAGTCTTCCGACACCGCGGTAACATCGTTGTCACATTAAGGGTCTTTGACAAGGTGATATGTTGTGAAAAGATATATCCTTATAGTTCTCCTACGGATGTTGAAGAAAACCTCTGTACTTCCTCCGGGTCATGCCGTCGGCTGTGCTGCTTCCCCCTCCTCTTCCTTCCCACTTCTTCTCCTCCGACTCTACACTTGAGGTGGATATCATATGTGGCTGAGAGAGTCAAATAAGAAGAAGGGAAGTAGGAAGGAGAAGATGGGTCCAGAGCCATGGTAGAGGAGAGGAGAAGGAAGATGCTTGATCAGAACTTGAGGTGGAAAAGTTGTGACGTTGATAGCATGAGAGAGGGAAAGGGTGAATGGAGGGAGGGAAGTGGCTGCATGCCTTTGGCTCACTCGAGCGGTATTTGTCCTCCGACCCTCATCCTTCGGCAATAATGATTTGACAACCTATCACTATATCTTATATAGAAGTAGATGATATCTTAGTATTACATTATGTGAGTTCATCTTGATTCTGTTACATTCTTCAGATACTAGATACGATAAGAACATATACTACACCATATGTACAGAACATAGATAATTCACATTAATGTATGCTAGAATAAATTTTGGGTTGTGTTCTGAGCTATTCGTTCCAATACTTGGCAATTAAGCATGTGAAATAGAACTGATTATGTTTAGTTTGTCTTACGATACAGATTTTCACATCCAAATTGAAATAGATTGTTACTTCGTTGATCGTACATGGATGTACTAGCGGATAAACCTTCTGGATCGTAGGTACTTATAAGTATTGACCGTATCGGATTAGTATCGATCTATCGTTTTGGTATGGGCCGTATCGGTTGGTATTGGTCTTAGCAAATTGGTATCATCCTATCCGATATGTATCGACAGTATAGCTAGGATTCATATTGGCCTTATCGATTTAGTATCGGTCATATCCGATAGGTATGGCTGTGTTGGATAAGTATAGACCATTTCAGATTAGTATCGTGGAAGGTTTAGTAACAACTGTACTTAGCTTTCTCTCTTCTAGAGCTAGATTACCATTGCAAGAGAGTCACGAGAGCGTAGTTGGCCAGTTACAGAACATACATACTTCCTTTTTAATCTCACTTTTTCTGATAGAAAAGAAAGCATGTATGTTACTGTAACTGGCCAATCACGATCTGGTGACTCTCTTATAATGGTATTCTAGCTCGAGAAGAGAGATATCCAAGCACAGTTGTTACTAAACCTTTCATGATACTAATCCGAAATGGTCTATACTAATCCAATACGGCCGATACCTATCAGATATGACCGATACCAAATCGATAAGGCCAATATGAATCCTAGCTATACGGCTGATACATGTACATATCGGATATAGGACGATACCAATTTGTTAAGGCCAATACCAATCTGATACGTCCTATACCAAACCGATAGACCGATACTAATCTGATACACTAGATACTAAGTACATCCGGCCTATACCAGCGGATCCACCAATTACTGTACGATAGGCCCAATGACTCCAGTTATATTCGGTTATTGGTGAGTACATGATTACATAGTAATTCGGTTAGTCTTGTGATACAAATTTTTACTCTCATGCTACCAATGTCACAACTTTTTCAGTGTTGCTCCCTCTAATGATGATGAACGCAAAAAACTAACGTCACAACTTTTATAATTTGAGTAAATTTCTTTACCCTATATGAAAATTTTTGTTGTCAGAAAGATGGCTCCTAGGACTCGCAGAGGTGGTGCTGCTAGTCGAGGAAGGGGCCGAGGCAAGAAACCCTTGGAGGTCGACACGGAGGAAGTCCCCGTCGTCAAACAAGAGCCGGTGACTGTTAAGGAGGAGGTGTTACCAAAGGTCGAGGTCAAGGAAGAACCGATGACCATCAGGGAAGAGATTGCTCCTAAGGTTGAAGTTAAGGAGGAGCCACCATCAGAGAGTAGTAGCATCGGGACCGACCCTCCTGTCCCTACAGAAGACCTCAACCAGATTGAGCCTTCGTATGCAAAGTGGCTGATAGAATGGTACATGCCTCAACACAACTATGATCCCTGGCTGTGAGGATTCATCGTCTGCCTTGCGATCTTTGCTGAGGCCAAAGTCGATTTTCCTATGTGTTTTGGAATTTTGGAATATTTGTGGAAATTTTGGAATATTTGTGGGAATTTTGGCATATTTGTGCTATGATCGGATTATAACGACGGATATTAGGTTACTCTTCAGGATAATTGATGTCTATTTTATATTAATTTAGTTTGGTCTATATGATTCTTGGATAATTTGTGTACATTAAATTCGTATGTGCATATTTGGTCTATGTGATTCTTGGATAATTGGTGTGCATTATATATTTGGTCTATGTGATTGTTGGATAATTGGTGTGCATTATATATTGGTATGCATATTTTTGCGAACAGGGAAAGTGCTGCAATTTATTTTCAAAAAAATCTCATTTAGCGACGGACTAGTGACCGATTAGCGACGGATATTTCCAATTTCCGACTACTGTTCGACGGCATATCCGTCGCTAACTGGAGATTTGAAAATGTTTCCAGGTAGCGACGGGTGGTCGATGGAATATCCGTCGGCAACGTTCTGGTGGTATATAATTCGACGGAATGGCGATGATGTATCCGTCACCATGGTTCTGAAAATACCAAGCATTTCCAGAACATGGTCGACGGATAATCCGTCAGTATTCCGTCGCTAACCCGTCCTTTGTTAGCGACGGTGATCGACGGAATAGCGATGACTCATCCGTCGCCATGGTTCTGGAAATGCCAAGCATTTCCAGAACATGGTCGACGATAATCTGTCAGTATGTCATCGCTAATCTGTCCTTTGTTAGCGACGACGATCGACGGAATAGCGACGGAACGATACACTCTGATACGCTATTACGACAGTTTACCGACGGACCACTACGTTGCTAGTGTCTACACAGTTCAGTATTTAATACTTGAAATGGACGAAAGCCCGTCGGAAAGTCGTCGCTAATGCTTCGTATTGTGAAGTTGAAAAGTCGTCGTTATTCCGTCGCTTGACGACTACGTAGCGACGGACCGTTATTAGCGACGAGCTGATTGTCGACGGATTAATTTGGCCAAGACCTGCAGTGATCGATCGCTAATACAAATTCCCGACGAACGGGCGACGGTTCTGGCCGTCGATAAATCGACAAATTTTGGTAGTGATTTGTGGCCGTGACTCAACCCCAAGACATAGGTAACTTAAATATTTTTTCTTGAAAGCCTTCCTTAGTTTTAGTTGTTAGACAGGATGCATGCTTAATTTGTTTGTAGTATGCTTATTATTGATTAGTTTTCTTATGTTCCTAGCCATTATCTCTCTATGTGACGTAGTTTACGAATTATTGTTTGCAAGAGTTATGTATTATATTATATTGTTAGTGACGGTTGATTTTTAAGACAAAATTCTTTTAAGGGGGATAGTTTGTATCACTTGTCTTCCAAAAATTATTTATTTATTTTAGAGAGCATTTTTTATTTTTATTTATTTATTTTGTTTATTATTATTATTATTTATATAATGGTTTGAATCGTAGGTAAATGGAGATTTGATTTGGGATCACAAGGGTGTGTACCTAAGCCTATAGCTTAAATATAATAAAATTAGGACATATTTGGTCTCCAAGGTCCCCTGGCAGCCCTAGTGTATTATTTTAATATTTTAGAAGTTTTTGGGTTTTTCGGAGATTTTTAGATAATATTATCTATTATTATTATTATCATAAACTTTTAGGATTTTTATAAGATCACACGAACATAATTTTGGGTCCAATATTTTTAGATAGACTCTAGACACCTAGAAATAATTTCTAGAATTTTCTAGGAATTTTAAGAATTTTTTGTGATTTATTAGAATTATTTGGAGGAAAAAAGATATTAATACTAGTTTTTAAATCAGAAAAGAAAATGAAAAAGAAAAAAAAAACATTAGAACACCCCCACCCCCAGCCTGGGCCCGCCTGGCAGTCAAACAGGCTAGGCAGCGGGGCCCATGTGGCAGTCAGATTGGGCGGGCGGAGCTCGGTCTCCGAGCCACCCACGAAATCCCAAGTCGAGCCAGCTTGGAGCTGCACTAAGCCGAGTCAAGCCAGGCTTGTTCTAGACCGTGCGATCCCAGCTTTGGGCACGTGGGATTCTACCACGTGGCAGAGTCATCCGAATTCAGCAGCCCACCGACTCTCTCTCTCTTCCTTTATATGTATGTGTAATCAGTTATTTCGGAAACCTAGAATTAATTCAGCAGCTTTTTGTGGGAGAGTTCGGGAGAGTACTTTGACTTCGCGGAGGGTTTGTCATTGATCTAGACGTCCTTTTTGTGCGCTATTTTTTTTGTTAGAAGCGTATTGAGGTTAGGTTTTTGAATATATAATTTATTTTCTGGTATTTTGATCTCGAATTTCTGAATAATTATTTGAGTGTCTGTTGTCCAAAAATTAACACGTCGCACGGTTTTCGAGATTACGAGTGATCCCGAACTTTGTTTCGTGATCCATTTGTAGTTTTGGAAAGCTGACACCGAGCTCTACAATATATAATTTTTACAGAAATTTAGAGCTTTATCTAGTATTTTATTTTGTTCATAGAAGTCAGATTTGGTCAACGGTTTATCGATTTGGTCATGGTTAGCCATAATGGCGATAACTTTTGACCAAATCACGATTTTTTGGCACGGTCGATTCCAATATACTCATGGCACTGAAATCTACCATGTTGTATACTCAAACTTTTGAATTCATAATGTTTGACTAGTTAGTCAACAGTATGTCTCGGTTTGTGTGCCACGAGTCCCGAATTTGGAACCGTAACTTTCCTTGGCTAATATTTGTGTTTAGATTATTATTTCATAATTAAATAGGTTAAAATTGAATTTTAGATAATTTACTCCAGAATTAGATTAGTATTAATTAAGTTAACCCATTAGCCACTTTTTAGGATTTTTAGAGTGGGAATCGTTGATCTAACTTGTGGTTTTTATGTGACAGGGTAGATCGGACTACGACGTCTTGACTTGTGACTTTATCATCTATCAGAGCAGACAAGTATCACTATGACCTATGTTCCTTTATTTTATACTGCATGTATCTTCGTGTCGTCTTTTCACTATTACTCCCTTATGGTTCATGATTCATGATTACTATTGTACACGAGAGTTAGAATTGATTGGATATACATACATGTTCATGCCTTACTCATTGTTTTCTATTGTTTACAGTTTATCGTATTGCTAATGTTTACCGTAGTGGACATGTATTATGAGTGAATCGGGCGGAGAAATACAACAAGTAAGCATGTGGTCAACGAAATGAATACCGACCCCCTATACATTGATTGCATAATATCAGTCATGCACCACACGTACGACTGACGAATATCCCAAGCCGTCTACATGCTAAAAGTTGGTATTCTAAAACACACAGTACACGTGACTTAATTATAGTTACTCTATTGTCTAATGTTCTTCTTTCGTCAAAGTCTACCTTCTTATTGTTATCATGTCTTAGTGGTATGTCAAAGTCTACCTTCATATTGTTATCATGTCTCAAAGGTACTTTCTTATCAAACAATGTCATACTTATCTGAAGTTTAATTCCTTTTATCGTTCCTTCATGTTTGTATACTATATTGTGTAATGTAGTGTTATGGTGATCTTGTTCCAATCCTGACTGGATAACTTTTTTCAGCTTTAGACGACGAGATATGCCCCGAGGTCTACGGTGAGTATGTTGACGACCCTGACATCACTGAAGCACCCGGTTCTAGCACTGATGCGAATTAGCATATTTCCATCCTTATGGATTTTCATTAGTTAGTAGTTATAGTTATGGAGTTTAGTTGTCTATTTTTACTTTCTGCTATCCGGGTTTGTTCTCGAGACTTTCTGAGTTGTAGTAGATTATTTTATATTTATAATATTGAGACTATTGGATATTTTTGTGATTATTAGTGGAATAGTTGTGGATGATATATATGTGCTGTTATTCTTGTTGTGGACCATTGTTATCATAGACAGCGTACTACCGTCGATTCTGCGGCATAGGCTGGACTTGGCCACGAACTCGTATCCCAAAATTAGGAGTGGGTCGTGACATTACAAAGCATTTTTCACACAGAATAGTTCTCGACCAGATACTGTGATTGACTGCTGTGTATTGGTAGGAATGGTCAAGGAAGCAGCAAGACCGCTAGAGCATCTGCTTCTATATTCTGTAGTCGAGGCACGTGCTGGATGAAAAATCCAGCGAAAGTTGATGCCAACTCGATTGTTGCTCTGTGGTAGGGGATGTGATCTTCGTGGCAAACTTCATAATCCCCTCGGACCTGACTAACTATTAGCTTGGAATCGCCGTAAGCTTCTAGATAGTCAGCTCCCAGTTGCTTCGCCAGTTATAGGCCGATTAATAGAGCATTATATTCGGTTACGTTGTTGGTGCATTGTTCCACGAGAAAATATGCACAGTATATAACCAGATGATCAGGTGATACGAGCACGACACCTACTCCAGCCAAGATATTTCCTTTGGGTCCTATTCTTGATGCACCATCGAAGAACATTCGCCAAATGGGGATTTCTTCAGTTGCAGTGTTAGACTCTGCCACTTCGTCGAGGATTTCGTCATAGAGTTTGGACGACTCCGGCACCGATTTAGTTATGAGTATTCTGAGAGGGTTTGCCCATGTAGCTAAACGGGAATTAAGAGAGCCCGGTTTAGTCATGAGTATTCTGAGAGGGTTGACTTTAGATATAATATGGATAGTCTGCCCAGACACATAGTGGCGTGTCTTCTGGATGGCAAATACTAGTGCAAGGCATTCCTTCTCTACCGGTGTGTATCTGTGATTGGCACCCACCATTGTGCGACTGAGGTAGTAGATTGCCTGTTCATGACCGCCTTCGTTCTTCTCAGCTAATAGGGCGCCAAGAGAATGATCCATAGCACGGACATATAGTAAGAAGGGCTTCCCCATTATTGGAGCTACCAATACTGGAGGGCTTGTAAGATACGCCTTGATGTCGTCGAATGCGCGCTGATATTGTTCAGTCCAGATGAAAAATACGCCTTTCTTCATGAGCTGAGTGAATGGTTGACACCTTCCAGAGAGGTTCAAAATGAATCGTCTGTTGTAGGCTAGCCTTTCTTATAGTTCGCGTAGCTCTTTGAGGTTTCTTGGAAGATGCATGTCGAGGATAGCCTTCACTTTCTTCGGGTCCAGATGTATACCCTTTGAAGTGATGACAAAACCAAGGAACTTGTCGCTGGAGACTCCCAGAAAAGACTTGCTTGCATTCATCTTGAGTTGGTGTGCACGCATTAGTTAGAACACCATTCTCAAGCCATGGAGGTGGTTGTCCTTGAGACGACTTTTGACTGCGATATCGTCTATATTGTACTCCACAGTTTTGCATAAATGACCGAGAAAAATTGTGTTCAAGGCTCGCTGTTATGTCGCCCCTACGTTCTTCATTCCGAAGGACATCACCGTATAGCAGTATGCCCCCAACGGTATTCGAAAAGATGTGTGCTTCTCGTCTTCGGGGAACATCTTGATCTGGTTGTAGCCTGAGAACCCATCCATGAAGGACATTCGCTCGAAGCCGCAAGTATTATCGATCATTACGTTAGTGATCGGTAGAGGGAACTCGTTTTTTGGACATGCAGAGTTCAAATTACGGTAGTCGATACAGACTCGAACTTTACCGTTCTTTTTTATGACTGGGACGATGTTGGCAACCTAGTCTGGGTGTTGTTCCTCGCGAATGAATCCACTGGCAATGAGCTTTTTGACTTCATTCTCGATGGCTTCTATGACGTCTGGTTGGAATCATCGTTGTTGCTGCTTCATTGGCTTAGCTTTAGATGAAATATTCAGGCGGTACATGGCGACCTTAGGGTCCAAGCCTGGCATGTCTTCATAACTCCATGTGAAGACGTCGATGTATTCTCGTATAAGCTGTATAAGAGATTGGCCTTCATCACCAGATAGACTTTTGTTGATGAAGATTGGTTTGAAAGATGCTTTATCTCCTAGATTGACTTGGATGACTTCGTCTTTGATAGGTGGTTCCTGTTGTTCGAAGCACAGCTCCCACCTGGTGTCCATCTTTTGAGCCTATTGTTCGAGTTCGATTGTATTTTAAATTGTTCTTACTATATCATCTTTATCATTCAACCCTATTATCGCTGAGTTCTGTTCTATCACCTTATTAGCTCAGAATATAGATACCCCTAGTTCTTCTAATTAAATTCGTATATAGCTTACCATCCTTACTCCTGAGGTTCCTTGGATAGTGTAGTAGTTTGGTGGCTTACAAACAGATTGTGTCGTTGAGTATCAGTGTTGATTGTTGAGAGTGTAGTAGCTTGTGGGTCTGTGAGTGATTCCTGGTTGGACAGGTGAGTATAGGCATCAATCTAGTGATAACTCATAGTGTAGTACCTTTTGTTGCAATAGTTCAATGTAGGTGTCAGTATAGTTAGTATTGGTAACAATGGTAGAAGCGAGAGCAGAGTATCAGTTGTGTTCCAGGAGTTGGTATCATTGTCATCATGCATGTTTTATATATAAGTGTGTCAATGTAGGAATATGTATCATATGAGTGTAGAGGCATTTTCAATTGTATTAGATGTGGGAATAATTATGAATCAGTAAATTGCAAGATTGATAGAATGGTAATCATATGATAGCAGTGTCAAATGTATAGTATCTTGGAAGGTGGAAAGTATTATATATGGTTATATTGCCAAGGTATGGGCAATATTCTAGATTGATTGTTAAGTGTTAGCATGTTTCTTAGTATTACGATACCAAGATAGGAGGAGTAATTGTCCAGATGTAGAACATCTCAAATATCAGAAGCATTCAAGATACGAGTAACTTAGTGGTTAGTCTAATATATATTAAAAAGATTCTTGAGTACCTTAGTGGGGGAGTATTTCGTGAGTGTCATATATAGGAGTTAATTCCATGTGATCATTAGTGTCAGAAATTTGGGTAGGTATCCTATAGATGGTAACTTATAAGTCTTAGATGGTTAGAAGTTATTGTCATGTGATCGTTAATGCCAAGTGATCGATGATTTGTTTGATCAATTGAGCGGCACCAACGTGTTCTCAATGATAGATTTGAGGTCTGGCTATCATGAGGTGAGAGTGAAGAAGAAGATATTCCAAAGATATTTTTTCGGACAAGATGTGGCCAGTACGTGTTTTTGGTGATGCCATTTGGGCTGACGAATGCACCTGCAGTTTTTATGAACTTGATGAATAAGGTATTCTACCAATACCTCGACAAGTTCGTAGTGGTGTTCATTGATGACGTCCTCATATACTCGAAGACTCTAGAAAAGCATGAAGAGCATTTCAGGATCGTGGTAGAGACTCTCTTGAAGGAACAACTTTAAGGAAAACTCTCAAAATATAATTTTTCTTGGACAAAGTAGAGTTTCTCAGACATGTGATAACTGGTGAGGGTATCTCATTAGATCCGAAGAAGATTATTGTCGTTAAATCTTGGACCACACTACCAAAATATGTCAAAATTGTGACGAATTTAGTGACTCCATGAAAGGACGTCGCTAATTTTTGGGAATTTAGCGACGTGGCAATGTGACGTCACTATTCATCACTGGTGGCGACTACTAGTGACGAATAGTGACATTAATTTATTAAATGCATAGGAATCTGTGTCACAATGTCGTCGCTACACGTCGCTAATTATTTAAATATAGCAACGCGTAGCGACGACTATTATAGTACATCGCCGTAAATTAATTATCAGCAATGTTTAGCGATGTCATATGTGGATGTCGCTAAATGTTTCATATAGGGCAGGAGGGTTTTCTTTTCTATTATTCCCAAAAAAATTTCCCCCTCCCCATTTTTCCCACTCTTCCTCCTCCGGCGCTCGCACCCTCCTCCTCCGGCCACCTCCTTTTCGCACCCTCCTCCGGCCTTCTCCTCAGGTAGCCCTCCTATCTCTCTTTCTCTCTCTAGGGCACTGGCAGTGACCAGGTAGCCCCCCCTCCCCCCTCTCTCTTCCTCCCTCTCTCTTCCTCCTCCTCCCTTCTCCACAACGACTGCTTTATATTTGTGTTTGGACTATTTTGGGATACATGGATTGCTTGTGGTCATGTGGGGACTATTTTAGGATATATGGATTACTTGTGTTTGGACTGATTTTTACAATATGAAATTAATCTACCATTGTATCAGTTATTGTTTAAAGGGAAAGAAAGTGCATCAGTCAATAGACTGATGAGTGCATTAGTCAATAGACTGATGAGGGCATCAACAAGTAGGCTAATAAATGTATCAGTCCTTGTTGATATGTGTATCATCCCTACATGTAATCTAAAGTATCTGTTATTTAAGCCTATGTATATATATATTGTTCACTATTAACTAGTGTAATGAGTGATGATTGCTTACCTTGTATCAGTCGAGAGAGTATTAGTATCAAGATTCAAGTTTAGTCCTCTATTATATTAGTATCAGTCATGATTCATTCCTATATACTACTTTTGTATCAGTCTTTACTGATAAAATATATCAATCGTCACTGATGTATGGTAGCAGTCATCACTAAACATGGTATCAGTCATGATACCTTGGTTCAGTCCTTGTTTGGATTTTGTAGTATCAGTCCCATGCTTCATTATGTATCAGTAATTAGTATGTAGAGAGGGGAATACTTCTTCATGTATTTATGATTGAACAATGTGAAGGATTACTCCATTTTAGTATCAGTACCACATGTGGACTTTGTATCAGTCCTTGTTATTGTATCCAGCCATTGCTTGCATTAGTATTCAGTCTCTGTGGACTAATGCTCAGTCATATCTCTTGACTATCCACCAATTGACTTTCTTTTGTGTCATTAGTATAGGATGTATGGCATCTAATTACATACTTGTTTAAGTCCTTGTCTCCTAATATATCAGTACTTAGGATGTCAATATCGTTCAGTCCTTGGTTCAACTTGTATCGGTCTCTTTTTGCATATATATCAATTAGGGGTTTTGATACTCACTTTTGTACCAGCTATTAGAATATGGCACTTGGCTAAGGATTATATCAGTCCTGCATTGTATCGGTCCCAGTCATCTAATATATTATTTTAGTCGATAGGGCACTTTAGTTCAATCCCTTTCTATAGACTATAGTTGTATGTTGTTACCAGTCCTTAGTTTCAACATTTGTATCAGTAAATGAGAAAGGGGAAGTTACCTCAGTCTTCTAGTTCAGAGATACCTTGTATCCTCTTGGGCAGTTTTTTATTTATTAAATAACAAGTATGTATTTACTACTTAATATACATACATGTCGCAATGACCATCAATCTCTCAATAGACACTGGATTGGTACCAACCAGACACTGTTCCTATAGCCATTCGACTAGCGAGGCAGAAATCTATGCACGACAATTGCTATGAAGAATTTGCATTAATCTACGGTACGACATCGTGATCAGGACATATTCCCTGCAGCCATTCGACTAGCGAGGCAAAAACTATATAGCCGTAGATAAAGTTAACTGTCCTCCGACCCCCATCCCTCGGCAATGATGATACGACAACCTATCACTACATCTTTTAGTAGTAGATGATGTCTTAGTATTACATTTTGTGGGTTCATCTTGATTCTCTTACATCCTTCAAATACTATATTCGATAAGAACATATACTACACCATATGTACAGAACATAGATGATTCACATTAATGTATGCTAGAATGAATTTTGGGTTGTGTTCTGAGCCATCTGTTCTCACACTTGTCAAAAAATCGAATATAACCTTTTTATCTACTTTCGAAATAATCGAATATAACCTTTTTACCTGCTTATAAAAATGTGTTATGAGCCATCCATTCTGACACTTGTTTTTTTTCTAGAATTACAAAACATATATGAATTATACATTGAGTGTCAATCTTTGCAGAATTATTTTAAAATGGATATGAATTACTATCTGCAGAACCATTTGTGGATGTACAATCGTCATCCTGATGATATGTGCAGTGTGCGAGATGAATTTATACAGGGTATGCAACAGTTCCTGCAGTTTGCCAAGGCATTCCCTCAGTACATGGACTGTATAAAAATTAAATGTCCATGTGTGAGATGTCACAACTTGAAATATTATTCGAAAGTGGATGTGACATATCATTTGTATTCGAGGGGTTTCATTCCAAATTATTATCAGTGGACCGCACACGGAGAACTTATGCCTTTAGCATCCGAGCTGGAGCCTTATGTGGAGCCTTATGTAGATGTCCATGAGCATGCTGATTATGACCAAGGGTGGACGAACATGGTTTTCGATGCTGCGGGGCCTAGTTTCGATCCGAACAATCAATATGCAGCTGAGGAGGCACCGAATGCCGATGCTGCAAAGTTCATGGAGTTGTTGGAGAATGCAATAACTCTTTTATATCCTGGTTGTGATGACCATTCACCATTGAAGGTGATTACAAGACTTCTGAGCATAAAATCTGATTTCAACATGTCTCAAGAATGCTACAACCGAATCCTGGAGTTAATTAAAGATATATTGCCGGAGGGTGCCAAGTTACCTAAAGACTTCTACCGATCTAAGAGAATGGTGAAATCGCTCTGGATGGGGTATAAAAAATTTGATATATGTCATAATTTGTACTATAAGGACGACAAGGATGAAGATGCATGCAGATTTTATGGTGCCGATCGCTTTAAGGCAACTAGTACAACAAGGAATTCTGGTGCTCGCAAGCCAACAGAAGTTATGGCAAAGGAGATAGCTGATAATATGAGTTGGCACAAGCGAGAACAAATGGATGGAGTACTGGATCATCCATCTAACGGAGAAGCATGGAAGCACTTTAATCGAGTGTATCCCAATTTTGCTTCGGATCGCGTAATATCAGATTGGAGCTTTCCTCCGACGGTTTTACCCCATTTGGACTTTTGGGCTCACAATATTCTTGTTAGCCTGTGATTGTTACTCCGTACAACTTGCCGCCTTGGATGTGTATGAAGACTCCTTATATGTTCCTAACTGTTATTATTCCAGGTCCGAAGAACCCGAAAAGAAACATCGATGTGTACTTACAGCCCTTGGTAGATGAGCTGAATCAGTTGTGGGAAGTAGGTGCAACCACATATGATGTTTCCAGAAAGCAGAACTTTCAGATGAGGGACGCACTAATGTGGAGCATCAATGATTTCTCGGCCTATGGAATGTTATCGGGTTGGAGCACCCATGGTCGTCTCGCATGTCCGTATTGCATAGATCGTACTAAGGCTTTCCGTTTAAAATTCGGAGGAAAACTATGCTTCTTCGATTGTCATCGACAGTTCCAGCCAAAGGATCATCCGTACCGGAGGAACATGAATGCTTTTCATGCTGGCATGGTAGAAAAGTCCAGTCCATCGCCATGGTGGTTCAGGGACACGATATGGGAGAAAGTTAAAGAATTGTCAAGTGCTATTGAAGAACCTACAGCGGGGTACAAGTGTGATGGATTTGGTCGCGCTCACAACTGGACAAAGAGGAGTATATTCTGGGACCTGCCATATTGAAGTGACCATCTGCTCAGACATAACCTGGATGTCATGCATATCGAGAAGTATGTATTTGACAATATAATAAATACTGTGATGGACGTAAAGGGGAAGACGAAACACAATCCCAAGGCCAGGTTGGACTTAGAAGAAATATGCAAACTGTCAAATCCCTATTTTTGAAAACAGTATTTGATTGTATTTATGTATTTGGAGGATTTTTGAAATTGGGTCTTTTTAAAATTTTATTATTAATTATTGGAGGTGAATTTTTCTAATTTTTATTATTGCTACTATTAGTTTCTTAATCCTAAATCTACCCCCTCCAAAATATCTAAATCCCCTACCTAACCCCTCACATCACTCTATCTTACCCCTCACATCACAATCCTCTCTCTCTCTCTCTCTCTCTTCCACGAACAGCACAACCCCCTCAATTTTTCTCTCTTTCTCTTCACTCTCTTACTCGCTTTCAGCTCTCCTCCTCCCTCTCGGCCTCTCCCCGACCTCCGGTCGCCCATCTCTACCGCAGCCCTGCCACTACCATTTTTCCACCACCGCCACCATCACCCTCCAGCACCGCCACCACCACTGCCATCGGTCACCTCTACCACTACCCCCACTGTTTCCCTCCACCACCATCTCTATGGCCGGCCACCGCCGCTTCCATGGCATCCGCGACCTCCATCACCTCCAACGCCACAATCACCGCCACCCCCCTCGCCGAGGCAGCTCCCTTCGGCCGCCAGCACCACCGTCATCATCTCCACCACCACTTCCTGTCACCACCGCCATGGCGACCACCGCCCCCAGCCACCATCATCATCGTCGCCATCTCCATCCTTCCTACGCCGTCGCGAGCCCTTTGCCGCCATCATCGACCCCAGCTCCGACGACGACGGGCCTCCTCCGGCATTCCCCTCTTCTCCTGAACTTCCTTCTCCTGCCGGTGGGCCGACCTGGTCGAGCTACCTCGCGCACATCGATGAGCCTCTCCTCTGGCCTCCCTCCTCTCTCTGTCTCCTCCTCCGCCGCGACCTGGCCGAGCCCCGAGCTCTTCCGCCCCTCTCTGTGTACTCCTCCGCTTTCCTCCTTTTTCTTTCCTGGCGACCATCGTCGCCGCCGAGCCTCGCTGGCCGTGCCAGCCTCAAGTGGTCGGTCGCCCTTGGGCCCCGTGCGGCTCAATCAGTGTGCACCCTTGGGCATCGTGCTCTCCTCGGGCCGCGTGTACCCTTGACTTGCACGTTTCCCCGTTCTTCGTGCTTCTTGGGACGTGCACCTTGATTTGTGTGCTATCTCGATTCTCGTGCCACCTCGACCTATGCACTGCCTTGGGCATCGGGACGCCTTGAGCCCCGTACTGCCTCGGGCGACGTGCTATCTAGGTTTCGTATTGTCTCGTTTTTTCATGTCTCGACCTTTGTGCCTACCGTGTGACTCGTGTCATTTCGGTTTGCGTACATGCATATACCGAATTGCGTACATACACCAATTTACGTGCCGCCTTGGTTTATGTGCCCCATTGGCCTCCGTACCGTATCAATTTGCGTGCACACATCAATTTGTGTGCCATATCGATTTACATGCTCCTTGGACCTTGGGTCATCTCGATCTACGTGCACGTCTTGATTTACGTACATATTTTTGTTTTCTATTCGTCTCGATATTTGAGTCATCTCGATTCTCGTGCGCATCTTGATATACGTGCATGTCTCGGTTTACGTGTCCGTATCGATCTGTATGTCTCGGTTTCTGTGCCAGATCCCTGTACTACTTCCGGGACACACACGGTATAGCCTCCTGCCATCCTCCGTGCTTCCTGTTATTATTTTATTATTTAATTCTAATGATTGTTTATTGTGTGTTTTGAGGATCTCGATGGACGTGCTACCCTTGATCCCGATCGCCGAAGACTTGCTTACCTAGCCGAGCCCTCTAGGCAAGTATCCCTTGCTCATCGACGGCTCTTGCCCTCTCTCCTAAATTTTATTACATTTTAATTTATTGTAATTGTAAATATATAACCATGAGTAGTGTAGCTATTAGTAGAACTACCATGATGATAAATTAGGATAGTTTGGTTCGATACCGGTTTACGACCGTATCGGACAACTCGGATGGGTCATCCACACCTCCGAGGACACGAATACAACTCACTTGTACGGATTGTCCCCGTATGCCCTGTGTCCCACTCGTAGTCGGGTAACGGCTTGGCTAACTGTTTCTGTGACTGTGTTTGTGGCTTGGACGTGACTGTGGGTCTTGGTGTGCCCTGCGAGGCAGTTATTTTATTATATTATGCATGTAGGCTTGGCGCCCAGTACGTATCGTAGTGCTGCTGGAGGCCGGGACTTAGTGGTCTCGGGTTTGATTGGTTCCCAGTACGCATCGTAGTGCTGCTGGTAGCTGAGACTTAGTGTTCTCAGCCCGCGATTCTGCGATTCTGCGGTGGGTTGCGCCGAGTAGTTTTAGCCCCAATTCGTAGGGTGCTCCCATCCAGATTATAAAGGAGACTCTACCGGATTTTTCCAGAATTTCTAGTTGGGAATTTGGTTCGAAGGATTAGGCAGAACCATTCCTTTGGTTTACTGGACTAGATTCATGCATGTTCATCTTGGCTTAGTTTACCTGATCCCATTGTCTGCTAGGTAGACTCCCGACTAGACTAGTCGCCTAGCGTCTTGACATGTCTTGTCCGTCGGATAGCGTAAGGAGAGCGGTTCTACTCGGGAGACGGTCTGCAACCCTGGTCCTTGTTTGGTTTAAGGGTTATGGATCTGCTCCAGAGTGGTTCATACAATCTTTGCCATTTTTTGGTGGCATTAATTAATAAACACTTGTACCCTGACCATTCATCCTAGGGGTTGTCCTAGTCTAGCCAGATAGAGCTGACAGTTGTCCTATGTATTGGAAATTGTGACTTTTGGATATGTCTGAGGATTGAGTATTATGGAGAGGACGATCTCGGGATATTGACTTGGTGGATCTATGTGGATTCTTGGATTTTGGTGATTTCTAGTGTTTCGCAGAACGAGAAGAATATTGAGGGTATTATTATATGATTTTTACTCGACTTCCCAAACGTCCAATCTGGTGTCTTTGTGTATTCCGGCAGTTGGGGAACCTGGTTTGATTGCTATGTCTTGGTAGTTGAGGGGCTCGTTTTCTAGTGGCTTGTGATCATTGACTTGGAGGATTCTTATGAGCCAGAGGGTCTAGCATTGCTTATAGTGATTATCTTGGTATTTGGTTATTGACCTTCCTGACATGATATTGATTCCATCATAGAGGGGTGACTCTTGATAGACTTATCTGGTAGATAGACCGACTGGATGATTGGAGCTCTAGGCTCCCATATATGCTTAAGATGTCATTATTAGTAGAGGTTATGATCTTGTACTAGACATAATATCCATGCCACGATGTGGGCAGATGACTTCTTATGACTGGCAGATTTGTCCTTGTCCCAGACATGACTACTTGTATCCGTGCTATAAGTCCAGCTTACCCTTTGAGGTACTGGCCCTGACCTTGCACTGCGGTACCCCTTGTCTACTGGCACTGTGAGGTGCTACTTCCATGATTATATGGCATTGCGATGCCATCTTGATATTCTAGCTATATTATATGATTACCTACACGGGTATCTGGTAGTTGGCCTATAGACTTAGCATGGTTAGGATTGCTTGCTTGCTTGTTGTATAATACTAAAGATGGATCACAACTGGGACTATAGGTGCCGAGGTTGATTCTTACTTAGCGTTCTTGTACTGAGGTACGACATCTAGGAGGATGATCATATGACCACGGCACGTGATTCCGGATAAATGCATGGTTAATCTAGGCAACTTAAACTGGTAGAAGCATTGGGAGGGAACGGAATCCCGAGATCACACATTACCAGCCTTATCCCAGACATTAGTCATGACTTGCAGGCTGGCCGCCACGGATATTGTTACCATTATTACTAGTGGATGGCAATATCCGGCTACTTTATGTACTATATATTATATACATGGCATGCTCGGCACGGTTGCCTTACGAAGGACCGGTGGTGACATACAGAGCCCGGTGGTCTTGCGAGGGACCGGCGCTCATTTAGTCTTGATATACTTGGCCCCGCTAGCCCTGCTGGGATGGCATGATCTGAGGATTCCTATATTGCATTGTTGGGGTAACCCAACCTCCACATAGAC
The DNA here is from genome assembly GCA_029216955.1 of Iris pallida. Classification (NCBI taxonomy): domain Eukaryota; kingdom Viridiplantae; phylum Streptophyta; class Magnoliopsida; order Asparagales; family Iridaceae; genus Iris; species Iris pallida. The sequence goes on along the minus strand of JANAVB010040216.1, from coordinate 8,193,812 downwards.
AATCGTAGATATTTGAGTGGCCGTTTATTTACCTAAATTATATGGCTTGTTGCTTGCTAATCTGACTGGCACGTAACGCTGTCCCGGTGCGGTAATTCTTTCCCTTGTTCTTGTTTGATATAGGGGTGAGTTACTGTTCCAATGACAGACTACGAGTTCGAGTTGGCGATGCAAGCATTAGTGGATGTTAGGATGACTGTGATGATTGTTGGTTACTTACGTATTGGTAGTTGGATTGCTGCCTTATATTTCGTAATTGTGCGTTGGTACCGCACGATCCTTTACCCTCATTACTGCTGTTCATACATGATATTCCTGTCATATATTATATTATACTAGTTTTCTTCGCCCGTCTTTGAGCCTTCCTTTCTGGTACTTGCTACGGTTGGTCTGACCAACCCTGGATTGTTCCCAGATTACCTGAGACCGACCCTGTGGATCTTCCAGACTTGACTTGGGGGGCATGCTTCAGTTCCAGACCATGCTGGGGACTGTGGGAAGGTATACTAGTCTACATTATTATTCTGTACTGTTGATTTCTGATTATCATATGAGTATTTTCTGCTTTCCATATGATTCTCTCTCTTGTTCAGTATTTTATTATGATTTGCTTGTGGACATGATATCGGATTTAGGTCGTAGATTGATTATATGCTAGGATACCCAGCAAGACTTGACAGCCATCATCGCCGTATAGCGTATTCGTACCATATACGGTGTAGCTGGCCTACGTCCGCCCCCATATTATGGTACTGGGGCGTGACAAGGGTTTTAGTGGTAGCCCATGCATGTCTCGTTTTGAGATTTTGTTGGGTATCACATGATTATTGATCTCAGTCCACTATTCTTTGGGATTCTAACTTGTTACACTTGTCCTTCGCTCCTTTGAACCTGTAAACTGGTCCTTATCTCTACTTGGACCTATCTTGCTTGGCCATGTCTTATTCGTGTTATCTACCTCTGATCCTTGTTTGATAGATATGATCCTATAGTTGGTCATGACGATCACCTTATTTGATGAGATTTATCTAATCTCCATCATTGGGTTACTTGATTATCTATCTTGGGTTCTGTACTCTCTACCGGTGTTTCACCTTGGTTGATTTCTTGTTATCCCTTTCATGCGTTGACTTCGTGTTGACTTAGTATCATTATCGCCCTCTCTGAGCGTTGGCTGGACTGCTGTGGAATGAAGATTCCATCTGGACTCCGAGATCGGATATTTTAACATTTGTTGAGTATTCGAGGGATATTCTCGTATCTATTCTGCTTCCTTGATTTCGGACAGTTTCGTACTCATGATTATCTATTTCAGATATTATTTTGATTATAGATATATTTTATATACATTATATTTTGATATGGATCCTTGGTTTGGAGTATTTTCCTAGAATAGCTATTTTGTGGTTATTATTGAAGATATTTTTGGATGTGTGTTACGATTCACCTGGATTTTGGATTTTGATGGTTTTCTAGGACTCGTTATATTGTTTGAGATTTTATGATTTTAGTGATACGGATATTTGGGTTATGGACTTGATTCGTTTTGGATATTTGTCAAGAGTACCGGGTGACCCTAGTATACCTTGACGGTGTGGTAACGAAAGTTGCATGTCGCTCGATTATAGTGCCCTGATTCATCTTTTGCAACCATTTCGAATGGCGTAGCAAGGAATGAACATGACACACAATTTTTCGGATATTAGGAACTACGGTCATCGGTTCGAGACAGATATCCTGTATTTTATGATTTTATACGAATTTATTATTTTTATGCAGTTGGGATTTTACGTTTTCTGACATGCTATTGGAGGTGAAATTGGGTATTTTAAAAAATTTTCTGACATGCTATTGGAGGTGAAGTTGGGATCTTACGTTTTTGAAATTGGGTATTTTTAAAATTTTATTATTAATTATTGGAGGTGAATTTTTCTCATTTTTATTATTGCTACTATTATTTTCTTGATCCTAAATCTACCCCCTCCAAAATATCTAAATCCCCTACCTAACCCCACACATCACTCCCCCTCACCCCTCACATCACAATCCTCTCTCTCTCCCACGAACAGCACAACCCCTCCCCCCAATTTTCCTCTCTCTCTCTCTTCACTCTCTTACTCCTTTCAGCTCTCCTCCTCCCTCTCGGCCTCTCCCCGGCCTCCGGCCGCCCATCTCCACCGCAGCCCCGCCACCACCATTTTTCCACCACCGTCGCCATCACCCTCCAGTACCGCCACCGCCACTGCCATCGGTCACCTCCACCACCACCACTACTGCTTTCCTCCACCACCATCTCCATGGCCGGCCACCGTCGCCTCCATGGCATCCGCGACCTCCATCACCTCCAACGCCGCCATCACCGCCACCCCATCGCCGAGGCAGCTCCCTTTGGCCGCCAGCACCACCGTCATCATCTCCACCACCACTTCCTGTCGCCACCGCCATGGCGACCACCGCCCCCAGCCACCATCATCAACGTCGCCATCTCCATCCTCCCTACGCGGCCGCGAGCCCTTTGCCGCCGCCGTCAACCCCAGCTCCGACGACGACGGGCCTCCTCCGGCAATCCCCTCTCCCCCTGAACATTCTCCTCCTGCCGGTGGGCCGACCTGGCCGAGCTACCTCGCGAACGCCGGTGAGCCTCTCCTCCGGCCTCTCCCCTCTCTCTGTCTCCTCCTCCGCCGCGACCTGGCCGAGCCTCGAGCTCTTCCGCCCCTCTCTGTGTACTCCTCCGCCTTCTCCCTTTTTCTTTCTTGGCGACCATCATCGTCGTCGAGCCTCGCTGGCCGTGCCAGCCTCGAGTGGCGGGTCGCCCTTGGGCCCCGCTTGGCTCGAGCAGTGTGCAGCCTTGGGCGTCGCACTCTCCTCGAGCCGCGTGCACCCTTGACTTGTACGTTCCCCCGTTCTTCGTGCTTCTCGGGACGTGCACCTTGATTTGTGTGCTATCTCAATTCCCGTGCCACCGCGATCCACGCACTGCCTTGGACATCGGGACGCCTCGAGCCCCACACTGCCTCGGGCGACGTGCTATCTAGGTTTTCGTATTGTCTTATTTTTCTGTGCCTCGGCCTTTGTGCCTACCGCATGACTCGTGTCGTCTCGGTTTGCGTACATACACACACCGATTTGCGTACATACACCAATTTGTGTGCCGCTTTGGTTTGTGTGCCCCATTGGCCTCCGTACCGTATCGATTTGCGTGCACATATCGATTTGTGTGCCACATTAATTTACGTACTCCTTGGACCTTGGTTCGTCTCGATCTACGTGTATGTCTTGATTTACGTGCACATTTCTGTTTCTTGTTCGTCTCGATATTTGAGTCATCTCGATTCTCGTGCGTATCTCGATATACGTATATGTCTCGGTTTATGGGTCCGTATCGATCCGTGTGTCTCGGTTTCCGTGCCAGATCCCTGTACTACTTACGGGGCCCACACGGTATAGCCTCCTGCCATCCTCCGTGCTTCCTGTTATTATTTTATTATTTAATTCTAATGATTGTTTATTGTGTGTTCTGAGGATCTTGATGTACGTGCTATCCTGGATCCCGATCGCTGAAGACTTGCTTACCTAGTCGAGCCCTCAAGGCAAGTATCCCTTGCTCATCGACGGCTCTTACCCTCTCTCCTGAATTTTATTATATTTTAATTTATTGTAATTGTAAATGTATAACTATGAGTAGTGTAGCTATTAGTAGAACTACCATGATGATAACTTAGGATAGTTTGGTTCGATACCGGTTTACGACCGTATCGGACAACTCGGATGGGTCATCCACACCTTCGAGGACACGAACAAGACTCACTTGTACGGATTGTCCCCGTATGCCCCGTGTCCGACTTGCGGTCGGGTAACGGCTTGGCTAACTGTTTCTGTGACTGTGTTTGTGGCTTGGACATGACTGTGGGTCTTGGTGCGCCCTGCGAGGCGGTTATTTTATTATATTATGCATGTTGGCTTGGCGCCCAGTACGCATCATAGTACTGCTGGAGGCCGGGACTTAGTGGTCTCGGGTTCGATTGGTTCCCAGTACGCATCGTAGTGCTGCTGGTAGTTGAGACTTAGTGTTCTCAGCCCGCGATTTTGCGATTCTGCGGCGGGTTGCGCCGAGTGGTATTAGCCCCAATTCGTATGGTGCTCCCATCCAGATTATAAAGGAGACTCTACCGAATTTTTCCAGAATTCCTAGTTGGGAATTTGGTTCGAAGGATTAGGCAGAACCATTTCTTTGGTTTACTGGACTGGATTCATGCATGTTCATCATGGCTTAGTTTACCTGATCTCATTGCCTGCTAGGTAGACTCCCGATTAGATTAGTCGCCTAGCGTCTTGACATGTCTTGTCCGTCGGATAGCGTAAGGAGAGCGGTTCTACTCGGGAGACGGTCTGCAACCCTGGTCCTTGTTTGGTTTAAGGGTTGTGGATCTGCTCCAGAGTGGTTCATACAATCTTTGTCATTTTCTGGCGGCATTAATTAATAAACACTTGTACCCTGACCATTCATCCTAGGAGTTGTCCTAGTCTAGCCAGATAGAGCTTACAGTTGTCCTATGTATTGGAAATTATGACTTTTGGATATGTCTGAGGATTGAGTATTATGGAGAGTACGATCTCGGAATATTGACTTGGTGGATCTTATGGATTTTTAGATTTTGGTGAATTCTAGTGTTTCGCAGAACGAGAAAAACATTGAGGGTATTATTATATGATTTTTACTCGACTTCCTAAATGCCCAATCTGGTGCCTTTGTGTATTCCGGCAGTTGGGGAACCTGGTTTGATTGCTATGTCTTGGTAGTTGAGGGACTCGTTTTCTAGTGGCTTGTGATCATTGACTTGGAGGATTCTTGTGAGCCAGAGGGTCTAGCATTGCTTATAGTGATTAGCTTGGTATTTGGTTATTGACCTTCCTGACATGATATTGATTCCATCATAGAGGGGTAACTCTTGATAGATTGATCTGGTGGATAGACCGACTGGATGATTGGAGCTCTAGGCTCCCATATATGCTTAAGATGTTATTATTAGTAGAGGTTATGATCTTGTACTTGACATGATATCCATGCCACGATGTGGGCAGATGACTTCTTATGACTGGCAGATTTGTCCTTGTCCCAGACATGACTACTTGTATCCGTGCTATAAGTCCAGCTTACCCTTTGAGGTACTGGCCCTGACCTTGCTCTGCGGTGCCCCTTGTCTACTGGCACTTTGAGGTGCTACTTCCATGATTATATGGCATTGCGATGCCATCTTGATATTCTAGCTAAATTATATGATTACCTGCACGGGTATCTGGTAGTTGGCCTATAGTCTTAGGGTGGTTAGGATTGCTTGCTTGCTTGTTGTATAACACTAAGGATGGATCACAACTGGGACTATAGGTGCCAAGGTTGATTCTTACTTAGCGTTCTCATACTGAGGTACGACATCTAGGAGGATGATCATGTGACCACGGCATGTGATTCCGGATAAATGCATGGTTAATCTAGGCAACTTAAACTGGTAGAAGCATTGGGAGGGAACGGAATTCCTAGATCGTGTATTACCAGCCTTATCCCAGACATTAGTCATGACCTGCAGGCTGGCCGCCACGGATATTGTTACCATTCGTACTAGTGGATGGCAATATCCGGCTACTTTATGTACTATATATTATATACATGGCATGCTCGGCACGGTTGCCTTACGAGGGACCGATGGTGACATGCAAAGCCCGGTGGTCTTGCGAGGGACCGACGCTCATTTAGTCTTGATATACTTGGCCCCGCTAGCCCTGCTGGGACAGCACGATCTGAGGATTCCTATATTGCATTGTTGGGGTAACCCAACCTCCATATAGACAGTCATAGACATTTGAGTGGCCGCTTATTCACCTAAATTGTATGGCTTGTTGCTTGCAAATCTGACTGGCATGTAACGCTGTCCCGGTGCGGTAATTCATTCCCTTGTTCTTGTTTGATGTAGGGGTGAGTTACTGTTCCGATGATAGACTATGAGTTCCAGTTGGCGATGCAAGCATTAGTGGATGTTAGGATGACTGTGATGATTGTTGGTTACTTATGTATTGTTAGTTGGATTGCCGCCTTATATTCCGTAATCGTGCGTTGGTACAGCACGATCCTTTACCCACATTACTGCTGTTCATACATGCTATTCCTGTCATATATTATATTATACTGGTTTTCTTCGCCCGTCCTTGAGCCTTCCTTTCTGGTACTTGCTACGGTTGGTCTGACCAACCCTGGATTGTTCCCAGATTGCCTGAGACCGACCCTGTGGATCTTTCAGACTTGACTTGGGGGATGTGCTTCAGTTTCAGACCATGCTGGGGACTGTGGGAATGTATACTAGTCTACATTATTATTTTATACTGTGTATTTTTTATTATCATATGAGTATTTTCTGCTTTCCATATGATTCTCTCTCTTGTTCAGTATTATATTGTGATTTGCTTATGGACATGAGATCGGATTTAGGCCATAGATTTATTGCATGCTAGGATACCCAGCAAGACTTGACAGCCGTCATCGTCGTATAGCGTATTTGTACCTTGTACGGTGTAGCTGGCCTACGTCCGCCCCCGTATTCCGGTACTGGGGCGTGACACAAACGTCCAGAGTTGCATTTGATAAAGGATGGCAGTAGGAAGTATAAGCAGCCCGAGGCCATTTTCTTACTGAACAAGGAGGACAAAGGTAAACTTTGTAGGTGGATTCAAGGCATAAAATTTCTAGAAGGTTATGTATCGAATTTGAGAAGATGTGTTGACCCGAAGGAGAACAAACTACAGAAAATGAAGAGCCATGACTATCATATTTTTATGGAAAGGTTAATCCTTATTGCATTTCGGAAATTCTTACCCTAGGTCGTTTGGGATCCACTGACAGAGCTTAGCATATTCTTCAGAGATGTTTGTTCTACTAAGTTACCAGAGGATAGCTCTGGACCATCGTCTTACCATCGTCTTACCCCAGGTCATTACCAGAGGATGGCTCCGGACCATCGTCTGATCCCGAGCACTCCATTGTACCATACGAGCACAGGTCCGGGTGGCAGTACACCTGGGCCGAGCAGTTCCAGGCTTGCTGATACTCCTTCCCCTAGCCTTCCTACTACTGACGGCAGCATAGAGGGTGGGTAGTAGGTGGAGGAGGTAGACCCTACTCCCGTCCGTGCGGATCCATACCAGAGCGACCCTCCATGTGCACCTCAGGACGAGACGAGGATGGAGATTTGGGCCGACGGTCCTACGAAGTAAATTAAATGGTATGGTGGATTGATTCCTACGATGATGGAGATTTGGACCGACGTCCTACGAGATGAGGGCTCGATTTAAGGAGCCCCGGTACAGAGAGCGGTCGGAGAAGGCGAAGGCGGCTAGGACGAGGGCCGAAAAGTGGTGTGGTGGATCGATTCCTATGACGGAGCATTTCCGTCGTCTGGTATGTAATTTATTGCAATATATAAGGTTTTATTGTTAGTAGGAGTATATAATTTTCTATTTTAATAAATAATAAAATATAACAAATATGCAGGTACAGAGGGGTGAGGATGCAAACATGGTGACCGTCTTCCTGGCCACCCATCGGAAGGACGGGAAGCTCATCGACGACCGGGCTACTCAGAGCTATGTAAGTACTAATTTAGATTTTATAAATTTTAACATAACTTGAAGAATATACAGATAACCATATAGTTAATAATAATTAAATACTTTAGACATTTATTACGCTAATTTAGGTAAGTACTAATTTATAGAGATGCACAATTTTCTAGGACAAGTTTATTAGGGTATGTGAGCGTGCGAGTGCTAGTGCACCTGCAGAGGGAGGGTTGATACATCGCAGCCCTCTCTGCCTCAGTCGGAGGACGAGCTCTGGAAGACCGTCGTTGGTGGTCTTCATAGAGGTACATACTGCGGTACGGGGTCCTACGGCACATTTGTTGTGACGCAGGCATCCAGGCCTCCCTCTGCCAGTACGCATTCACAGCCCTCACAGGTCGAGTCGGCCTGAGTCGAGGATACTATTGCCCGCCAGATTGCTGAGTTGCACGACGATATGCTGAGAAGGATTTCTGAGCATCCAGGGTCTCAGGCGCAAGGGGACGTTGCGTCGGTCACCTCACGCTTTGACGAGCTCGAGCGCACCATGAGGGACATACAGGGGACACAGGAGTCCATTTACAGAACCGTTACTAGGATAGTGGCTTGCATGGAGCAATGCAGCGCTAGACTGCTAGCCCTAGAGGAGACGTGGACGCACCTATCTCCAGCGGTTACACTGTCTCCTTCTACAATGGTTACATTGTCTTCTCCTTCATCATCGTCGGTGGTTCTTACACCGGAGTAGTATGCTTACCTTCTTTCTAGGAGCGGTTATGCTCCTCCTGATCGCCGTAGTCGACATATATATTGTTGTGTGATGGCCCATTGTTGGGTCTTTTATGTGTTTCTACATACATTCTTATTGTGTTTCATATTGTTTGATACTGTTGTTGAAATTTTTTCATATATTTGTGTTGAGTGCTGTGATTGTGTTTCATATGTGTTCGTGATTGTGTTTCATATGTGTTCGTGATTGTGTTTCACATGTGTTTCATATTGTTTGATACTTTGTGTTCGTGATGCTCCTCCTGATCAGCCGGTGTTGAGTGTTCCACCGAAGCGGTCGGTGAACCCAGGGAAATGCTGCTGTAGGTGCTGCAGCAAATACTGGAAATGCTGTATTTTTAAATTTTTTGCCAAATTTAGCGACATTCAGCGATGTTTAGCGACGTCCATCGACGAATAGAAACGTTGCTAATTAAGTATCAGAACGTCGCTAAATATGTGTCATCACGTCGTTGATCGTCGCTAAACGTCGCTAACTAGGACGTCGTAAAAACGTTGCTATGTGTCGGTAATATAGTAAAGTATCAACGTCGCAGAACGTCGCTAATTTCCTGACATGCCAGGTCAGCATGGATTTAAGGAACGTCGTTGAAATGTCGCTAGGTGACGTCGGTAAATGCAGTCGCCGTACGTTGCTAGTAGTCGCTAAATTAGCGACGCGTCTGCGTCGCTAATTGTCATCGCAATAGCGACATATTACGACATCCTGGTATTTAGCGACTAGGTAAATCATGAATACATTAAAACGTCGCTAATTACGTCGCCAATTGGATTTAGCGACGTATCTGCCCGATTTTGTGATGTCCTCCGGCATCGCTGATTGGACAAATTTTAGTAGTGCCACTCTGAGTTCGACTCGGAGCTTCTTGGGATTAGCTGGATATACACGAAGTTTGTGAAGGACTTTTCCCGAATCACAGAGCCGATGATTAGGCTTACGCGAAAGGACGTGGCGTTTATATAGACTGAAGAGTGCCATGCTGCATTTGATGAAATGAAGAAGAGATTGACTACAACACCTATTTTAGCCTTGCCATCAGGGAAATAATATTTTACTATCTATAGTAATGCCTCAAGAAAGGGGTTAGGTTGCATAATGGAGCAGAATAAGAAAGTTATAGCTATGCTTCAAGATAACTATGATCCCATGATAAGAATTATCCCACTCATGATTTAGAGCTTTTAGTAGTGATCTTTGCTCTAAAATTGTGAAAACGGTAACTCTATGGTGAATGGGTAAAAATATTTACAGACCACAAAAGTCTAAAGTATGTCTTCACCCAGAAGGAGTTGAACATAAGACAGCGTAGATGGCTAAAGCTGCTGAAAGATTTTGATATCTCATTGTAGTATCATCCTGGGAAAGCTAATATGGTAACGGATGCACTTAGCCGTTATCCCGTAGCAATGTTCCTAATCAAGGATCGACATTTGTTAGAAGACCTAGAGAGCTTGGGTATTGAGGTTGTGATTTCTGGGATCGAGATGCAGATGCTGGGCATGCAGATTCAGTCAGGGATGATGGACAGAATCAGAGAGGCTCAATACCAAGATATAGGCTTGAGAAGTGTAAGCCCACTTCCCGAATTAAATTTTTTTTTAGTTTCAAAGATTTTACGACTTAGAAAATATATTTTTTTACTTTTTAATTTTAATTCTATAGAAGGTATTTTAGATGACAAAGAGATTAGTCAAATTATTATTTTAAAAATAAAATTTGTATTTATAGAAATATATTGTAGAATGTTTGATTTATTATTTTACAATTTGTAGAATAATTTAAGTTATTTTTAATTATTTTTAAGATTTGAGTTATAAAATATGTTTCAAATATTATTTGATAATATTAAGTATTATTTCTAAGTATTTTTTAAGTATTATTTTAAAGTCTTATTGTTTCCATGTATTAAATTTAGATTTGGCTAAATGAATTTTTAATTATTATTAATAATATCTAGTATTATTTTAAATCATTATGGATTGACTTTGATTAATTTAGGTTTTATTGGATTCGATATTGATTGATTTAAACTTTTGGAAAGATTTATCCATAAGATTTCTAATACTTTCCTATTTAGGATACCTCCCACCTATATATAGGAGAGATTTTTTCTTTTTTTTTCTAATACCAAAATTTTTCCAACCTAATTCTCTAATCCTAATTAGGTGATTAATACTCATTATATATACTCTTATGAACATATCTCATCTTTTCGTTTCTCAAAATTCTCTCTTTTTCGTCAAAATAGTCCAAAATTCATCATAAATTCAGGCTTTTTTTTGAAGCTATAGTAACTTTGCGAAGCCATTGCGACCAACTCCAGATTTCATCTCACCTCCAATTTTTTATTAGAACCATATCGAGGTTAGCTTTCCAAATCTATAATTTATTTTCTGTAATTATGAATGTAAATTTTTGAAAAATTATTTGATTGCCAATTGTCCTAAAAAATTGACATGTCGTACTGTTTTCAAGATTTCGGGATATCCCAAACTCTATTTTGTGAACCATTTGATGTTTTGGAAAGTTAACACATAGCTCTATAGCATACAAATTTTCCAAAAATTAATAAAATAGTTTAATATTTTGTTTAATTTGTAGAACCCATAGATGGCCGATAATTTCTCGAATTAGTAGCAGTTAGCCATAATTACAACTTTCAACCAAATCGAGATTGTGTCGCACACGTCAACTGCAACTCCAAACTAATCGAGGCAAGTAAGTTATTGCTTTTGTCCTTATTACATTATAACGTTATGTTTAATTATGTTTTATAGAGTATCCAGTTGAAACACGATTGTGACACGGTAGGCTTGATTGTATTCTTGCTTGTTTATTGACTGTTTAGTGAGTCAGAAGGGAAAATGTCTATTAGATATGTGAACAAACCCCAATGAATGTTAATGTGGATAGCTAAGTCATGCACCTCACGTATGGATTAGCTGTACCAAAAATGTGGATAGCCATCTATGATGCGTCGTATTAGCCCAGTCGTTCACATGTCGAAAGGTATTTCAATACACTGTTTGATTAATTTTACTTGTTCATGTTCATTTTTCAGTTGTCTTGTTCATACTTGTTCCTGCTAGTAGTTTCTTGTACATGTTATCGTTTTTAGTTCATATACATATTCCTTTATTGTTACATTGCATCTCTATTGTCTAGTTTTATTTTGTATTAAGTTACATAAATGCAATAGGATTGTACTTTCCTTATTTTATGACTGGATCATTGCAGGTGACTTGGCATGAATCCTACTTTTGCGCTAAGGACCATACAAGGGAGATAGAGATCTTGGATGCCGACCTTAGATTCTAGATAGATTAGTTAGTTTCTTTTATTTAAATATTTAGCGGATTTGTTTCCAAAGTATATTTTGTTGTATTATTGGTTTTGTAAATAAAATAGTTATTGTGAATGAGCAATTTGATATTATTTGTTGTATTTGAGTTGACATTGAAACCTAGACAACATACTACCACTGATGCTGCGGCATAGGCTGGACTAGGCTACGCACTCGTATCCCGAAAAGCAGACACGGGTCATAAAAAAAATTTTGGTGGCCCATGCAGGTCTGTTTTTGCAAAAGATTATGAACTCGCAGTAGTACCTACTTTAGTCGTACTATTGCGAGTCTACAACCAGGAAATACTCATTCACAATTAGGAATAATTTGAATTTAGGAGAATGATTAGGCCTAGGAGTCCCGTATTCAATTTGACTGTTGGGTAGTTAAGGTTGGTACATAGGCCATGTGATTTAGGTAGAGATTTATTGAATTATAAACCTATTAGATATTTGAGAAATTTTTCTAGAAGTATGTACTATTGTCTTTTGATACGATGGTAGGTTCAAACGTGGGTAGACTATTCGCTTGGTAAATTGTGACTTCCTAGGATTCAATTTTTAATCTTGATCATTTGTACAATTTTATTTTCTGCCTTCTCTAAACATCTGCATATCGTACGATCTATATTAGTTATTTATTTTTCATTGGACATAAGTAATTATTTTTCTAAGAGTCCATATTCTATTTCCATCCATTAAATTTTTAGCCTAACCTGGTTCAATTATCCATATATTAATTCCAAGTCAGTTTTGTCAAAATTGAAGACATATATGTTTTTCCTTGATCCTTAAATATTAGAGAAATAGAAATTAAAACTTTTACTTCTTTCGTGTTCAAGTATTTTTCCTAATCGATCGTTTGATTTTTAAAATTGAAACCTAATCGATTGTTTGATTTTTAAAAATTGATACTTTCACTTCAAGGATAGATACTTACACTTTTCCTATCATGATCGACTAGTTTGAAATTCTAGAAGCTCATTTGAATTTCTTATGGATATGGTTGAAATAATTTTCGATGGCTTACAATGGCAAGGCAGATGCGCACTGTCGCCATTTCTTTGAATTATGGAGACTGCAAGTTCACTGCAGCCAGCGGTGCACTGGCAAGGTATGGATCTTAAGTTAAAGTAATTTCATGTAAGCATAGGTTATGGAATATTATTAAAACTATGTCCTAGTTGCCATATTTTGATCTTTGAGTTATTATGTCAATAATGGATAGGGTGAATAGAATATTCGATACTATATCATATGTGAGTCATGGAACCAAGGGTTTACTGTAGCCAGATGTACACTGGCGAGGCATAGATTCTCGGTGAAATGACTTCAGATATGCTTACGATTTTCGGATACTATAGATGCTATATCTTTTATTGGCATATGACTATTAATTTTTTAAATCGATTTGATGTCTTATTTCTTATTACCATCTTCTCAATAAACTGGTATTTCTTCCTTGTTTATCTTTCCTATTCAAGAATCATCATTTAGTTTCTTCCTAGTAATCATTTAGAACCAATTACTATATTTTGATTCTATTCAACTAGATTCATAATTATAGTTAGATTTTGAATCTATGATCGTGTCTAAAAACTTTGGGTTAAGCAACATATCGTGCCGAAAGATTCCAATTGAATCATTCTTCATGACTTTTTGATCACGACTAAACTATTTTGATTATATTTCGATCATGCCAATCCGCATATTTTTCTAGAATTTTAATTCTATTCGCTGACCAATTTTGATCATTATTCCATCATTTCTTAGTCGTCCCTAGTCGTACTATTTGAAATTTCGAGGACGAAATTTTTATAAGGTGGGTAGATTTGTGAGCCCACTTTTCAAAATTTTAAATTTATTTATTTATTTTTAGTTTCAAAGATTTTTCGAGTTAGAACATATATTTTTACGCTTTATTTTTAATTCTATAGTAGGTACTTTGGATGACAAAGAGATTTGTCAAATTATTTTTTTCAATAAATTTTGTATCTATAGAAATATATTCTAGACTTGTTTGAATCATTATTTTATAATTTGTAGAATTACTTAGGTTATTATTTTTTAACTATTTTTAAGATTTGAGTTATAAAATATGTTTCAAATATTATTTAATAATATTAAGTATTATTTTAAAGTATTATGTCAAGTATTATTTTGAAGTCTTATTGTTACCAAGTATTAAATTTAGATTTGGCTAAGTATATTTTTTAAATATTATTAATAATATCTAATATTATTTTAAATCATTACGGACTGATTTTGATTAGTTTAGATTTTATTGGATTTGCTATTGATTGATTTAAACTTATGGAAATAAGATTTTTAATCCTTCCTTATTTAGGATACCTCACACCTATATATAGGAGAGACTTTTCCATATTTTTTTTCCAATACTAAAATCCTTCCAACCTAATCCTTCCAACCTAGTTCTCTATTCCTAATTAGGTGATTGATACCCATTACATATACGCTTATGAACATCTCTCAACTTTCCTTCTCAAAATTCTCTCTTTTTCTTTCAAAATAGGCCAAAATTCGTCGTAAATTCAGCCTCATTTTTTTGAAGCTATAGTAAATTGCGAAGCCATTGCGACCAACTCCATATTTTGTTTCACCTCCATTTTTTGTTAGAATCGTATCAAGAGTAGATTTCCAAATCAATAATTTATTTCTTGTAATTATGAATGTAAATTTCTGAAAAATTATTTGAGTGCTAGTTGTCCAAAAAATTGACATGTCGTACTATTTTCGAGATTTCAGGAAATCACGAACTCCGTTTTGCGAACCGTTTGATGTTTTAAAAAGCTAGCACATATGTCTGCAACATACTAATTTTCCAAAAATTAATAAAATAGTTTAATATTTTGTTTAATTTGTAGAACCCATGGATGGCCGATGAGTTTCGAGTTAGTAGCGGTTAGCCATAATTACAACTTTCAATTAAACTGAGATTGTGTCGCACACATCAACTACAACTCCCAACTAATCGCAGCAAGTATACTATTTCTTTTGTGCTGATTACATTATAATGCTATCTTTCATTGTGTTTCAATGATTATCCAGTTGAGACCCGATTGTGATACAGTAGGCTTGATTGTATTATTGCTCGTTTATTGACTGTTTAGTGAGTCTAAAGGGGAAATGCATATTAGATATATAAACAAACCCCACTGAATGTTAATGTGGATAGCTAAGTCATACACCTCACATATGGATTAGCCGTACCAAAAGTGTGCATAGTCATTTATGATGTGCCGTATTAGCCGAGCTATTCATATGTCGAAAGGTTTTTCAAAGCACCGTTTGATTAATTTTACTTGTTCATGTTCATTTTTCAGTTATTTTGTTCATACATGTTCCTACTAGTAGTTTCTTCTATATGTTATCATTTTTGGTTCATATACATGTTCCTTTACTGTTATATTGTGTAACACCCAGTTTTCCAGATGAGGGTATTTTTGAAATTTTGTAATTATAATTATTATTTATTGATATTTATTTCACATGGTGATTTTTGGTGATTTTCAATCATTTTTAAACTATTTAAAAATTGGTTTAAGTCATGACTTGTGATTTTGATGTACTGCTAGTGAAACCTGAGAGACTGCACGACGTAGAGCCTAACCATGTTATTAGGATGATTTAATTATCATTTTTAGCCTAGGAGTATTTTGGTCATTTTGACTTATTTGATTTATTTGGTGATTTATTGTTTTGGTGAGTTCTAGTTTGACTTGACCTGTTGAGACATAGTGAACTAGCCTAGAAGCTAACCCTAGCCATGGTGACCTTAGTCTAACTTAGGTTAACCTACATTTAGTCATTAGAAACTAATTTTAGAATGAGGGGACTTGGTTTAGTGGAATTGAGTCATGGTTTATAGTTTCATGAAATGGCTTATGACTTCATGACTTGATTAACCATAACTTAAGCCCATGGGCCAATTTAGGATGCCCTAACCCTAATTCCTTCCTTTATGACCAGCCATAGGGATCCCCACCCTATATAAACACTTCTTCTCTAGGGCTTGCCTCCTTCTTTCATTCATTTCAACATTGGAGAAGGAAAGGTATTATCCCTCTTGCAAAAATCCCCATAAATCCATTTTAATTCCTTTTTGATCCTAGTTTCTTGCATTAGAACCTAACACTCTCCTATTTTCTGATTTCTGAGTTTAATCCCAGCTTTGGTACAATTTGGAGCATTTGGCACCAAGAGGAAGAATCCCCCATTTGGAGCTTTTTTATGCTTTTTGCACCTATAGGTAAAACTCTCCAAATTGATTTAAATTCCTATTTTCTTTGCATTTAGGGCTAGATCTAGGAGACCCCTAGCTGTCCCTAGAAATTTGGCACAATTCGTGTCAGTTTCGTGTCCGTATCGGACACGTATCCTTTTGATAGTCTAGGTGTTTGATGTAATGCCTCAACCAACGTTTTGTTCTGATTTTTGAAATGTAAATGAATGAAATCTTAGATCTAGGGCTTGCTTAATGATTTGTGTTTATAATTCCAAATTTTTGAGTCGTGTCGTGTCCACACGGGGACACGAACACGCTGTCTGTGCACTGTGCACTGTGTCCTGCATCACGGGGTCTATTTCTCCCGACACAGGACACGTGGACACCCCAAATTTTGCGTGAGTATTGGGGCAGTGACTGCCACCATGCTCCCAAAGTTTGGGAGCATCTCGTTTTGTGTGCGAAGAGAAATCCTTCTCGTACTGGTCGCACGGGCCGTGCACGAGCTGCTGTGCGCGCTCATTTATCCGCGCTGACACGCACTTTTATATTGGACACGGGGACACGGGGATGCGGTACAGGGTGTTGGGACCCTAGCCCTATCCTTGGCGCACCCCAGGACACGAGCACGAGCCCTATGGTGTCGTGTGTCGTGTCCTAGCCTGCACTGCACCTCTGCACGAGGCTGCTGACACAGATTTTTCCTGAAATGTGGTTTTTACTATTTGGACACTTTGTGTCGACTTTTGTGGACACGAATCAACTTGTACAACACCATATTATTATTCACACACAATTATGAACCACTTGTTGAAGTTTTATTAAAATTCGAATGTGGAAATTGGGTTTTGAGAATGTCTGATACTTCCTGTTGTTTCCTAAATTTGTTTCCCTTTTAAACTGATTTAAATACTGTTTTAAACCACTTAATGATTCCTACATTTGTAATGGGACTTGCTAAGTTGATTTTTGATTTGTGTTAAGTTCGGAATATCAATATTGGTTGAGGACTGTAATGTGTTCATTGAATTCCTGAACTCTATTTTCCCTGTTAAATTGTTTTCGAATGTTAAATCGCCATGATAGATTAATAACCATGTTAAATTCATTTCCTGAGAACCTGAATATATATATGGGTTCAGTGTGTGATTTTGAATGAGTTGGGGTGAGTTAGTTCTCTATTTTCCTGAGATTACTTTGATACTGTAATTATGCACTGTTATTGCACTGGTTCACTTAGGCACCCTACAGTTCACTAGGACACACAATTTCCTGCCACACACATGTTCCTCTACATACCACTCACCTTGGCCCTGCATACCTGAACAAAGATTGGGTGAGCAAGGGATTGGCAAGGCCATGAAGGAATAGGGTTTTGTATCATTCATATACACTGTTAGAGCTATTCCCTCATTTCTCTGATATCAACCATCTTGGATTCCTGAAATTTCAATGTAGGATAACTATTTGTTGTGTGATAAATTGTGATGCATGAGAAATTAGATTACATATGTAGGTTACCTGGAGATTGGGGTTAGAGTAGAAAACTGAATTTCGATTCTCCTAAAAACTGAAATGGATGTTCACATGATTTCAGAGAATTTGATTACCTGAGAATTCATTCATTGACAAAACTGAGGAATTCCCCATGCAAACAAACCTGAGAAATTGAATGTAGGTTGTAGAGAACCTGAGATTGGGATGTGAATTGGTGATTTGGGTTTAAGATTGTATAAACTGAACCTGTCCACACACTGGACTAACATTTTTCCTCACTGTTTTGACTAGGCATTGGCCTTGGCTGAGTCTGCAGGAGCAGGCAAGGCATTGCCTTGGCTTGCCCTGTTTTGGCTCAGCCTGGGTTATGCATTGCATAGCAGCAGTGGCATAGTAGCAGCAGTAGGCATGCATGTATAGGTTCATGTTTGGGTTCATGATCAATAGGAGGATGTGTACATGTTAGTTTTCATTCATACATTCACTATTTTTCCTAAAACCTGAGATTTATAGAAGGACTATAAAACTGAGTATTGAATGTTCCTTTACCCTTACCTGAGATTGTGATAACTGAGAGTATGGGGGTATTGATTCGATTTGTAAACTTATTCCTTTAAACTGAAATGAATTCCTAAAACCTGAGCTTTTAGTTTAGCACTTCACTGAATTTACCTCTACATTGATTGCTATGTTGTGTTCTTCTAAAACTGAGATTTTGTTCCCAGTTTTCCCCTTTATTTGGGATATGGAATTGCTCATTGTTTTCATTTGTAAAATCTGAATTGGCATTGAGTCAATGGTTTGTTCCTCACTGATTTCCCAGGTTGGGACTTTAGCCTATGTTCTCATTTCTTCACTGTTTTGTCTCACATTCCCCTGGCACTTTGACAACCCACACACAGGTTTCATTGTCACACTGTTTCCTTAACCATCTGAATACACAAGTTACACCCCCATACACACACTTGTGATTCCTTCATTGCTTGTATCATTATACATTTTCCTGAGAATTCCTGGTTCTGTCACACATTGTACACCCACAGTTTGTTCCTCAACACACACACACACATCTTAGTTTTCAGCTTTTCCACACACATGTTAGTTCAAGTTCATACACATATGATGTCCTTAACCTTGGCAACCATGTTAAATTCCTACACACAATTTGCCTATCCTGTTAACTGTTAACAAGAAGGGAATTTGAATGTTAACCTTGGGTTTCAACATTTAAAATCTGAGAATACCTTCACTGTCTCCAGTTTCAATTCCATATGACACACTCTCACATCTCACATATTTCCACACACACATTACACTTTCTAATTCCTTCTTCCCATTTTAATAAATGTTGTATAGGTATGTGTACATGTATCTAGTTTCCTACATAGCTATAAGTCATATTGAATGTGTATGATTCCTATATGTAATATAATGTGAAATAGATATTACTATTGGTATACAGATTATATGTGTATATAGATATATAGTGTATTGGCCTATTTGTGATATGGCCTATAACCTAGGTACATAGTATATGGTAGCCTTGTGTGGTCTTGTGTATATAAATATACACATGTGTAGAGTCCTATAGACTAGTGTATGGTGTATACTAGCTAGATTAGACTAGTTAAACCTAGTCAGACTAAGATTGACCTAGATTAGACTTGCTAGACCTAGGTTGACTTCTTGGTTGACTTAGAGTTGACCTTGACCTAGATTGGCCTAGAATTCATGTAGATTGCATCGTAGACTTCATTTATCTTATTTTTTAAACACATTATAACCTGTACTGCTCTATTTAGGACATTGTGACTCTGGTGCAGACATCTGACATTACACTACTCTTTTCAGAGTATCAGGCGAGTACATTCTCTGATAGTTCTCTCATTTATTTGTCAATTACTGTATTTCAGTTCTAGTTAGCTGTATGTGATTCTCTGTTACAAACACGTACTGTTATTTCTGGATTCATGTATACGACACACATTTATTCTGGCCTCATTTACTGGTATCATCATTTCCGGCTTCTATTACTGGAATCACCTACTGGAATCATTACTGGAATCACCCCGGAATCATTTACTGGTATCATTGTACTTGGCTGGACTCATCTTGAATCATTGTGTCAGAATTCTGGATTCACTTGCTGGGAGGGGAAATACTAGAGTAAGACATGTAGACATACCCCATTACTAGAATCACCCCTACTGGAATCTACTGGAATGATAGCCATCTCACACCCGGCCAGGTGTGTGATGTGCCGGATTACCCAGTTTACATGTCGATCTCGGTATTTTAAAACACACTGCTAGAGTATAGGCTGGACTCACCCTGGAATCATTGATCACTATGACTGGAATCGTCCCTTGCTGGATTCATCTTGTATGAGATTCATCCTGTACTGGACTTACATTGGAGTTACACTGGTCTACATGTTGTCTGGACTTATATCATATTACCCTGGTTCAGCTAGTTCTATTTTTACAGTCTTCATTGCTATGATTCTTCTCTTGTTTAGTATTTACTTTCCTTGCACTTTATCTGTCTTTCTTACCATCACCTGAATATAAACTGCCATTTTCATCAATACAACTGCCTATAACTGCTTTATAGTTCTCTGTCATTTACTTGGGTTTTCTAGATGAGATTGTGCTTGTTCCTGTCCTGACTGGACCTGTTGAAAATTTTACAGATGATTGCCCTGAGGACACCTGCCCTACATTTTACTGAGGAGATGGCTTAGCTACCTATGGCCCCGACACTCAGGAGTGATCGGGATTTAGTCTAGTAGACTTGCATTTATTTTTCATTTAGAGCTTGTGTATAGAATTGAGACTTGAGATGTATTTGAGATTATTTCAGATGTTATTATTTCATTTTTTTTTTGTCTTCAAATTCTTAGTTACAATTCTGGTTATCTTATCGTGCTCAGACTGTGATTGAGATACACCTTATCTTATACTTGTCCTCCGTTCGGAGTTGATCATGATGAGTACATTATATACTGCATGAGTTGATGGTTAGTTAGAGACTTAGAACAGCGTTCTACCGTCGACACTGCGGCGTAGGCTGGGCGCTGTTACGTACTCGTACCCCCACAGTGGGTGCGGGTCGTGACATATTGCATTTCTATTGTCTAGCTTTATTTTGTATTAAGTTACATAAATGCAATAGGGTTGTACTTTGCTTCATTCCAGATTGGATCGTTACAGGTGACTCGTTATACTTCCTACTGTTGCACTATGGACCAAACAAGGGAATAAAGATCTTGGAGGCCGACCATAGATTCTAGATAGATTAGTTAGTTTTTTTTATTTAAATATCTAGCGGGTTTGTTCCCAAAAACTATTTTGTTCTATTATTGGATTTGTGAATAAAATAGTTATTTTGAATGAGCAATTAGATATAATTTATTGTATTTGAGTTGACATTAAGACGTAAACAACGTACTGCCGTCGATGTTGCGATGTAGGCCGGATTTGGCTACGTACTCGTATCCTGAAAAGTGGGAGAGGGTTGTGACAAGAAGTCTTCGAGCTCAGGTACATGCTGTAGGAACGAAATCGTAAAGCAGAATACTCTAGAGGGGGTGAATAGAGTTGGCAGCGGAATAATACTAATTTAAAAAATGTTTGCAGCAAGATCACAGAATAATAATCACAACTAAATAATGTAAAGGCAGAGATAAGAAAGCAAATGCAAAGACAGCGATGTATACTGGTTTCCCTCTGTTGAGGACTAATCCAGTCGGTAGAACTCTTACTACCAGTTAAATCCACTATTGGCAAAACCTGCAAGTTTTCTTACGAAGTCCTTGCAACTTCTACAACGCGAGCTTTGATACGAAGAACTTGTCCAACTTCAATTTTGAAGAGTTGAATCTTCTATCAAGCCTCTGATTACAATCACTCTGAAACTTCTAGACCGCACCGTACTGGCAATTCGACTAGAGGATTGTAACTGGCTTGGGATCTGAAATTTGAAGCTCGAGAAAAACTCTTTGGAAGACTGAAAACTTTTTAGAAGAGAGAAGATTAAAAGTGAATGAGTGAGTTAAAATGGTCGAAATCCTTCTCTATTTATAGGAGTTCCAAAGACAGAATTCTGGCCCGGGCAGAATTCGGGCAGAACTCTATGAGAAAATCTCGGTCAAATCCGCAACTACAGGAGGACCAAGTTCCAAGGAATTCAAAAACAAAACGGCCACTAACCAAACTCTGGCCAAACTCTGGCCGAGTTCTGTCAGGGTTAGGTTATGGTTTTAAAATAAGTTTTTGGGGAATTTTGAAGACCTTTTTGAAAACCTTTTTGAAGCTTTTGTAAATACGAATGTTTTACAAAACTAAGGATATTTTAAAAGCAGTTTGAAATCTTTTTGGAATAGTCTATTTGCCAGTACGACTCGGTGTACAAAGTATTCCTAGACTCAAATAAAATTAAAAATACATTGCTTAAAGAAATACAAACTCGAACAGGCAAACAGTGCTTCGGTGTTGAACTGTGTAGATAGCTGTTCTTGATCATGTCCAAGAGTCCGAGATATCCTGACTAGCTTCATATATCGAGATAGAGTTTGATCAATTATTAAAATCAGTTTGACCATATGACCAATGGGCCAACAATCTCCTCCATTTTGATAATTGACAAACTATGAATGATATAACATCTAAGCTTGGAATCAAATCAAAAAAATAGTAAAGTAAAATTGTTCATATCCTACATGCATTTTCTCAAAAGATGTTAGATCCTTATTTCTCTCCCGTTGTCACTTAGCAAAATAATTGCAAAAGAGAAAACTCCCCCGCAATCAATGCATAAGAAACAAACAGTGAAGAAACACAGAAAAAAATTTATATATAAAAAAAATTATGACAGATGGTTGAGACAGAAAAAAAATAACATCACAGGCATGTATTTATCTCAGGCAGTTTATAATATAACAGAGAATTAATAGAGAATTATGTCACAGGCAGTTTATAAAATAGAAGCAGATAAAGATGCTATAAATAAATAAACTGATGTGAAAGATAAACTACGAATCCCACAAAGATAAAATGATGTACAAGAGATATCAGCAAAATATCTAGTACAAGTCTGATAATAAAAAAAGATAAAAAGATAGAAACTTGGAATGTCGGAGCATTTCCAAGTATACAGTAGATAATGTCTAAGTCTCAAAAACCAACTAATATATCACATCTCCTCCTCCTCCTCCTCCTCATCATCATCATCATCAGCATGACCGGCATGTCCAGAGGGACCAGCTGCAGAGGTACCAGCTCCAGAAGGGTGAGGAGGAGCGCCAATGTAAAACTCACTGACATAGTCTAGAGGAGCACGGTCAGAACGGTACCAATCATATGCGTTATCGGGCTGAAAGTAGGCATGAACAGCCTCATCCTCACAGCGGTAACCAGAGAAGGCTGGATCTCTAGGAATAGAACTGGCAGAATGTCCAGTCTGAGCAAATCGGAGATCAGCAAGAGAATTTGCTATCGCCTGATAACGAGTGACATCGCGGAACTCATGTTCGTGGGCCATATCCGTTATCGAGACGTGCAAATCAGAAAGATGCTGGTGTATGCCTTCAAAGTTCATGGCATACTGCTGAGTAGGTGGAGGAGGTAGAGCAGTAGGAGGAACAGTAGGAGGAGCAGCAGTCATACTACGACGAGATAACTTCAGAAACTTGGGCTCAGGGTCTTGAGTACAAGTTGACAAATCAATATCAAAACGCTGGAAGATGCGTGGAAGAATCATCGCATAAGAGAGATTTCTATCTCTTGCACGACAACGTCCCATCATCTGGATAATGGTCTTAGGGGCAGAAAATGGAATCCCCTTAAGAATGTGATACATAGCAGATAATTCAAGAGATGTGACATCATCCTTTGAAGTAGACTTCGGAAGGAGAGTGGAGTAGATAATGCGGTGCAATTCATAATTAAACAAGTTCAAGTTGTTTGCCATGAACTTTCCAGAGCGAACTCGATCAGGTGTACAGAGTTCAGCTTTGAAACTAGCAAGTGTCGTGCCGTCGGGAAAATCAAATTCAGTGATATCAACAAGCGGTACACCTTCGTTAGATAAACCAAGGATTTCTGCTAAGAGGACATCATTGAACTCGATGTCTAGTCCGCCAACACGAGTACTTACGTCAAACGTGTTTAATATAATTTTGCAGAAGAACAGTCTAATGGCATTAGTTGCTACCGGAAAACAAAGTTTAACAACGTGTTGTAACCCTAATGCCTCAAAATATTGGCGGTGTTCTGGAAACACAGTCTATTTGATAGGAGCACCTGTGCATATGGATCGCATGGAAAAGTTTCCATACCACAGAAGGGCTTGATCTAGGGTTTGAAAGTAAAACCCATCGAACGTGCCATCGCTCGATTGAACTGGCAGAAAGAGGGAATCCGTGGGTGGATTCGAAGATGATCCTTCCTCACTAGGATTGGTCGTCTTCTTCCTCTTGAAGGGGTTAAATCCCTTAGGCGGCATTGTACAATAAAAGTAAATATGCACGAAATTAAAAGGAGGAGAAATACGAAGTTATACCTCCCGAGATTCAAGTATGTTGTAGAGAACAATGAACTCCGCACGAATCCAAAATTTGGATGGATTTCACCACGTAGATAGGAAGAAACAGAGTGGTGAAGAACTAGGGTTAGGGGGCTCTCGTGCGGCTGTTGTTGCTGTGATGGTGGTGTTTAGAAGCAATGAAGAAGAAAGGCTCTCGGGTTCTGGTTATATAGCCAGATACCTTAAACCGAACTCGGGCCGAATTCGGTCCGAATTCTGGCCGAATTCGCCTGGGTTTGGTTTGGAACACTTTCTTTTTCATTGGCTCATTTTAAAGATTTAATTCAAAGATTAGTAGTTTCAACATTCAATTAATATAATTAATGTTATTTTATAGATTAAATATCGTTACACAGTGACTGTCTCAGATTAGCTATAGGAGTACTGTCCCAGCTGGCGGAGGTTCACCGGGGAACTCTTAAATACCGCTTCGCTTCAACCGTAGTTGTGGTGACAGACAGACTCTTTATTGGCTTGTCTCTAACACAGTTTTTGCGTATTGACATAAAATCATAAAATAAAATTAATTAACATTATTGACGTCCAAAATTCCTAATTCTCGACGTAAATAATTGAAACGATCTTCTGCTAGAGGTTTTGTGAAAATATCAGCTAATTGATTCACAGTATCTATGTACATAAGGTCAATATCTCCATTTTGATGATGATCTCTAAGAAAATGATGTCGGATCTCGATATGCTTAGTATGAGAATGACATACTGGATTCTTAGTCAAATTAATAGTGCTCGTGTTATCACAGAAAATGGGAATGTGTGTGTAAAATAAATCATAGTCTTTTAAGGTTTGTTTCATCCACAAAATCTGAGCACAACAACGTCCTGCGGCGATATACTCAGCCTCTGTTGTTGATAGGGCTACATAATTTTGCTTTTTACTAAACCATGAGACTAAAGCCTTGCCTAAGAAATGACATGTGCCACTGGTACTTTATCCATCAACTTTGCATCCAGCAAAATCTGCATCCGAGTAACCAATAAGGTCAAAGGACTTAGTTTTGGGATACCATAAGCCAACAGAAGAAGTGCCCTTAAGGTATCGAAAGATACGCTTAACTACGCACAGATGTGATTCCTTTGGATTAGCTTGAAAATATACACATAGGCAAACACTAAACATAATATCTGGACGACTAGCAGTTAAATAAAGTAAACTACCGATCATACCTCGATACTTACGTGTGCCGACAGGCTTGCCTTGTTCATCAATATCAAGCTTTGTTGAAGTTGCCATCGGAGTGCCAATAGGTTTGACATTGTCCAGATCCAACTTCTTTAGTAAATCTTTTGTGTACTTGGCTTGATTTATGAATGTCCCATTGTCAGTTTGTTTGATTTGTAGTCCGAAAAAGAATTTTAGCTCTCCCATCATGCTCATCTAAAACTCATTTTGTATACACTTAGAGAATTCTTGACACAGAGATTCATCAGTAGATCCAAATATAATATCATCAACATAGACTTGTATTAAGAGAAGCTTGCCATTAAAAGACTTAACAAAAAGTGTAGTATCAACCTTGCCTTTTGAAAAACCGTTGTCAAGTAGAAAAGAGCTTAGACGATCATACCAAGCACGAGGGGCTTGTTTTAAACCGTATAAAGCTTTCTTCAACTTGAAAACATGATCAGGGTTTTTAAAATCTGTGAAACCTGGAGGTTGTGCTACAAAAACTTCTTCTTTTATAAAACCATTTAAAAATGCACTATTGACATTCATTTGAAATAATTTGAAATTATGAAAATATGCAAATACACATAACATGCGAATGGATTCTAATCTCGCAACTGGGGCATAAGTCTCATCGTAGTCGATACCTTCTTCCTGATTGTATCCTTGAGCTACGAGTCGAGCCTTATTATGAGTCACTAAACCATTCTTATTAAGTTTATTTCGAAATACCCAACGGATGCCAATGACCGGATGATCAATAGGCTTGGGAACAAGTTCCCAAACTTGATTCCGTTCAAATTGGTTTAATTCCTCTTGCATAGCATCTATCCAAAAACTATCACTACATGCTTCATCAATAGTTTTGGGTACTAGCTGTGAAAAGAATGCGACACTAGAAACAATATCTCTACTGGATGTACGAGTACTTACACCTTTGGTAATATCACCAATTACCAAATCCTTTAGATGATCAGCCGTAAATTTCAATCTTTTCGACAGACTCTGAAGGTAGCTGGTTCCTGGATCTTCTCTAGGAGGATCAGCTAGTGCCGAGCTTGGTTGAGAATCAGCTGTTGTTGAGCTTGGTACAGTTAGATCTTCGTCATTGTCATCGATAGTCATTTGATTCAGTTCATCAAAAGTGACGTTGATTGACTCTTCGATGATCATGGTTCGTTTGTTGAAGACTCTGTATCCTTTGCTCTTGGCCGCATAACCTAAAAATATACCTTCATCGGCCTTTTCGTCAAACTTTCCCAAATTATCTTTTGTATTAAGAATAAAGTATTTACAACCAAATATTCTAAAATATGAAATTGATGGAATTCTATCAAACCATAACTCAAATGGAGTCTTCTTCGATTTGGGTCGAATTAGAACTCTATTGAGAACAAAATAAGCTGTATTGACAGCTTCAGCCCAGAAATATTTGGGTAGACTAAACTGGTTTAACATTACTCTGGCCATTTCGGATAGAGTTCTGTTCTTACGTTCCACAACTCTATTTTGTTGTGGAGTCCTAGGGCAGGAGAACTCGTGTACAAAACCGTGTGTGTCATAAAATTGCTTAAACTCTGCATTCTCGAATTCGCTACCATGATCGCTTCTAATACGAGTGATCATGTAACCTTTTTCATTCTGTACTTTCTTACAAAAGGCGACAAATTCGGATAATGTATCATTCTTACGTGTCAAGAAGTATACCCACGTGTATCTTAAGTAATCATCTACAATTACAAAAGCATATAACTTACCTCCGAGGCTAGCAACTCTGCTAGGACCAAATAAGTCCATATGTAGTAATTGTAGAGGTCTAGTAGTACATAATGCGTTTACTGACTTGAATATGGATCTGGTGGCTTTGTTCTTTTCACATTGGCTGCATACCGAATCCTTCTTGAATGTTATGTCCGGTAAACCGCGTACTAGCTTCTTCGTGGATAATCTTGAGATTGTGTCCATATTTGCGTGACTAAGTCTCATATACCACAGATGACTCTCATCACTTTTAGCCATTAAGCATCTACCTGAAATGTTAGTTTCTTCCAACAAATAGAAAACATATATGTTGTCTTTCCTGATACCTTCAAAGATAGTACTACCAGTTGAGCTATCAACTATAGTACATTTGTCTTTGCCAAAGTTGATGCCATATAACCATGATCAGCTAGATAACTTATGTTGAGTAGATTATGTTTCAACTCGGTAACCAGACAGACATCCTTAATCACAGGATAGGAAGACTTACCAACATCACTGATACCAATGATATACCCTTTCAAGTTGTTACCGAAGGAGACATAACCTTCCTTCTTTTTCTTCGACAGTATTGCAAATAGTGTAGCGTCACCGGTCATATTCTGTGAACAACCGCTGTCGAGAATCCATTTGCTTTTAGCATGTGAAAGGTGTTCCACCTACAAAACAGTTTACAGATGAAACTTTTGGTACCCATTTCTTGTAGGGTCCTGAAATGTTAGCTTTTGGTATCCATGCATAAATATTTAAATCAACAAGCTTTCTGATTCTACATGCAGAAGAAATATGACCAATGTGGCCACAATAATGACATTGTGCATGCTTAGTGTTGAAAGCTAAGTAATATGCACGGTTGGTAGGTTTAGGTTTTCTAGTATAGAAGAAAGCATACCTATAATCATGTTTGGGCTTAACCTTTTGGGGTAAAGGTTTGATAGGGTTAGTTCTGACAGTGTTTGGTTTGGGAACGTTCCGATTATTCGGTAAGTGACACGTGTTAGGGTAGGAAGCAGCAGTCTCAGGCTGTTTTCCTAACATAATTTTCAATCTTTTGGAAGTGTCATACAACTTAATATAGTCAGAAGTGAGTGCTTCCATTCTGACTTGTGCACTTTGAAGACTTTTCTTCTCTTTAGAAAGTTCTTCTTTCAGTTGGTCAATAACCTTGTCGTTCTCTTCAGATGACTTGGTAGTCTCGTGTAATAAGAGCTTAATAGAGGAAAGCTCACCAGACTCACTAACATTATTTCTTATCTCAGCTAGTAGGTCGGTAAGTCTTCATATTTCACCTTTGTACTCTTTGAGTACCTTCTTCGAGGTCTGATATTTGCTACACAGTTTTCTGTAATCACTTATCAGTTCACTGAAGGCATCTCCTAATTGCTCAAAGGTAAAGTCATCATATGTATCAACTACAGGTTCAGAGAGTACCTGATCGGATGCCATAAAGCATACATTTGTAGCATCTTCTGATTGATCGTCTTCTGAGTCGCTGGCTTCACTTTCATGCCATATGCTGGTATTGGCATACTTTCGTGATGTTGATCTCTTCAGGTTTCCTTTTTCATACCTGTTGCTCTTCTTGCTTGATGATGAGTTTGTAGGACAATCCTTCTTCATGTGTCCCTTCTTCTTGCAGCCATAGCAGACAGTATCATCTTGATACCAGTTGTTGCTGCTATTATTTTCTTTGGCTTTTTTCTCATATCTCATGAATCTTTTGAATTTCCTTGCTAGGAGTGCTTGATCTTCAGCATCAGATTCACTGCTGTCTGAATCACCTTCAGCAGATTTTCTGTACTGAGCCTTGAAAGCGATCGTCTTCTCCTTTGGTACAGGCTCTTCAAAATCTTGTAGCTCCAGTTCATGAGTGAGTAGCTTACCCATGAGTACTTCGAGGGACATAGTTGTGAGGTCGTTCCCTTCAATGAACGCAGTAGCCTTTGGAATCCAGTTCTTGGTAAGTGCTCGCAAGAGTTTGCGATTCTTTTCATGGTTACTGTAATCTTTGCCTAGAGAGGACAAAGGATTTACAATATCCAAGAATCTTTCGAACATCTGAGTAACTGTTTCGTTGGGCTTCATCTTGAACACCTCATACTCTTGAGTAAGTCTGCTGACCTTTGATTCTTTGACTTGAGTCGTGCCTTCATGTGTGACTTCAAGGGGCTTCCACACTTCATTAGCAGTTGTGCAGATAGACACCATGTTAAATTCAGTTCTGTCTAAAGCACAAAATAAAGCGTTAATAGCACGTACGTCAAGACTGGCCTTTTTCTTTTCTTCCTCTGTATATCTATTATGGGGTTTTTCAACTAAAACTCCATCAACATTTATACGAGGTGGCTTTTGATAGCCATCAATAACAATAGACCATAAATCAAAGTCAAGTAATTTCAAGAAGAAACTCATCCGTGTTTTCCAATAGGTATAGTTCGTACCATCAAACAGTGGAGGTCTGTTTGTGGCCTAGCCTTCACTTGTGAATTTTACAGTTGCCATGTGTTGTGCTGTAATCTATATAACAATTAATTAAATGAATAAATAATTGCAATGTTACCTTGCTTTACCTGTAACACCTGCTTTGATACCAATTGTAGGAACAAAATCGTAAAGCAGAATACTCTAGAGGGAGGGTGAATAGAGTTGGCAGCGGAATAATGCTAATTTAAAAAATGTTAGCAGCAAGATCACATAATCACAACTAAATAATGTAAAGGCAGAGATAAAAAAGCAAACGCAAAGACAGCGATGTATACTGGTTTCCCTCTGTTGAGGACTAATCCAGTCGGTAGAACTCTTGCTACCAGTTGAATCCACTATTGGCAAAACCCGCAAGTTTTTTTACGAAGTCCTTGCAACTTCTACAACGCGAGCTTTGATACGAAGAACTCGTCCAACTTCAATTTTGAAGAGTTGAATCTTCTATCAAGCCTCTGATTACAATCACTCTGAAACTTCTAAACCGCACCGCACTGGCAAATCGACTAGAGTATTGTAACTGGCTTGGGATCTGAAATTTGAAGCTCGAGAAAAACTCTTTGGAAGACTGAAAGGTTTTTAGAAGAGAGAAGATTGAAAGTGAATGAGTGAGTTAAAATGGTCGAAATCCTTCTCTATTTATAGGAGTTCCAAAGACAGAATTCTGGCAGAATTCGGGCAGAATTCGGGCAGAACTCTATGAGAAAATCTCGGTCAAATCCGCAACTGCAGGAGGACCAAGTTCCAAGGAATTCAAAAACAAAACGGCCACTAACCGAACTCTGGCCGAACTCTGGCCGAACTCTGGCCGAGTTCTGTCAGGGTTAGGTTATGGTTTTAAAATAAGTTTTTGGGGAATTTTGAAAACCTTTTTGAAGCTTTTGTAAATACGAATGTTTTACAAAACTAAGGATATTTTAAAAGCAGTTTGAAATCTTTTTGGAATAGCCTATTTGCCAGTACGACTTGGTGTACAAAGTATTCCTAGACTCAAATAAAATGAAAAATACATTGCTTAAAGAAATACAGACTCGAACAGACAAACAGCGCTTCGGTCTTGAACTGTGTAGATAGCTGTTCTTGATCATGTCCAAGAGTCCGAGATATCCTGACTAGCTTCATATATCGAGACAGAGTTTGATCAATTATTAAAATTAGTTTGACCATATGACCAATGGGCCAACCCATGCTGGAGTGCTTGATGAATTTTCTACTGCTGAAAATAGTTTTTGAGGCATGGGACTAGGCTCTGTGTGCCGAATGGTGATATGCAAGAAGAAGTGACACAAGAAGCACATCGCTCTCAGTATTTTATACATCCCAGAGTTAATAAGATGTACAAGGACTTGAGAGATCATATATGGTGGTATGGAATAAAGCGGGAGGTGGCACGCTTCTATTCTAGATGCTTAGTGTGTCAGCAGGTCAAAGCCGAAAGGCAGAAACTAGGTGGTTTGCTTCAACCATTACTAATTTTGGAGTGAATGTGGGAACATATCACTATGGATTTCATTTTCTATATTCTGCATATTCTTGGAGGGAAGGAAGCGATTTGGGTCATCGTTGATAAGTTGACCAAATCTGTCCACTTTATACCATTCAAAGTAGGACTGTCTATAAAGAAGCTTGCAAAGCTGTATATGAGATAGATTGTTCGATTACATGGGAGTACTTGTGAGCATTGTATCTGACCGAGATAGCAGATTCACTTCTCATTTTTGGAGGAGCTTATAGGCTAGTTTCGGCACTTAGCTCAAATTCAGTACCACTTATCATCCTCAGACGGATGGATTGTCGAAAAGCACTATTCGGACTCTAAAGGACATGTTTCAGACTGGTATGCTAGATTTAAGATGCTCTTGGGAGGATTGTCTTCACTTGGTAGAGTTTTAATATAATAACAGCTACCAAATCAGTATTGAGATGACTTCTTTTGGAAGATTTATATTGTCGTAGGTATCACACTCGATTGTCTTGGGATGACGTGAGAGAGCGAGCCTTATTGGGGCTCGAGATGGTTGTAGATGTTGCAGATATGGTGAAAACATAGCACACTGGAAATACCTTTCACTTAATCTCCTATGACACATCACACACACATGCTTACACATTCACACACTATGGTATTTATACTGTATTTGTTGATATGTGCAGCCTATGAGCCCTGTGGTTTCACTCCCTACAGCCCTTAAATCAGTCCTTTACATCCCTATACCAGTCCACTAAATAAACCCCATCTATAGGCTATCCTTTACACTGTCAAACAGTCCAATTGCAAGCCTATTTGACTGTCCATATGCAGTCCAATATAGCCCTACATTCAGCCCTTCATTCCAGTCCCCCTTGCTCCCAAAACCTGCCATGTACTGTCCTAAAACAGCCTATTAGTTGCCTACAAATCAGCCCTTAAAACACCCTGTTAGCTGTCCCATAACAGCAGCAATTCACCCCATTCATGCCCCCTTAACAAGCCATGATGGCTGTCCTATATAAGCCTATATGGCTGCCAAATTCTAATCCCATTTACACCCATTGACAGCCCCTTAACCCTCTCTATGTATCTATCTATCTATCTATCTATATATATATATATATATATATATATATATATATATATAATATATATATATATATATATATATATATATATATATTATATATTGATACTTGCTATCTATATTTGACACCTATTAGTGTATTCCTATTGTGTATTGAGATATAGGTTGTATATTGAGATAAGTATAGGATTGAGATGTAGGTATAGGTTGTGATAATGTTGTAGCCTATAGTTGATATAGGTTAGTTAGCCTAATGTAATTTTATTAGGCTATTTGACATGTTGGTTAGGTTTAGAGTTGACCCATAGTTGACTTCAGCCTAGAATAGCCTAAAACCTTGTAGATTGCATTATAATATAATTGTCTTATAATTTGAACTCTTTATAAGTTGTGTTGCCACTCACTTATAACTCTCTCTCTAGTATATATATATATGTATATATCTATCTATGTATGTATGTAGCTATGAGTAAATGAATACAAGTAGGTTTGTAACTATATTTCTTTATATGAATGTGTGTTTGCACTTGTATAGTCTTGTGATTGGTGTATGATTGCTAGACTAGGCTTGGTTAGGCCTAATGAGACTTGCTGAGGGTTAGGAGTGGCCTAGTTGACCTAGTTTGACTAGTGTAGTTGACTGGAGTTGACCAAGTGTTGACTTTAGTCTAGTTTGACCTAGACAGCATGCAGATGCATTGTAGATTACAATTATCATCCCATGTATACATCTTGACTTGTGTTGCTCTAACTAGGAGTCAGGTACCTCGTCTCGGACAGTATATTTACTTCAGACATTCGGATACGAGGCGAGTACATTCTCTGATCGTTTCATACTTGTCACGATTTATATTCTCGCTCTAGATTACTTTTACTTGATGCTGTCACGTTGTCATCACGGATTGGTACTATACGGATCTCTTCTTGGGATGTTATCCCCCTTAGCGGGCGCATCGGATACTTTATGACATGTGTTTCATGTACATCATGTATTCCTTGTTTCTGCGTTATTCATGTACACTCATGTTCTCTCACGTTCTTTCATGTACGTTCATGTACTTTCATGTTCTTTCATGTACGCTCATGTTTCCTTATGTGTTTCCTGTGTAACCAAAACATCATATACATAACGTAACTGGACTAGATCCTTGTGTATTGATTGTGGGTAGGGGTGAGTATAAATGGTCATGTGATTTACCATCATGTACACTCTGTTACTTTTCATGTTCATCATGTACAACCTAAGCCAATTACATGCCATCTCGTACTCTAAAATACTAGTCACTTACAGTTCTTACTTATCATGTATATATTTCCAGTT
The DNA here is from genome assembly GCA_029216955.1 of Iris pallida. Taxonomy (NCBI): domain Eukaryota; kingdom Viridiplantae; phylum Streptophyta; class Magnoliopsida; order Asparagales; family Iridaceae; genus Iris; species Iris pallida. The sequence goes on along the minus strand of JANAVB010040216.1, from coordinate 8,160,434 downwards.
ATCAAATATCTCTCATGTTTCATGTACATCTTCTTACAGCGTTTCATGTATCTTACTCTATTGCTTGCTTTATATTTCCTGCCATGATATGAACTGCATGAGACGTACTGTGCTCGCTCCTGTCCTGACTGGACCTGTTGAAAATATTACAGAGGATGAGGAGAGGCCCTTTGCACCACCTATTACGGAGGAGGCTTAGACGACACCTGCGACCTGGTTCCTCTGGAGGACCCAGCTGCAGTTCAGGATACTACTCCCATAGTCTAAGCTAGACAGCTAGGCTTTATCTTTCTTTCCAGCATTGTTTTTGACTTTCAGTTGTTGTTTTGAGATGTATATATTCTTTCATTTTTTGTAGTTGAGACTCTGTATTCGGGATGTTTTCTGAGATGTTATCTTAGACACCAGACTCTTCTGATTATCTGTACTTCATTTTGAGTTCTATATCATATCGTACTTTTCTTCCTTAGTTGTGATTGAGTTTACATTCTGCTATGTTACCCCCATTCGGGGAGTATAAACTGCCTGACATTATATATTGTTAGATGTTGTGACCTAGGACAGCGTTCTACCGCCGACACTGTGGCGTAGACTGGACGTACCCACTTCTCGTGCCCTTACTCTAGGGTGCGGGTCGTGACACTGATCATGGTATGTACACAAATCAGGATAAGCCATCTATCCAATGTGTGTGAGTAGTAATTTTAGCTTGTGACCGGCTTGGGAACCTGTAAAAAACTGGCCTGGCTAGTCATAAGTGCGGTATATGACTAACACTGTTCAAGAATGCAAGATGGATTTGATCACAGGCATACGCTACTACTCCCCCACCCCCAACTGGTAGAATGGATCCAAACAGGACACGTCACTGCACGGGATTCTATGAGAAGGGAGCAAGTCTTCTCTAGAATCAGTGACCACATATTGCGCAAGAGCTACAAGGGAGCTTGCACAATACATCCCAAGCTAACAAGGAGCAACATCTCTCGTCGAGATCCAGGAATACCAATCCATGAGAACCGTGTGTCAGGAATGAGCATATCTACACTAAGTACATAAATCATAACAGTTATCATAAATTGGAAAAAAAAATTATCAGAGAATGTACTATCCTGCAATCTGGTGGAATATGTCAACTGAGTCCTAGAATGGTGCCTCGAGGACCTATAGATAACAAGACGTATCAATACTATGCTTAGGAAGTAAAGTCAGATCAAATTAAATCCTATTATGTCATTCTAGGTCAAGATCAGTCTAGTTAGGTCAACCTTGGTCATAGGAGAACATTAGAAGTCAACCCATATCAAACTAGGTCAAAAGTTGACTTATAGTTGACTTTTGGTCAACGGGTCAACTCTGGTCAACTCTAGGTCAACCCTAGGTCAAGACTAGGTCTAGGCGACTATTCCTAACCATTACCAACCCTTACAACCCATATCCGAGTCCATCTTGATCTCCGAACCCCATATCTTGGCCGTAGGCCAATATCTTAATTTACCCTTTCACTAAATTCGACTCACTCACAAACCCTCTCTAATTTGATTTCCTACATTCCCGTCTCCTTCTTCTTCTCCTTATTCTCCGTCTTATTCTTCTTTTTATTCTTCTTCTCTTTATTCTCCTTCTTATTCTTCTTCTTATTCTTCTTCTCCTTATTCTCCTTATTCTCTGTCTTATTCTCTGTCTCCTTCTCCTTATTCTCCGTCTTATTCTTCTTCTTATTCTCCGTCTCCTTCTCCTTATTCTCCGTCTTATTCTTCTTCTTATTCTTCTTCTTCTTATTCTTCTTCTCCTTCTCCTTATTCTCCGTCTTATTCTTCTTCTTATTCTCCGTCTTCTTCTCCATATTCTCCGTCTCCTTCTTCTTATTATTCTCCATCTTCTTCTCCTTATTCTCCGTCTCCTTCTTCTTATTCTCCGTCTTCTTCTCCTTATACTGCTGCTCCTACTGCTATTCCTGCTAACTACTGCTGTTGCGAGTGCTATGGCTAATGCTGCTGCTGCTGCTATGGCTAATGTTGCTACTGCTACTGTAGTAGCTACTGCTGCTACTTCTTATTCTCTTCATATATATATATATATATATATATATATATATATATATATATATATATATATATATATATATATGTATTTTGTGTGTGTGTAGAGGAAAACCTATAAAAGCTCTGGTCATAATATGGAGAATGATCTCCTCTACACACACACAAAATACATATATATATATATATATATATATATATATATATATATATATATATATATATATATATATATATATATACACATATATATATATTCCTCTCTAAAAAGGAAAACCCCTAATAAATCCTTAAACTAGGTTTTTAGGAAAACCTATAAAAGCTCTGGTCATAATATGGAGAATGATCTCCTCTACATTTATTGTGAAGGAATAAATACAAGAGACAAAATTAATGGGGGTTAATGAGCATACCTAGAATTGGTTTCCTTGAGAAAGAAGAAGCTTCAAAAGAAAAGAGTGAAATGAAGAGAGAGAGAGAATACTTTGTGGTGAAGGAAAGTAGAGGAGGGGGTGTTCGGTTGTACATGGGGGGAAGGGGTCGTGTGTGCTGTAAAGAGAGAGGGGTGAGGTATGAGTGATGAGAGAGATAGAGAGGCAATATTATATATATATTACATATATATATATATATATATATATATATATATATATATATATATATATATATATATATATATACAAGGAGAGAGAATTAGATATTTATACATAAAGAGGGATATTTAGAGTAGAGGAAAAATATCAGTGGGGGGTATGGGCAGTCATGATGGAGGGTAACATGGAGCTGGGGTTGGGTTTAGTGGAGCCGGATGGGCAAAAATAGACTAGGTGCAATAAATAAATTAATAATAGGTATTTATGATCATGGGTAAATAAGTAGCATGTGGGGGCTCAAAGAAATGGGACACAAGTGTCAGACGGGTAGTAGGCTCAATGTGGGCCATATCCATATTTGGGGTCGACTAGGTTGGATCGATGTCGGGTCCCGAAATTAAATTGGAAGTCAGTACGGTGGATAATTAATTGGCCTAAATTGACCCGAAAGTTGTGCGAAAAAAATGAAGCACAAGATGGTGTGTCTGAGTGGGATACGAAGGTCATGGGTGAAGAGCGTCTCGAGTAGATCAGGCATGACAAGTTGGTTCTGAGAAAATGACTGGTCTGGTGCTCCTAAATTAAAAGTCACGGTAACGTACATATGATGATCAAGAAAAAGAGTGGGAAATCAATTAATAAATAAATGGTCTAAATTAACTCGAACTTGCGCGAAGCAAAAAGAGTACAAGGGAACAAGTCCGAGTGGGACACGAAATATTAATGTGAAGATAATTTCGTCTACTACAAACTCCAAGAAGGAAGTTTTCAGAGACTGGCATCCCTGATGCTCTAAAATTCCAAGTCACGATAAAGAGCATTTAATGATCAAAATTAATTAAATCAAAATTAATTATCGAGAATAAATTATTTGGAAAAATTCGAAAATAAATCCCGGAAATTCAGGGGGCTTACAGCTTCCGCTACGATGCCCAAAAATTAGGGGTGGTCAGTCCAGAAGTCGAGGAATTGGATGTTCTTGTCGAATGAGTTGGTATTGTTTTTAATTTCTACTAGCAGAGGAGCGTGGTCAGATTCTGAGGAGTTGAGATGGGTCAATTGGTAGTGATCCCCATATCGTGCCATTGAGCGTTCGTGAGTGCCCTGTCCAGGCGGGAGTATTGGCGACGGTTCCCATCCTGCATGTTGCACCAGGTGAAGGTGTTGCCTGTGAACTGTAAGGTGGCGAGATGAGCATTGAAGATGAAGTTGTTGAAGTCTTGCATGGCCGATGTGGGAGGGGGTCGGCCTCCTATTATCTCTTCTCTGCAAGTGATCGCATTAAAGTCCCCGATGCATAACTAAGGAGAGTTGATGTGGGGGAGGTGGATGTCAAGATGGTCGTTCCAGAGGGGTTTCTGCTCTGCAATGTCACAGCTGCCGTGGACTGCTGAGAGAATGGTGCGTTCTAGGAGCAAAGGGTGTTCCCACCAGCAAGAGAGGGCCTGCCGGGAATCCTGGATGACCCTAATTCTGATTTCCTTCGTGCAGAGGATCCAAATATCGTGTCTGCCTGCTATGGCCGTAGGGAGGCCCAGCTGCAATTGGATAGATTTCAATTTTTTTGGGGGGATTTTTGGTTCAAGAATAATGAGGATATCGATTTTGTGGATTTTTCGAAGGCCGAAAATTCTCTTTAATGTAGGTTTATTTGCCAGACCGCGGACATTCCACGAAATGATGTTAATCATTAATTAAGTTGTGGGGGTTGTTTTTTGTTCCACTTGGTAGCGGATCTAGTTTGGATGGTAGTAGTTTCGCCGGTTCCTTTATTGACATTGTCCCCGTGCGAGGTTGACGCTTCTGCCTTGGTCGATATGGCATTGTCCCCACTTGAGTTGGACGCTTCTGCCTGTGTTGAGGCGGATAAATCGCTAGTGGGTTGCTCGTGAGGGCCCGGGAGGATGTCTACTAATTCCCCGGCTGAATCCAGGTTGGCTTCCTCAGAGGGGATGGCTAGGGAGTCGCTAGCGCTCCCTATCAGAAGAATGGAATCTTGGAGAGGATAACCTGCGGCTAAAATCTGTTGTCCTCTCCTCACTTGGTCTGGCCCAAGGATAGCAAGGACTTCTTCCACGGGATCTTCGGTGAGGCTTTGTTGATCAGCGTTGCTGGTGTCGTTGATTGTCTCAACGACCTCCGTGTTGGGGGGATTGGGCTCCGTCTCGGGAAGTGCCAGATCTGCAAGGGGACAGGCTGACTCCGATAGTGGTTCTGCCCCTTCCGAATCAAGAAGGTATATATATATATATATATATATATATATATATATATATATATATATATATATATATATATATATATATATATACTAACACTATATATGTATACAGGGATATATTTATATATATAGGAACTATACATATATACCTCTACAACATATAAAAATAAAGGTACGAATCTAACCAAATAGACTAAACTCTAACTAATCTCAGAACTGGAAAACAACTTTAATCAAAACATCTAAACCTAACATAAAAATCTGAACCAATCTTCGATATATTAAACACTATCTGTAATATAGATATAAATATACAACGAAACTATATCTACATATAGATTATATATACTGAATTTAAGCCATTTGTCTACCCACAAAATTGAACTCATAAACTAATCCTAATCCAACCCCAAACTCTGAAATCTGAGTTTAAACTCAGAAAATCGCTTTCAAACAAAAAATCAATTCAAAATAATCCAACACAAATCCAACTCAACACCCAACTCTCAAAATACACCACCAGAACTCGCGAAACTTGGCAAACACAAAGGTTTATACATTTGTGATGTGCTCGGGTACTCACGGGATCGAACCCGTGCATATCACATGGGCACGTATGCGCGTGCACAGTATCGGCCAAATCAGTGCAAACGCGATTACTTTGCGAATACTTAACAAAATCCCATGAAATTTTAGGAAACGTGGGCAGAGGTGCCCCCACATGTCTATAAAATTTCATGCAAAATCGTGTCCTGTGCGTCGAGTTATGACACTCAGACTGCAGGAGATGTACGCACACGCACGCGGCCTCGTGGGTGCGTGTCAACGTCCGTTGCTCACGACACGAGCCATGTCATGCCACGTGGTCAAGTCTAGGGCTAGCCTAGGTCTTCGGCTATATGTCCACGCTCCTGGTTCGAGACCTCGTCGTGTTGTGTCCGCGAACGAAGGCCGTGTCAGCGGCAATTTCTGGCCGCGTGCACAATGTTGGTTTAACCGTGAGCATTGGATTTCTCCACGCACGCTCCACTAAACATCATGAAATTTTAGAAGCACATGGACAGAGGTTTCCCCCACGCGTCCATAAAATTTCACGCGAGATGGAGTCCTGTGCGTCAAGTTATGACACTCTGACAGCACGGCATACACAGGGCCGTACACGGACCTCGTACACGCGTGTCCGTGTCCAATTTGGACACTAAAAATGTGTCAAATCGAATCCATCTTCATGAAAGTTATTTCAAATAATCATAGCAATAAATTCATTAAAACATAATCACAAAATACCAACTTTCAGTTCTAAGCGGCATTTCGTCGAACACGTGTTCCAATGAACCGATACGTGTCCGATACGCCTATCAAACGAATACAAAAAATACCAAACTTCATGCACAGGTCTGGGTAACTATATGGATGCATCTACGAAGAAAAATCGAGATTAACAAGTGTTTAGAGGGGTTTACCTATTGAGAGTCAATATCTCAATGAAACGAGCCTCCAAACGCGTCGATACCGATTTCCTCCAGTCTAACGCCTCTGATCCCTCACTAGCAAGTTTCCAGCAGGTTCCTCTCCTCCCAACGATCGCAACGCACTTCGTTTGGAAGGATTTGGATAAGAAACGAGAAAAATGGGCTATTTGGAGGAGAAGTCAATTTCTATGGTTTTTGCAAATAGGTGGCTACTACTCATATGCACATGAAGAGGGGGTTGGGTTGCTGTTTGGATGGCCAAGGGGTGTATCTAGGGTTAAGTTAGGATTTGGGATGGGCCACCATGCAACTAAAGTCCAAGGAAAGCCCAATAGCAAAAAGGCCAAAAGCTATGTATTAAAATAGCCTAAAAATAAGTCAATTTGTTTCCTAATTAGGACTAATACTCCAAATTAAAATTTAATTAGCCAAATAAGTTTCTAATCACATGGTTAGTCTTCTAATTAAGGTTATCTACGATTAAACCATCTGCTACTACCAAAAAACTAATCAAGGACTAAACACCAATCAATTTAGTGATAAAAAATTCAAATTATCACACAATTACTAAAATACCCTAATCCAAAAAAGTGGTGGTGACAGCAGCAGCACCCTCCGGTTAGAGCTCCCTCTTCACAGCAGATTCCACAGAGGCAGCCTGTTTCTCTTTGCACCTACTACAAGAAGCCAGGCATACATGGAAAGTGTACAAGAAGCGGCTTGAAGTGTGTTTATTTTGTGGGGCGAATATCACGGCCCGCACCTGGAAGATTTGGACATGAGTCGTGGGTACATCCATCCAACACCGGCGGTAGATTGTTGTCTAGACTAACATCCAACAACTCAACAATATAAATGGGAGGTTAAATTTAATAATAAAATATTCAATCACAGACACTAAAGATAGATAATAGAAATAAACAAGTAATGTTCTACAAGGACAATATATATATATATATATATATATATATATATATATATATATATATATATATATATATATATATATATGCCAGAATATAACATATCAGAGACAAATCCGATAAATCAAGTCTAAACTATCTATACAACTAGATAGTTGCATCTGGAACTCTTGATATAAGTCATATCCGATCTTTCTGAGGAGCATGACCAGATTCAGATAGACAATCCTCCTGATCATAATATGTAGGGCACCAGTCTTCATTGTCATCTCCTAAAATATTAATATCCAGTCAGGATTGGAGCAAAGTACAATCAAAGGAAGTAGTTCCAATATATGGTAGAGGCTATAAACATGAACATAGGTGATATAATATATGACATGGAACTAAAATCATGGAGTAGTCATGGTAACAGCAAATATGTACAATACAAAGTGGAACAAAATGGATTTAAAATATTTTAAGTGATTTGAAGTACTAATTACAATATATGAACGACTTTGGAAAACTACCACAAGGTCTAAATAAGGTAATGGCACAATCATATATGAAGTGTATGATTGACCATGCACAAGTGCTAACAGGATATGTTCACATATCTAATTAGCATTTTCCCTTTTCGACTAATTCAATGGATTCAAGTCATGATATATTGACATATGAATCACAATACATGGTCTATTATGAGCATAATGAACAAGGTCTATATAATAACATGGGTACAAAATCTCATGACTGGGTATCCACATGATACTAATCCTTGTAATAAATCGTGTCAAAAAGAAGTAAAACATCACTTGCATGCATTATAGAAACTATCAATAACTAAAACTACCAAAGAATGTACTCACAGTGGTCCTGAGCCAAAAGTAATAATCAATTCTATATCGGTGTCCAAGACCTATATTATGAATGCACATTATCAAACTATACAAGCTAGACTATAAAATTATTCTATCTAACCCATATAATACTAATGTCAAGGTCACATGGGTAGAGAGTACACCTTCTTACAATTTTTGGTTCATATTTTACCCAAAGAAAAGTTTTCAAAAGTTCAATTTCCTGAATTTAGGATAGTGAACGAGTGGTCATAAATAACGATAAACTGTTCAAACTTAAGGATTCGTAAGAATAATGTTTTTTCTAATAGTAGAAGAAAATTCCAAACCAATCCAACGGTTGGATTTTCCAGAATCGAAGCACAATGTTGCAAGAAAAACTGATTTTAGACTTACAAATAATTTAAGTGCTGAAATTTATAATTTTTTCAGTTTTGGAAGCAACATTTGAGTAAACAAACAATATCAATGGTTAGGGTCTCGAGGCTCATACCTACTGTTTTTGTGGTGCAAAATGTTGTTTAAGTCATCCTATCCCGTTGAACCTATGGCTGAATGTTGCTGAATTAATTACTTTGTGTGGACTATTTGAGGGTGAAAACTGAATAAAATGGATGGAAAAAGTGTATGGGGCCATTAACAAGGGTTAGGGGAAGGTGTGGCCTTAATTTTAGGTGTTTGGAAGGAGTGGGGAGGTGGTTTTGACAACTAAAAGTGGTGGTCTCCTCAAAATTCCGAAAATAGCAAGACAGCAATTGTGTGCTATCCAGACACTTGTGTGTGTACCACATGTATCAAGTAAGGGTTTGGTTAGGGTCTACTAGATCTTGTGCAAGTGTGGACCAAGTTTGGGTTTGATCGGAGTTGATTTGGATAGGTTTTGGTGGCCTATACTAGTCACTAATACCACCCTAACTAGGCTAAAATTAAACTAGCTAAAATGTACCTAGCCAAGTCAAAAACCTATGTCACACATAGTATTATCTCTGAATTGTTAGCCTTAAACATGATACAATACATATTTATATATAAACAAGCAGACAAGTTTATATATATATATAGTTGTACAATATTATTTATATAACATACAATACATATATATACATGACGTAGAATTATGATTTAAGTACACTACCTACTAACCAGATAAAATGATTTAATTCATTAGAAAATGATGGTTACAGCGAATACACACTAGATGAGGGAGTGTCGTTTAGCGCCAATTCGTCCAGCTCAAGGCATAGCTCATGTCCCAAGAATACCGGAGAGGCCTATAGTAGCTAAGCAATAGAGAGGACCCTTGCCCACACAGTAGCAGCATTTTTTCCAGCACTATCAGCAGGGCAAAGCCTTTACCATGACGGCCGAGGAGGTAAAAGCATCTATAGACGTGATAGCAGGTTCCTTCATTCTCCTTGAAACTTTTTTCGCTATTGCTTTGTTTGATTCTGATGCTACTTATAGTTTCGTATCTGTATCTTTTGTATTTAAACATAGTATTGTATTCGGTCCTTTGGATAGTAATTATAAATTTTTGACTGGCGGGGGCATTATCCTAGTCAAGGATATTTGCGTCGGACGTCACATTTCCTTTGGAGACAGGGAGTTGCGCAGTAGTTTACTCATAATGCCACTCCCAAGTTTTGATATAGTTCTCGGGATGGATTATTCGAGTAAACATCATGCCAGTATAGATTGTCGCCGTGGATGCTTCATGTTTAGTCCGCCTATAGTGTCTGCTTTTGAGTTTGCTAGAGGAGCAATGAAGCACCATAGTGAGGCTATTTATGGAGCCATAGTAGAGGAAGAAAAGCTACCTCTGTCACGACCCGCACCCCGAATAGGGGCACGAGCATGTGGGTACGTTCGGACTACGCTGCAGAATCGATAGTAGAATGTTGTATAGGTCTACTAGAAAGTATAGCATCTAGACACAATATATATGTACCTATCATCTCCGTACAGAGGTATATAATCTCAACTCAATCACAAGACATCTAAGAAAGATAGGTACTAATATCATAAAGATATGATGAAAATAGAACTGAAATAGATGCAAAGTCACAACACAGTTTATAGTTAAAGACAACACAAGATCCCAAAATATAACATATAAAATACTCAATACTAGCTGGAACGCAGTCCAGTCAAACCTATCTAACAGTCTAAACATGAGGTAAATCCTCAACTGGCACCAAGGGTAACTCCTGGTCGAAGTCTCCATCTCGGCCATACCTGTAATAGGTAGAGCAGTCGGCCTCTAAATCCTCTGTAGACATCAATGGTAATCCTGTCAGGATAATAAACGAGTACAAACACCAACATCAGTTCTATAGTATTGGCAAATGCTATAAGCGATAATCATAATAGAATACAAGATGATATATCAAGTCTGTAAGTAAAACATGATATATAAACTAAAAATCATGTCAGGGTGTAACGTACAAGAAAGTCGAACAGAACAGGAATAACTGATATATAATATAAATATAAACAATGTCTTGATTATTATAGCGCTATGTGATCGGCTTGGGTCATGATTAGGCTGTTCCATTTGACCGGCTATGATATAGAAATGCAAGAAATTAGGATCAGACCGGCCATAATGGAAAGCTATGAGGCAGGCAGTATCAGGTCAGGCTACTCCCTACGTGTGGTGAGGGTGGAGCTATGATGCAGAAAGTAACAAAAATACATGCAGGTGGGTATTGATCACATAACCTATAATAACACCCATCCCCGAATAGTATATAGATCCCGACACAAGATGTCAGGACACGGGATTCTCCAAGAGGGTAGCTAATCTCCCTCAGGAATCAGTGTCAATACAAGTACAGAAAATAAGATCAAACAACGTACCAATATACCACGGTAACCCAAAAATGTCATCTCATGACAGGCAACCAATATATACTAGTCCGTGCACCATCGTGTCGAGAATCAAGTAAAACACTATAACTAAATCGGATATAGAAGACATCATGACAAGGAACTACTATCAAAGAATGTACTCGCCTGCGGTCCTGAGCTGTCAAATGGGGTCGATGCTCAGAGTGATGTCACAAACCTAAAGATGAGATATATATGAGTTAATTAGGATTTAACAGTGTTAGGCATAATTTTCTAGTATATGATATAAAATCTAGGTCAAACTCAGTCAAACTAGGTCAATCTAAGACAAACTCAGTCATACTAGGTCAAACGAGGTCACATAAAGTCAAACCAAGTCAAACTAGGTCAAAGGTTGACTTACAGTTGACTTTTGGTACTCTGGTCAACTCCTAGTCCAATCTAGGTCAAATGAGTCTAATAGTTGACTTTGGTTACTGGTAAACTCTGGTCAAGTTCTAGTCAATTTTAAGACAAGTGTTGACTTGTAGTTGACTTTTGATCAAAACAGTCAAACTTGGTCAACCGAGGTCAAAACTAGTATAAGTATCCTATTCCTAACATTACCTACCAAGATATTATATACCTTGGTCAAATTGGTATCCCAATACCAATACCTTGGTAGGAACCTAATACCTTAACTTGGGTAAATTACTTTAGCCTCTAACCAATACCTTACCATACCTTACCCTTACCCTATGCAACTACAATACCTTGCTAAGGTATTCCAACACCTTAGCCTTGTATCCTAATATCTTACCTTGAAATAAGGTAAACCCAACTTTACCTTAAAATAAGGTAAACCCAACTTTACTTTAAAATAAGGTAAACACATTACCTTGAAGGTAAAGGGTAAATCCAAGGTATTCTAAGATACCATCAATAGTATCCTAAGATACCTATATCTAGTATCCAAACTCAAAACCATCTAACACACTAACTCTAATATCTAACATATCTAGCACAAACTAACATGTCTATACATTAGCTTACCTCTAAGTCTAACCAACTAACATGTCTAAGACACTACCTTAGAAATAACTTAGGATACTAACATATCCTATCTAACTCTCTAACATAGACTAGCTTTCTAACATGGATACTAACTATCTACTATACACTCACTAACAAACTAACATACTAACTTATCTAACCAAACTTACTACTATCTAACTTATTATTGCACTCACCCACACATGGACACACAAGCAAAGGCAAATGGCTAAGCTGCTGCTTATGGCAGCAGTTTTTTCGCTCCTGCTGCTGCCTATGGCAGCAACTTTTCTTGCTCCTCTCTTCTCCTTCTAAACACTCACACATGTATACAACTCCCCCCTCTCTAACATAACACACATATACAAAACCACTCTACAGCACACACATTAACACCAATATATATACAGATATGTATAAAATAGTCCACAACATATATCATGCATCAAAAATGACATGTAGAGGCTAAATTATGACATGCAGGCTAAACCACTTAGATTTAATCATGGGTATCCAAATGAAACTCATTCTAATCATACTAACTAATATCAATCCATCCTCTAACATGTCTAAAACTGAAACTAAAATACAATTAGACCTAATGGGCATTAAACCAAACACATGGGGTGCCTCCTCTTGTAAACTCTCCATGAGGACACCAAAACTATCCCAATTTCCTAGAAAGGACTCATGAGAGCCTGTAAACCAAAACTAATGGTGGTTCATTCATGGGGGTGGTCATAATGAATGCAAATCTATCTAAAATACAAGAGAAATTGAAATAGAGGGATGGTTATACCTATTGGGAGTTGGATCCCAATGATACTCTCAAATGGACACGGTTTCGACACGAAACCTTCTCAAAATTGGACACCCTTCCTTGTTCCTTGCTCCAAACCTTACTAGCACCTTCTCCTTGGTTGAATGGGAAGAAATAATGGAAGATTGGTTAAAAAATGGAAGGATTTGGAGATCAAAATCAAGAGGGAAGCTCTTAAGTTTGGGGAAGAACAAATTTGGGAAAAAAAAGAGGCAAGTGTGAAATGAAAGATAGGGACACCTATTTCTATATGTGGCCAGCCATGCCTTGCCCTAATGGGCATATTTGAAAAGTCCAAAATGTCCCACCTTAGTCTCCTTTGGGTCAACTTAAGTCATGCCAAGGTTTGGGGTCAAAAAGTCAAGTTTAAGTCTCTAATTTAACCATTCTAATCAAGTGGGATTAGTCTACTTATACTAACTTAATTAGTAGGATTATGGGCCATGGATAACTAATCTTGGGGTTCCGACTAGAGTATAAGCTACCCGGGTCACTAGCACAAGTCGGAACGAGACGAAACTCAAATCCGACTAAACAAATACCATAAAATCAATATTAAAATACAAAAATTCCTAAAATATTGGAATATGGAAAAATGACAAATTTACTCTCAATTTTGAAAACTATGAGTAAAAACCTCATCCTATCATTGCAGAGTTTCTTGATGTATTTTCTGAAGAGTTGCCCAGACTACCACCTGATAAAGACGTTGAGTTCTCTATTGATCTTATGCCAAGTGCAGAGCCAGTATCGTGGCAGGTATATATGACCAATAACAAGGAGACGATAGAATTCAAGAAGCAGATTGATGAGCTACTAGAAAAAGAATTTATTAGATCGAGTTCGTCACCATGGGGTGCTCCGGTGCTATTTGTACCAAAGAATGACTCACTACGCCAAAACATGCATTTTTCGACAGACCAAAACTGTCGTAAATCACGTTTAACGACAGTTTTGGTCTGTCAGACGATCCGTCGTTACTAGCGCGTCCCAAAATTTAAACGACAGTTTTGGACTGTCGTTTAATACTTGAATAAAACGACAGTTCTTATCTGTCAATTAAAAACAACAGATTAAAACTGTCAAATAACGTGTGAATTGGTTGAATACTACTTTTGCTTTTTCAATAGTTCATGTCTGTCATTTTTTTGGAAATCTAATAATAAAGAATCTCAAATCATTCGTATCAAATCTATTTAAACCTGTTCATCTTCTATATAAATTGAAGCACATCTGAAAATAAAATTTTATATCGACATCAACAACCATCGACAATGGAAAAACTTAATCCTAATAGTATTAAGTAATAAATGTATCAAGTTTACATAGCACCAATCTATCAAAACATAAAAAGTAACTCCAATATTGCTAGCTCACAATATTTTCATTCTCATGATGAACAAAAAGAAGACAATGATATTACTTGCTTACAAGTGCACTACAAAAAAAAGAATTTTAAAACCTCACAAACTGAACCGAATATTTTGGTCAATTGATCATTTCCCCGATAGTAATATCATCAAACTTTCCATCTCCATCAAACAACATCTCATTGCCGTCAAAAACGTCATCGATAATAATATTATAAGCTTCATTATTCAACGGTACATCTGTATTCACACGTCCAATAGCAACAGCTTTCTTTATAAAGTTCTTCAAAAGACAAGTCTTTATGGACGAGGTAGACTGATCATGTCCCTATATACAAACATAAAAAAACATGAGTATAGAATTAAGCTAATGTATATATAAGGAGCAAGTCTTGAGAGATCAACATTAAATGAGAAAGAATGGGTTGAACCAATTATTTTGTGATATGGAAAAATATTTATCCACATGTTATAATATATGGGTTGAACCTACTAGACAAAAAGAAACTTACATAAATGTGGGTTGTATTTGGATCCAAATCTGAGAGAGATTATGCATATATCCACATGTAGAGAGAAAAGAATTAAAAATATATCCACATGTGGATTGGACATATTTTATGTTTCCTTCATGGACATCTCTCTTCCCATTAAATGAGGTTTACAATCATGTAATGATTTTGAAATAACTAATGTTTTTTTCCATTACATGAGGTTTATAATCATCAATTTATGCACTGAACCTAGCTACAACAAGTGCAGAAAATCTATAAATAATTTGGGGGTATGACTTTATTTAATATAAAAAATGTTAACTTTATATGTATTTCAAATTGCACACAATTAGTATATTTACTTCTCATAGTTAAATCAGACAAGGTAATATACAAGATTGAAGGTAATATGAATACATATTACCATATACAACAAACAGACAAGGTAATATGCAAGATTGACTTGATGTAGAAACTACTCACCTTAGAAGGACTAGGAGTGTGAAATTGTGATGAAGATTGACTTGATCTAGGAGTGTTAGATGTTGCAGCCTGCATGGAGGCTACTGTTTGTTTAAGATTCTCTATCCAATTTAGAAAAGTATCGTTCTTTTGCTGTTCTCTACGAGCAATCTCCCGACTTGCAGCTGAAGCACGAATCTCCGTCTTTGAAACACCTTGACCCATTCCATGCACATAACCCTTACCATCACGGCCCAATACCTAAACAATTTTTAGAAGAAGAGATTAATTATATAGTATGAACTTGTAAAAAATTATAAACAAACATGAAAACTAATTAGAATCATATAAACCATCGCAACAGCATCATTGTCCAAATCTTTCTCTCCTAAGTAGGGATCTTCATCTATAAGCCTTTTAATTTTTTCCTACAAGATAAACAGGAGACAAATATAGCTATTAAGTATTCAGATTTGCTAAATATAATGAGAAGAAAGAAGTCAAAAGTTAAGCTTACTAAGTATTCGAACCCGATCGTAGACTGGGTAACACGCGTAGGATCATTTTTACTAGTGTTTAGATGTGTGGCCAAGTATAACACAGATCTATTAACTTCACCTGTAGGACTTGTCTTTTTCTACATCAAGACAAGAAATAGGTTATTAACATAATTTCATATTGCATTGAAATATATATGAAAAAATGATAGATAATATATTATTAACATCTTTACCAGTTCATGCGCTACCCTCGAACAACCTTTCCTACCAGTTGTATGTAATATCTTAACCTTTTTTCTCGCATTCCTTCCACAATCAAGACGAACTTGATCTTCTTCTGTAGAGTGTAATTCAACAAAAGCTTCCCAATCTTTTTTCTTTGTATCTTCTACCACAATATTTTTACGCTCTGCAACAGTTCCAGCCCTATCACAAATCTTTCGGAGTTCTCCTTTCCAATTCCTCCAAGCACTATTAGCTTTTTTCAAAATTTTATCTTTATAAATTTTTGGTACTTGATATGAAATCTATAATAACAATTATATATATATATATATATATATATATATATATATATTTATATATATATATATATATATATATATATATAATAATAATATATATATACACACACACACACACACACACAAAAATCAAATTAGTTACAAAATAAGGCAAAATTTAACATGTTAGAAACACATCAGTAATAGAAACACGAAAACAATGTTTAAAGTAAAAATCTCATTTAACATATACATGTATGCATCTGAAGACATCCCAATCACTAATCACCGTATCTAAGGAACATCATGAGTAATGAGATGATCAGTAAAGTAATTCATTGCACTTGAGTAGCATTTGTGTTACTGTCCTACACTTGGATTAACCCTCTCAAGTTATGTTCAATTTTCACACTCAATGTTCTGTCGACCACCTGTCATATTGCACTGTCCCAATATCAAGATGATTCCCTTATCACCATGTCCTGTATTCGATTGACTTGTCCCTCTTGTTTATGTCCAGTCCTCATTATCTGCTCTATTGACTTCTTTAGTTGATGTATAATAACATTAACTATTTTCGTTTCTGTCATTTATACTCTATTGTAAGTCTTCATATTGTTAAATTAAATACATTGTTCTAATCCCTACCAAGCCATTCTAATGTCCATGACCCTCTTTGTAATGATCTGTCCTGTCCCCTACATATCCAAAGTTCAGAACTGAGTATCGGATTTGTGGTAATGTTCTATTTCTTTTTGAATGCAGATGATGTCCTGCATCATCTAGACATCAGGCCTTGAGTACCTTGTTTCATACAAGCAAGGGCTCGAGCATATACCCTATTTGATGTTCTTCCTCTTAGACATTCCTTTCATCCATTCAAGTCCAACCCTTGATGATCAATTCCCCATTTTACCTGAAGAACAAGGTTCAGCCATCTCGTTTACTAGAGTATCAGACACATCATGAGTATCAATACTCATATTCCTATATCCTCATGGTAGTCCAGACCACATGTCCATTCCCCATATATATTTAGTTCCTGAACCTTGATGCATCCTCAACTGATACTTGAGTAGGATAAATGAAATGCTTATATCATAATTCAAATAATAGACTCTAGAGACAGTAGACGTACAACTAAACCATGGAGGGATAAAATGCTTATATCACAATTCACCAACTTATACAATTTTACTGCAGGAAAATTCAACTAAATTAAAATAAAAAAATGGTAGTCTGAACTGGTGAACTCAGGTATCACATTTACTTTGCAAGCAAAAACTATGTTAGTTTGCTCCAATTCAGTGACCAACGCAGATAGGTCACTGGCAGGTGGAACTAGCAGATTAGGATAAATGAAAATTCTAAAGTATGAATTCAGACATCATATTTGCCTTTGCAGAATACAATGTTAATTTTCAGACATCATATTTACGTGAATTCAGACATCTCTATTTGCCTTTACGTGAACACACATCATATTCTAAAGTATGAATTCAGACATCATATTCTAAAGTATGAATTCAGACATCATATTCAGACATCATGTCCTGCATATTAATGTTCTGTCCTATTTGACTTGTATCCACTTCATATGTTTTCCAACTAAGTATCAGTATACATTACTTTGTTTTGTTCAAACTTTGGTGAAGGCCTTGTATGTGTGAGTGAAGTATCAGATAGTTTAGGTGAGAGAGGCTTTTAAATATGTATACAGTTTTGTGCACAAGGGGGAAGTGGCAGAGATTTTTAAAACTGGCAGAGATTTCAAAAACATGTATCCACTTCATATGTGCCATTTTAATTAGGTTTTATTTTGGCAATACTTTGTGTTAAGCATACCAAGCATCTCAAATAAAGTATACCAAGATAGTTTAGGTGAGAGAGGCTTTTAAATATTAGATAGTTTAGGTGAGAGAGGCTTTTAAATATGTATCCAACTTTTCTCTCTTCATTAGTGCCATTTTATAAAGTATACCAAGCATCTCAAATAAAGTTTAACCATAATCTCAAAAGAACAAAAAACAATTTAAACAATTGAAACAGATGCCATCAACAGCAGGTTTTTGAGTCCATGCACATGAGCAGGTGGTAGTGCACTTACACAGCAAGAGCCACAGGAAGCAGGGGCATGGGGATCACCCTATGCACAGGTATTGCCTGTGCAGTGTGCACATAGCAGTATAGGACACTAATAATGTAGCAGGACTGAATCAAAATATGTTCTTCTTTAACAAACCAAATTTACTCACCTTAACACTTTTTCATATGTCTTCTTTAATACTTTTTGGAACTCGTCTGCAACCCTCAATTCTAGGTGGATAATGTGCTTTTGCTATCTTTCCAATAGCCGATGAAAATTGTGTTGATCCAATATCCACAGGTTGTCCATATTCATTAAATATTATTACCTTTTGTGTACCTATGGAAAAAATTCCAATATTAGGACAAATTGTCGTCAACATGATAATTAAAACTAAGAAAACAAACACAAAAATAACCACCTGATTGATTTTGTGTACTTGTGTTTCCTTGACTCCCACTTGAACTGTTATTGCCGTCAACATGATTTTCTATACTTGTGTTTCCAGCACTGTTTACTCCATTTACTCTATCACCTGACATAATAAAACTAAAAAGCAAACACAAATAACATCAAATAACAAACTGAAATGTATCGTCACATTAATATTTACTAAGATTAAAAAACACATTTCTGCAAAAAACAAAACTAAGATAGCAACTACAATGTTGATAACCAAACAAACACAAGTAACTAAAATGTCAATAACCAAACAAACACAAATATCCTCAGATTACACAAGTGTCATCACAATCTAAAATGTCAATAATCAGTAATTTTATCATCTTCTAAAACTTCAGCAAGTGTTGCTGGTATCGATAAAGCTTCGTCAGCTACACTAGTAAAAACAAACGGATCTTTATAAGCGTCCACTTCATGACATAGTTTTTTTCGGGGACTCTAAAACAACATGCCAATTATCTTGGGTTTCATCCTTGGAGTAGAAGACTTGAGTTGCTTGTGAAGCATGGATAAATGGCTCATCATCTTCACTTGTGTTTTTTTAAACCTCGTAAAATTTACGAAAATCAAATTTGTCTCTGGATCCACTACACATCCATTTACTTTGTCTTCCGTATGCACCCATTCACAATAGAAGACTGTTTGTGTGAAATCATAATAATTAATTCAAGGATTTGTTTGACAATGCCGTAATAAGCTGCATCCACATCCTCAATGTTCTTGTCTTTGGCACTTGCTCTAAAAGAGGTTAGAGCATTCATGGCAACACCACTGTTTTGTGTGGTCAAGTTTAGCTCAGCATCGGCTGTATAAAAAATATACCCATTTACTGTATAGGCATTATACGATATAGCTTTATAATCTGGACTATTCACAAGCCTCTTAAAAGGAGTCATTTCCTCATTCTGAAGTTGTTGTCTTATCCAAGGAATATAATCCATGGGCTTCTTTGTTTGGAGACTTTCCTCTCTGATTTTTTCGACTAGATTTAAGGCTCTGAACATATACTTTGTATTTCCTGTGAAAATAAAGTATATAAATCTACTTTACTCACTTTGTGTTTCAATTTACAAAGTACAGAAAGAAATTGAACTGATATTTTAATTAAAATTGTGTTAAAGTGTTTCTTACTCCTCCCATTCAGTATTTTCTGTAGAATGCTTCAAAACCCATTTGCGTGCTTGTTCGTATTGCAAACTAGACAGACGGTAACCTTTTCCTTCAGTATTGATTGGGTATGGACCTTGAACATCATCATCGGTATATATCATTCCTTCATGCTTATAGCTTTTTTGCTTACCTTCAGGAATGTACTCCATGCAATATCTCATTGCTTCTTCTAAGATATTGCTCAGCAATAGATCCCTCGATAAACTCTTGTTCCGACCATACCGTTTGTAAGTTTTCGTCATCCCGCATAAAAGTTCCCATGTTCATAGCCCAAATCACATAGAATATGAGTTAAAAATAAGAGAATTTTAAAGGGTTCTTCAGATTTTACCTTCAAAAGGATACATCCACCTATATCTAACCGGTCCACAAACAAGGGCTTCTTCTGCTAAGTGTACAACAACGTGTGTCATGGAAACGAAAAATGACGGCGAAAAGTACATTTCAAACACACACAATGTCTCCACAAGGCGTTGATACATGATAGAAAGCTCTTTGCGATCAATAACCTTAGAGCAGAGAACTTTGAAGAATATTGAGAGTTGTCGAATTGCCGCACGCAAAGGCTTATCCTTTTTGAACCCATGCATCAGAAATACTGGTAGCAACCCTTGCATGAGAATGTGATAATCGTGAGGCTTCAATCCTTTGAATTATAATTCCTGCAAACATACTTTACGTTTCTAATTCTCGCTGTAACCGATAGGAACCTTCAAGTTACTAAGAGTTTTACAAATTATTTCTCTCTCTGACTTAGTTAAGGAAAAAGGTGCCTTCGGTATAATTTCTTTGCCATTTGTTTCACCAACCATAATTTTTTCTTTATCTTCGACAACTCTAAATATCTACGTGCTTCAATACCGTCCTTAGACTTCCCTTTAATGTCCATTATTGTTGCAAACAAATTTTCAGCAAAATTCTTTTCTACGTGCATCACATCCACATTGTGACGAATAGGCAATTCCTGTCATAAAAGAAAAATATGTTCATAATAGATCTTCCGAAGTAGTAAACATATTAAGACAACAAAAATGTATCAAATAAAAGAACATTAATCACCTTCCAATATGACAAATCAAATAGAATTGATTTCTTCGACCATGGAATACTTGTATCATTTGAACGCTTCCTCTTGTTACCTGCCACCTTTTCGAACTCCGTCTGGAAAGTTTGCATCTTACTTAATAGTTGGGAACCAGACAAACGTTTAGGAGCCTTTCTATGTTCTTCATATCCGTTAAATTTTAACTTTTGAGTTCTAAAAGGATGTGAATCATCTCTTAGGAATCTTCTATGACCCATGTAAGCAAACTTCTTACCATTAGTTAGCCACTCTGCATCTGTTCCTTCATCACATACAGGACAACCATATCTTCCAGCAGTTCTACATCCAGAAATATGTGCATAGGCAGGAAAATCATGTATACACCACATCAAAATTGCTTTCATCGTAAAGTTCGTCTTTGTCAAAGAATCATATGTT